>OX463844.1:25084681-25641077 GCA_949825065.1 Odontocerum albicorne | reverse complement strand
TCAGATAATCTATTTTTGTTTAAAAAATTGTCTCAGCCCTTCAACCATTCACTCACTCCTACATACTATTAGTTATGTACTCACTTCATCACAACCTGACGCTTTCCATTAGCCATTCTTCTTGGCTAATCCCATTTTTATTCTCCAGTCTTTAGTTCATTGTTTTATTAATTTATACTGTTCTTGCATAAATAAATTGTAGCCATCCTGTATTTTTCTATTTCACGCATTTGTTAATTTCCTTATTCCGCCATGCATCACTTTTTTTTCTTCCAACTTTGACAATAAGACTAATTGATTCCGAATAATCCATTTATTTAATAAGGATGAAATCGACTTCAAAGCTCTACTCTTTTCCAACTGAACATCTCTCAGACATAAATTGGAAAGGTATTATATAATGGAGATATCCAATTAAGGAGCTCACAAAGAGACAAAGTTTGAAATATATCCGTTCGCAACACTTGAGCCAATGTGGACATTTTAGAATTTGACTCATAAGACAATATTTATGACTACCAGATATCAGCTTAGCACTGCATTAAAATGCGGCTGGAATCTCGAAATTTGCGGATCAGGCAGCCTAGAATTATTATAATCTAGTTGTGATACAACAAATGAGTTAAGAAGAGTTTTTATTTCACTTGTTGGAAAACTTCGAGGTACAAATTAACTCTCTTAAATTACAGAAACCCAAAAAAACCGTAACACATATTTTTTTATCGAAAAAGAGTTTACTAGCAAGATATACAACAAGAAATGGGATGTTATTTTTAGAAAAATACTTACACCCATGACTGATAACGCATACCCCCTGACTGATGACGCAACCACTCGGAGAATTTTGTGAGCGTGTGTGTGTGTGTAGCGTGCATCAAAGAATATACGATTCAACATTTCCTGGTTAAAGCCACATGACATATGGAAAAATTTAAAAGTTGGATTTTCGTCAAATGTTCCACTGTGGAAGAATGTTCAATACACGTTCTTTATATCACAAATGTTAAATGTTTGTCTAGGGATATATTACTCGTATATAACAAAACCAACGACTTCTTTCGGTTGCAATGTTTTATAATGTTTTTCTTTTATTTTCAATTCAGAGCCCCATTTAGTTTGACTTTTTTAAATAAGATCATACACAAGAAACAAGGCCACAAAACCTCATTTAGTTTGACTATTTAAATAATTTCATACACAAGAAACAAAACCGCAAAAATATGGAAAGATTTATACTGTTTTCAGTGGCTTCATTGGCCATGGAATCGGGTTCATTCCTTTAATACCACAATGGGTAGGTGTTTATGCTTAGCATACATTTACTATTGGAAATATACATCAAGGCAGTTCTACATGTTTATAAATTTGATGAATATTCTAATAGTTTTTTATTTTACCATGATATTTATTTTTAGTGTTGTATAAATCTTTTTAGATGTCGTTTTGTAAGTTTGTATACCTTGTTTCATCTACATTTTCATCTTCTCTCCAGATAAGTTGAAAATGTAGATAAAATAAGATTTTTGCCGAACTGCTACGGCATTCCTGAGAGTATGTCTTGGACTCTCTGGAATACGGTATTCCAGTCCAGTGGAAGCCTATCCCAACACATGTTTCTCCGGTGTATTTTTCTAGCTTTTTATTCTAGTTGTTTGTAATGTGAGATTGTTTCAAACTTTTGGATACAATCAAAATTGAATAATAGACAAGTTTTCTTACATTTCACCGGCTGAATTTTTTTCATGTATTTTCTATTATATACCAGCAATAACCCGTCAGTAAAGATGAAAGTTAATGAACAGATTCTATACATTTTGAAAATATGTTTGTAGTTCATTGCCGTAATTGTATGTCTTATAATTATATCAAAAAGTTACAACTATCAAATAAGAAAAGAAAAATAAAGATGTATTGAGAGCAAGGGAGCTTTGGCGATCCTTTTTTGTTGTGTTAAGTGGTTTATTTTTGTTTTTGTAGAAGCGTCTTCGGTATCTCCTCACTATATGATGTTATTGTTAAAGCAAGAAGAAATAATTTAATGCGATAAGCGAGAATTTTAAAGTAATAGAGGTAGAGGAGGAGAGTAGAGGATTGTTTTTGCCGCTGAAAGGGCTCTCCACCATTCCTAAATAAGAAGAAAAGTATATTTGTAAGGGGGGGAAAAGACGAACCTGGCAACGAGGATTACGTTTCAAAGCTAAAAATTGTTATTTCAATGAGATAAAGATGTTATAAAAAAATATATATATTTGTAACTTCTAGCATTACTTATAATTAATTAAATTTAGTACTGTACCAAAAATTATATTCAGAGACCCAAAAATACATCGATAAAAATATTTTTTCCAAACATGTTTCAACCATATTTATTTTTCAAATATGACACATATCAACTAATAAGTATTTTGGTTTCCATGGTACTATACTATAACCCACATAATATATGATATAAACGGCGAGAATTATTTATTTCTCTATAAGATATTATTAACATATATTGTTTTTTCATTGCTAACAAGGTAATTACTTCCTATAAACCAGATAGATGTTCAAGAGGCCTTATGTGAAATCTAGACTGAAACTATTATAAAAAATGGCTTCCAAAAGGAATCCATCCCGTAACCCTCAGGATGAAAAACCGGTCTCATGCCAACAGATGTCGTAGACATTGATGTCGTCATGGGCATGGATGCAATATTATTATTCGATATTTTCTCCACATTTTTTTACTTATATGTAAGGTGAGGTTATTTTAGACTGAATGATAAAATCCTTATTATACTCGTATATTATTATATTTCATAGTAATTAGTTTAATCAAACACCATTTATTCCACTTTATATAATGGTATCACGCTACTGGTTTCAAGGTTTTCCCCTCATCATCAGGGGAGCACAAACAAGACTGAATTAAGTTGGAACTGGTACCGACATACACGCTTCTAACGATAAAAGTTCGGGTTAGGAATCGTGGGTGGGGGTAGGCAGGGGACAACTGCAGCAAGCAGTGGTGATAGTTCGGGTTAGGAATCGTGGGTGAAGGGAGGCAGGGGACAACTGCAGCAAGCAGCGGTGAGAGCTTGAGAATGTATACATTTTGCCAGATATTCATCCAAATACACGGACTTGGATATTTCTAGGGCATCTAATGTGTCCAATTTATTTTCGTTACTACTGATATGCGAGAATTTGGTAACATCTGGCAAATCTATATATTCGCAAGAGCTCACCGCTGCTTGCTGAAGTTGTCTCCTGCCTCCCTTCACCCATAATCCCCAATCCGAATTGTTACCGTTAGAAACGTGTATGTCAGTACCATTTCAAACATAATTCAGTCTTGTTCGTGCTCTCCTAATAATGAAAAGCAAACCTTGAAACCTGTAGGGTTATTCCGGTATATAAAGTGGAATAAGCAGTGTTTGATTAAACAAATTACAAGGTCTTTGAACCTTCACAGTGTTAATCCCTCAACTATAAATATTATACAATATTATATTTCACGTTCATTGTAAATTTGATAATATCTTCCAGCCAAGCAGAAAATATTATAGAGACCTAGTGAAAACAAGAAAATCCTTAAAAAAAGAGTTACAACGAGAATCAAACCAGTAATCCCCAGACTGGAACACAAGTGTCACACCACCTAGGCTACTTAAGTTATCATGTACATGGATGAAGATTCTTCTTCGATATTTTAGATTTATTATTTAAATGTGTTGCGTAGGTTGGATCTATTTTGCAGATATTAGTTCAAATAAAACATATAAATATTAGTTAATGAAACGAGTTTTCTGTTAGTCACTCTTAAAAATTGTGATACGGTAAATCTATATATTTTAGTATATACTACCTAGATTAAAAAGTTTTAGGACCGGCCACCGTGTGGCGCTGTCAGTCACCCGATTGGAATGTCAGGTTACCACATCTATCATTGACACTTCCCTCCAAATTTCAGCGTCATAGCTTGACATTTGTAAAAGTTACGCTGTACTGAGTACATCTACCTTTGTGCGTGTTTTCGATTTTTTACAAGTTTGAAAATGGCATCAACGAGTTCGCATTAAATTTTGTGTGAAAAACGGATTTAACGGTCCGCAGACCTTGGTAATGTTGGAGAAGTGTTTTTTGGTGGCACGAGCGCTTCAGCAGTGGTCGTGAGTCGGTCGAGGGTGACGAACGCAGTGGCAGTCGAAAACCGATGAAAACATCGATAAAATCAAAGAAATGTGGGCCGAAAACCGCAAATTGACCATCAGAGAGCTGGCAGAGGACTTGAACATCGTTTATGGATCCGCTCAAGACATTTTGGTTAGTGATTTGGGCCTCAGACGTGTCGCTGCAAAACTGGTGCCGAAAGACCTTAATTTCATGCAATAAAAGGACCGCGTTGAAATCGCGAAAGACATGATTTCCATGAGTTTTTGACCAAAAACAACACGACTACTATCCAGCAGCCTTTGAATTCACCTGATCTGGCTCCCTGCGACTTTTTCCTGTTCAACCGACTTAAAAAACCGATTCGCGGAACGCGTTACAGCACCCGAGAGGATGTCATGAAAAAATCGAAGACGGCTCTGATAGACATACCGAAAATTGAGTACCAGCGGTGTTTCGAGGATTGGATCAAGCGCTGGCGTAAGTGCGTTGCAGTCGATGGGGAGTACTTTGAAGGGGACCATATCGATTTTGATGAATAAACTTGTATTTTCGATTTTATGAATAAAGTCCTAAAACTTTTTGATCAAGGTAGTATAATATGGAAACTGCATTTTTGTTTCACCGCTTCAGCATAAAATATTTCTAGATAGAAACATCAAACGACTATTTATTTTGTACTGAAAAACAAACAATTTATGAATAAATTATTTTTTGCTCTCATCTTATCCTCAGTCATTATTACTCATTTTCAGTTGGTCGTTTCAAGTTCTATAAAAAATATCATCATTACTCACGTTCTAATGAAGTTCTCGACATGAAACATGATGCTTATTATCGTATAAGAGAGAACAATATTTTCTACACAAATTTAACAGACAAAATATGTTAGAAATACTCTGGTTGAAAAAATAATTATTGGGTTACTAATTAATCGACAATATTTACAAACAATCGATTAAAAAATTTAAAAATCTTTATTTAATGTGCTTTAATATAATATTCGATTTGCTACAAAAATATCAAATCTGGAAAGTTTTTCTAAAATTTTTGATGTAAAATTAATTAAAAAAACTTATCTCTCTCTCCATTTTATAATTATATAATAATAACATACCATATTTATGCATGATGAGAAATTGTCTACGAAATGTCCATCAAAACTGGTATCTCAATGTTATCTACCTGAAATTTTAAACTCGGCACTCAAATTGAGAAAATAACATTATTATAAAACAAGAAGACCATTCCGTGTCATGTATGATTTCAGATTATATATAACGTTTCTGAACTGTTATAAAACAGTACGTGCTTATAAAAAAAATCACAGGATTAATTGCTAATTACTCCTCTAACCACATTTTATATCGATTTCCCAAATAAAATACCACATTCAACACAATATTACCGCTCCTACACATTAAGTGACAGTTGAATGTCAAAACTTTAATATGTTCACTGGTGACTAATATTTATTCAACGCTTGATCAGGATGTGGATAAAATAATTATTTCAATTTTGTGATTTAATTATTAATGCATGGGCCTAATTTTATTTACAAAAGTGAAAAAAATGCGACGTCTATTAAAATCTATCTTAATTATTATCAACAATAATATTCGATCTCGGCGGTACATGGTTTTTAGATTTTCGAGATTTATTAATTTGTTTTCACCTCAGGCGAACGTCAGACCGTTTCAAAGAGATCTGGGTGTTTAGTATTATAATTTTATTAAACTATGTGTATTGCATACATACCATCACACACTTCCCTATTATGGTTTACATCATTGTCCTCTTTTACATCCACACAGCGAATTCTATTTCTAGTTCTCTTTAAATTTCCTTTATCCAAAATTCCATTCACTTGGTTCAACTATATTTTCTTGGTCGTCATCTATTACTTATGGTAGACTCGTTAAGTTTACGGTAGCTTTTTGTCAACCATCCGTTCAACATGTTTGAATTACCTCAGCGCGATCTCTTTACCCTACTTAATCCTTAATAATTAAATGTATTATTCTGTCATATATCAACATACCATATATTCTTCTCAGTAAAAATATATCCGCCGCATTTACTCGCTTCTTTTATTTCATTATCCACGTCTACGTTTCACTTCCCATATTTCGATGTTGATACCAATACGTTTTTGTGAACCATCTTTTTGGCTGATCTTGAGATGCTTGGGTTCAACATGTATGTACTCGTATGTCTTTTGATGCCCTATTGACATTTTGGCAGTATTTAGAAACAAATTATTTATCGTATAAAAAAATTATACGGTTTAATATTTAATAAGTGAACTAAATGGGGAAATCATTTTTTTTTTCATTTAATAAAGTAATCTATAAGACAAAAATTTGCCGAAGACTATACCTATATACAAATTTACATCATTTTATTTATATATTATAACTAAGAAGATACTTCATTTTAACTGATAACGTATCATTTTATTTATATATTATAACTATGAAGATACTTCATTTTAACTGATAACGTATCATTTTATTTATATATTATTACTATGACGAAACTTCATTTTAACTGATAACGTATCATTTTATTTATATATTAAAACTATGAAGATACTTCATTTTAACTGATAACGTATCATTTTATTTACATATTAAAACTATGAAGAAACTTCATTTTAACTGATAACGTATCATTTTATTTACATATTATAACTATGAAGAAACTTCATTTTAACTGATAACGTATCATTTTATTTGCATATTATAACTATGAACAAACTTCATTTTAACTGATAACGTATCATTTTATTTATATATTATAATTATGAAGATTCTTCATTTTAACTGATAACGTTGAAACATTGCTGAAACTTGTGGTATTAAATTTGTGGTTAAAAATACAAAAAAACTCAGTCAATCGAACTTGAACAATATTTTGACTATTTTCAAATGTTTCGAGTTTTTGTTGTTATATGAAAAAACATTTTCCCCATATTTTAAATTTATGAAAACACCTCATATTTTTGTAACAAGAAAAAATTGTAGAAATTCTCAATCAAATACCCATCATAATTGATATCTTAACATTATCTGCCTACTCGTTAAATTCTACTCCAGAAGAGTTTAAAATAACATTATTTTAAAATGTTACTTAACTACCTTTATTCATTCCTAATTTATGAAGATTATCATAATATACAGTACATACAATTAAAACCTTATTAAATTTAACTGACCCTGAACAGAACATTTTTATCAAAACTGCCCATTTTTTTTCACTTTCTATCTATAACTGTTATTTTTATTGAATAGCACTTGTACGTTTGTGCAACAAAATTTTTTTTGAAATGACGATAATACGAAATTTAATATTTTTGTTTTATGTTGTAATATAAAGAAAAAAATTATGAAAATTTGGATCCGAAGATCTGATATGAAAACAACCTTCAATGAGCCAAATTTCTCCAAAAATAGTTTATTAAGAGGTTTATTTAAAAAAATATTTGCAAAAACGTTATCTTCAAAATCCATTTATTGATTTTTTGAAAAATCGAAAAAAAATAAAACCGTCCTGTGTGTGCGAAAACCAAATCAGTAGAATAAAAAATAATTTATTTTAGTCCAATAATATTGCATGGAGTGGAAACATGGACGATGAGAAAGGAGAGAAAAATGATAAATGCCTTAATAGGCGGATGATTCTCATTCCATAGACTGCAATGCGGGTCAACGTCTCCATTATTCAAGAATTGGAGATTACCGAAAAACTTTAGACAACATGCATAAAAAGAATTCTAACGTTCTTTAGGTCTGGAGAAGCTGATGGTCAGTTGATATTCAGAGAAAGAGAAAAGTGTCCTATGAGATTGACAGACTAAATAAAGAAATTTAAAATATCGTTTTTAAACGCAGCATATAAACATGGCCTAGGATCGAGAGGACAGGTTCTGTGCTAAGTTCGAGACATAGCAGAAGACCACAGCACAGCGCTCAGCACACGATAAAGAAGAATAATATGCTAAAATATCAAGCGAGAATATCTTTGTAAAATATCTTTTTTTAAATTAATCCATGCAAGCCCATATAACGCAGCTGGATGCTTCGTCAATTGTCTCAAAACAAGCAAAATGTTAATTGCTTTTTTTTCGAAATTACGTTTGATTGTGTAAATTAAATATTAAATTTTTGTAATTTATTTTCATCAAACACTGTTTATTCCACTTTCGTTAATGCCTTAACTTCCTTCCGTGGTTGCAGTCCTAAGACTAGTTTGCAGCAATTTGAACTCTTCTCCTCCATTCCCCCCTGTCCTGTGCGGCTCTTTTTAAGTCTGTGTATGTTGAGCAGCGCACGTCCACCAACAGGTCCTCCAGGTACTCTCGGCGTGGGCGTCCCCTAGAGTTTGTCCCCTCGGTCATGCCCTCCATTATGGCATGCAAGAGGCCCTCTTGTCGTATTATATGACCGATCCATCTTGCACGCCTTTCGGACAGGATCCTGAGCAGGTGCCTTCCTCCTTCGATTCGTTGGAGAACCTCTTCATTTGTGATGCGGTCTCTCCAGGAAATTCCTAATAGTCTTCTATAGGACCACATCTCAAAAGCCTCTAGTCTTCGTCTATCTCTTTCGGATAGGCACCATGTCTCGCAGCCGTACATCAAGATACTCCATACATAGGTCTTGATGAGGAGTATTCTCAGTTTAAGGTCTATATCATTTGATTCTATTATTTTCGACCTTTTATTAAATGCAAGTCTAGCCTGATGTATACGGCTGTCGACCTCACTCTTGGACCGACCGTCCCATGTTATTTTGCACCCGAGGTAGACAAACTCCTTGGTGTTCTTTAGTGGTTTACCCGACATCACTATTCTCATCTGGTGCTGCGCTCGGCCTACAGTCAGCAGCTTTGTTTTGTCTTTATTTATCTTCATACTGTAGTTATTTTGAAGAATGCTTTCCATAGTTGTTAAGGCCTCTTGTAGTTCCTCTTCACTTTCAGCAACCATAGCAATATCGTCAGCGAACCTTATCATGTCCACCTTTTGCCCGTGTATCTTTACACCTTCTCTGTGACTCATTCTCTCTCTCAAGTCGTCAATCGCGCTCTGTATATAGGCGTTAAAAAGAACAGGTGACAGAGAGCATCCCTGCCTTACCCCTTGTCTTATATTGGCTTTCTTTGTGTCTTCGTCACATCTGATTATAGCGGCCTCATTCTTGTATAGCGCCTGGATTATACGTCTATCTCTGTATTTGATATCAATTCTCTTCAAAATCTCGAAGAGTCTTTTCCATTCTACTTTGTCAAAAGCTTTCTCCAGGTCTATGAATGCGATGTATGTGTTTTGGTTTCTTCTTATTCTATTTTCTAGCAGTATTCGTAGAGACAGTACTGCTTCTCTGGTTCCCACACCTCTTCTGAAGCCATACTGGTCTCTGGAAAGGATGTTCTCTACTTTTGGTTCAATTCTCTTTAGAATGATATTAGTCAGTATTTTTGAGGCATGGGATATTAGGCTAAGAGTTCTGTGTTGCTCACATTTTGTCGTACCTGCCTTCTTTGGTAATGTGACAATTAGGCATTTCTCGAAGTCCTCTGGTATCTTTCCGGTCTTATATATTGTCTATATCATTTTAAACAGGGCATCTGTGATTCCTTTTCCTGCTGCCTTAATTAATTCGGCCGGAACGTCATCGATTCCGGGTGCTTTCCCGTTTTTGAGGTTTTTCAGTGCGAGGTCGAACTCTTCTCTAATGATTGGGTCTCCCAGATCATCCGCGTCTACCTCATTTTCTCTCTCTATCAATGCTTCACTGTCAATATTTCCCTTAACTATAAACAACATATTAAATGCCAGTACGGCAAAAAAGGTGAAAAAAAGTGGAATAAACAGTGTTCGATAAAAATAAATTACAATGTCTTTAAACCTCCACAACGTTAATGCCTTAACTATAAACAACTAAATATTAAATATTTAAATTTCTAAACAAAAACTTACTCCGATGTTTATCTTTAGAACTAAATCTGAGATTTGTATAAAACCTGATTTTTTTTTTAAAAACAATATATTTATATTGATTATAATTTTTCTTGATAAATAGAAGTTTGGCTTTGGCATGAAAGTTTTAATATGATAACATTGACATTACACGTTTTTGAAATTTGATAGATTCTTTTCAATTGGTGGAGATGTATTTTTGCTGTTGCATCCCTATAGATGTTATTGAACAACTGAATGTATGCTCTATCAATGCCTTGTGTCTTTAGAGCTTCTAGTATGGCAGTTTTTTTGACTGAGTCAAATGCCTTTTCGTAGTCCACAAAGGCTAGATACAGTGAGGGTTCGTATTCCTCACATCGTTCTATTATTTCCCGCAGCACCTGAATATAATCCATGATACTGAAACCCTTTCTGAATCCAGCCTGTTCTCGTGGTTGCTTCGTGTCAAAAGTACTCGAGAGTCGATTAGTTAAGATCTTGGTAAAAAAATTGTATAGGGTAGGTAGCATGCTAATTGGACGGTAGTTCTTAAGATCCTCTTGATCGCCTTTCTTATGGAGAAGTATTACAGTTGCAGATTTCCCATCTTCTGGAATGTCTTTTTCTTGAAGGCACTTGTTGAAAAGTGTTGATAAGATGGTATCCACTTCTCGACCTGTTTGTTTAAGGGCATCAATGGACAAACCGTCGGTACCAGTGGCCTTACAAGATTTCATTCCGTTGATTGCGTATCTGATTTCTCCTGGTAAGATGATTGGGATATTTTCATCCTCAGTTGTTTCCAGATTCAGATTGGTATCTGGTACAGTTACCGTATCTGTATCGGCATATAGTTCTGTACAGTCTCGGTAACTGCTAGCGGTATGAGATTCATTTACCTTAGTTTTCTTTCATATGAATATTAGTTATACGAGTATCATTTCCACATTATGAAACATGAGAAATCTTTATAATGTGGAGTATAAAAACAGACGTTGAACCAATTAAGTGACACTATGGATACATTCCGGCACCTAGTAGCGGTATCAGATTGGTGCACTGGGTGAGCCAATAAACAATCTGTGTTCGAGCGTAGCACAAGTTCATTATCACAGATGCTGAATATTTATGGCGATATAAGAGGGGCTAACGAGAAAGTTAAAGGTAAAAAACAATACTGACAAAATAAATGTAGCCTCTACGGTTAGTTTTCACATTCAACTAATTAAGATCTTTCTGATATAAAGTGAACGGATTGTACTTTTTCAGGCCAAATATAAATCTTATAAAAACATTTTGAAGAAGCTGTTATTTGTCAAACTCCGTAATATCCAAACAACAGACTTCGGCATAATCCAGATTTGGTAACAACATACATTACATAAAAACATGTAAGTTTCGGTTGGCAGGAATTTTTCAACAATTTAAGGGATTGAATGTTGGAGAAGGTCTTTTGACATATCGTATTTATTTGATCTCGTCTTAAGATAATTATTATTCACTTACACTTCCAGATTTTTAACTGTTTTATTTACTGGTATGATGGAATCATCTAATAGAAAATAAGGATAAAATCCATTGAAGAAAATAAATCAACGCTGAATTTTCTGAGAATTTGAGTTTTGTCGATGCGGATCGTTTGATACTTCACAGGATTAAGGAGTAAGCTTAATCCACTTAGATATCGATTGAAGATCTGGATTTAAATTGTTTAACGTGAGAAAGTAATTGGGGCGTAATGAATATATAGCTGGAAGTCATCCGCACATAAATGATAGGGACATTTAAGATATTGTGTGAGTGGGTTGATGAATATATAAGAGAAAAGTCGGAAGAGAATTCCACCCTGGGGAGCACCTGCAGAGAGATAAGTTCATTCAGATTACTCGCTCCTGGTATTTGCAGAGTCGTTGTCTACCTTTTAAGTAATTTAGAGGTTTTATAAAAAATAAACGATAGTACAATATTAGTTTGTACACGTACGCCATGTGAATATTAAATACATTTTAGATTTATTACCATAGATAAAAGTAAAAGGTTAGTGTTCCCTAATGGTGACATCGATGAAAAGCAAATTCTATGAAATATTGAAAAGAATCTATCAAATTTCAAAAACGTGTAATGTCAATGTTATCGTATTAAAACTTTCATGCCAAAGCCAAATTTCTATTTATCAAGAAAAATTATAATCAATATAAATATATTGTTTTAAAAAAAAAATCAGGTTTTATACAAATCTCAGGTTTAGTTCTAAAGATAAACATCCGAGTAAGTCTTTGTTTAGCAATTTAAATATTTAATATTTAGTTGTTTATAGTTAAGGCATTAACGTTGTGGAGGTTTAAAGACATTGTAATTTATTTTTTTCGAACACTGTTTATTCCACTTTTTTTTCGCCTTTTTTGCCGTACTGGCATTTAATATGTTGTTTATAGTTAAGGCATTAACGAAAGTGGAATAAACAGTGTTTGATGAAAATAAATTACAAAAATTTAATATTTAATTTACACAATCAAACGTAATTTCGAAAAAAAAGCAATTAACATTTTGCTTGTTTTGAGACAATTGACGAAGCATCCAGCTGCGTTATATGGGCTTGCATGGATTAATTTAAAAAAAGATATTTTACAAAGATATTCTCGCTTGATATTTTAGCATATTATTCTTCTTTATCGTGTGCTGAGCGCTGTGCTTGTGGTCTTCTGCTATGTCTCGAACTTAGCACAGAACCTATCCTCTCGATCCTAGGCCATGTTGGAATGCTGCGTTTAAAAAGGATCTTTTAAATTTCTTTATTTAGTCTGTCAATCTCATAGGACACTTTTCTCTTTCTCTGAATATCAACTGACCATCAGCTTCTCCAGACCTAAAGAACGTTAGAATTCTTTTTATGCATGTTGTCTAAAGTTTTTCGGTAATCTCCAATTCTTGAATAATGGAGACGTTGACCCGCATTGCAGTCTATGGAATGAGAATTATCCGCCTATTAAGGCATTTATCATTTTTCTCTCATTTCTCATCGTCCATGTTTCCACTCCATGCAATATTATTGGACTAAAATAGATTATTTTTTATTCTACTGATTTGGTTTTCGCACATACAGGACGGTTTTATTTTTTTTTCGATTTTTCAAAAAAACAATAAATGGATTTTGAAGATAACGTTTTTGTAAATATTTTTCTAAATAAACCTCTTAATAAACTATTTTTGGAGAAATTTGGCTCATTGAATGTTGTTTTCTTTTCAGTTCTTCGGATCCAAATTTTCATAATTTTTTTCTTTATATTACAACATAAAACAAAAATATTAAATTTCGTATTATCGTCATTTCAAAAAATATTTTTGTTGCACAAACGTACAAGTGCTATTCAATAAAAATAACAGTTATAGATAGAAAGTGAAAAAAAATGGGCAGTTTTGATAAAAATGTTCTGTTCAGGGTCAGTTAAATTTAATAAGGTTTTAATTGTATGTACTGTATATTATGATAATCTTCATAAATTAGGAATGAATAAAGGTAGTTAAGTAACATTTTAAAATAATGAAATTTTAAACACTTATTGAGTAGAATTTAACGAGTAGGCAGATAATGTTAAGATATCAATTATGATGGGTATTTGATTGAGAATTTCTACAATTTTTTCTTGTTACAAAAATATGACGTGTTTTCATAAATTTAAAATATGGGGGAAAATGTTTTTTCATATAACAACAAAAACTCGAAACATTTGAAAATAGTCAAAATATTGTTCAAGTTCGATTGACTGAGTTTTTTTTGTATTTTTAACCACAAATTTAATACCACAAGTTTCAGGAAATATTTTTGATTCAGATGATTAATTTTTCCTTCTAAGAAATTAAATACGAGTATTAACAGTATTAAAAATAAAATGACACGTTAGAAATTAAAGTGAAGTTGGTTCATTGTTATAATATAATGTAAAAATAAAATTAGTTCTAAATGTCTAAATTAAATATTAACAGTATTAAAAATAAAATGATACGTTATCAGTTAAAATGAAATTTGTTCATAGTTATAATATACAAATAAAATGATACGTTATCAGTTAAAATGAAGTTTCTTCATAGTTATAATATGTAAATAAAATGATACGTTATCAGTTAAAGTGAACTTTTTTCATAGTTATTATATAAAAATAAAATGATACGTTATCAGTTAAAATGAAGTTTCTTCATAGTTATAATATACTCGTATAAATAAAATGGTACGTTATCAGTTAAAATGAAGTATCTTCATAGTTATAATATATAAATAAAATGATACGTTATCAGTTAAAATGAAGTTTCTTCATAGTTATAATATGTAAATAAAATGATACGTTATCAGTTAAAATGAAGTATCTTCATAGTTATAATATATAAATACAATGATACGTTATCAGTTAAAATTAAGTATCTTTATAGTTATAATATATAAATAAAATGATATAAATTTGTATATAGGTATAGTCTTCGGCAATTTTTTGTCTTATAGATTACTTTATTAAATGAAAAAAAAATGTTTTCCCCATTTAGTTAACTTGTTAAATATTAAACCGTATAATTTTTTTACACGATAAATAATTTGTTTCTAAATACTGCCAAAATGTCAATAGGGCATCAAAACTCGAATGATTTTTTTTCCAATTTGTAGGGACTCGATGATCCTAGGGACAAAGGATGCAGCATTGAGTGAGATAACAGAGAATCTTTAATGAGCAATCAAATTACTTCAAAAGGTGAGGTTATAAATTAGATAATTTCCAGTCTCTCGGTGAATTATTAATGTTTTAATTTCTGTATTAATAGAATAATTCGGAATAATTTTATCAAACTTGGGATTTGCCTAATTCTCACATGGTCAACCCATCTTTTAATCGATTGAGTGGTCCGAAAATAGCATTTACTGAATTTGTCTAATAACCCTTAAAATTCGTAGAAAATGTAAAAATGACGAGTTTGGATAACATTTATGTCCGTCCAGCAACGATTATATGTCCGTAGTAATAATATTCATTGTCATCGTTATTACCATCACAACATATCCCTGTTAAGGTAGTTAGAAATAACAGATATTCACTTTATAATTTTTCTACTTCAGCCCCCTTCAAAAACCTAGTCATTATAAGCTCTCAAAGTATAAAGGTTTTAACTCTCTTAGATTTCAAATAATTTGATCGTGCCACATTTCCCTTGACCTTTCCAAACTTTTTGTACCTTCTGTACTCCTTGTATAGATTAATAATGTAAATCTTTCATCACATATTCTTTGTACGTGGCCGAGCCATCTCAAAAAATTCCTTCATCAACCTAAACACTTTCACAGCATATTATTTCAATCCACGTTATTTCCTTTATCATTTGTATAGTACTTTTCAACATATTATCTTTATGATGCGAACATGTTGAAAAGCGTGACCGAGAGATATTACTGTCTTCGGACCCAGAAGTCGAGCATTTAGGATGTGTACCAACGGAGAAGGCAAGTAACTCACAGCTCATCGTCTTACGTATTGGAAAAACTACCACATGGACAGAAAATAACAGACGTATTTTAGAGGGTCACTGGAGGAAAGCAGGATTAAAAAAAAAAACAAACATTTTGAGGTTGACGTCGATTGCGGATGAAATACATAAACCAATTTTAGTGCATGCTCTACGAAAAAGTGCAATATTATTGAAAATTTACCATGGATTTCAGAATCGTGTCCAACAGCGTTATCATTAAAGATAAGAAGAGTTATCATTAAAGACAAATATAAACTTTTTGGTGAAAATAGCCCGTTAAGATGACTTAAATGCATTGATCGAATAGACTAAAGACTGAGCAAAACAGGGACTCATGATAGGATAAGATAGAACGTGAATGAAATTTTAAAAGAAGAAAGGTTGTTACAAAGTAAAATCGTAGGTTGAGATGGTGTATAGTTGTAAAAAAGGTAAAGAAAATATATCATAAAAAATGGTGTGCTCTAACGATACTATGTAGGACGAGTATATATCATACATATATATTTATATTCAAACAAGATAGATTGACAAGAAAATTTTCATGGAAATCACATTTTTATTCCTAGACAGTAAATTTTTCCTTAGAAATAATCATCCGCTATGAAAAAGTGGTCTTACGAAACCTTTTTCACAGTTCAATGAACGTTTGGACGTTAAAGTAATTCGGTTTCATCTCGTTTCAATCTTCCTCCTTCCTTTCATAATTTGTGATAGCGACATGTACTCAGTTGTAATAAAATCAAGAAACTCTAATCTGATATGAAATCTTTTGACTTCAAAGCTAAATATAGGGCTATATCCATTACCAAGAAAAGTTTTTGAGAATGTATCCTTGTATGAGCTAAAATACTTGCACATATCGACAATTCCTTAGATTCAATCAATGCGTTGTGATCATATTTTCTGAAATTGAATATGTTTTGCAAACACACATTTTGCAATCATTGAAGGAGTTCCTTAGTAGCATATTTTTCATGTTCATCTTATATATAAAAAAATATTCAAGTTGGATTAAACCGCCACACTATGAAGAACCAGACGACGCTGAGGTATACGGTGAAAAGATAGAGTTCCCGAGATGTGGTCTGAATATGACAGGAACGCCCGGAGGGGTGTTGTGAAATTAAACATGAGCGTTTATGTCTTAAAGCGTCGTAATACACTTTCGTAGTATATTGTACAGCCTGGAGAGCTTATTGCCATGTAACAATCTTTCCAACCGACAAAAACGATTTTTAAGATTTCTTGAGTAAAAACCTGACAGGAGGGATTTTTTAAGAAAAAAATCTGGTCTTTAACGGGGATCGAACCCGCGACTCCTAAGTTGGGATACAAGAGTTTTACCAACTAGACCACGGAGATCGTCTAGGTCAAACGACTATCCAGGGTGGATAAAACAAACAACCTATGTATCACATTTAAAAGTGACCTTTCATTTAATTTACAAATTCATATATTTTGTTATAAAGCGAACAAGATGCTTGGGTGTGTGCTCCGTACCACCAAATTATTTTACTTAGACAGACATCTATATCTTCCGAATATCAATTGTCTTGTCAGAATTCATTTAGAATATTGTTCTTTAATATGGGCACCAGCGATAGGCATCTTATGCTAGAGATAGTCCAGAAAAAATTGCTACGCTGTCTCTATAGGTATATGTGAAAGTATGGATACGCTATCCCGGGCTCCATTCTCCATAGTTATTTTGATTGAAAATGCTATCCTTGCGTTTGGGTGTATACTTTTTTTGCCTGCTTAGGGGTTTTCTGAAAACCCCAACCGTCCTGAATAACCTTGGTTTTTATGTTCCGGGTAATTATCTGAGGCAATACACTCACAGATGGTTTTATCAACCTTTGCCTTTTGAAATGCGCATACTCGTAGGTAAAGCAATCACACTTTTTAACCGAGTGTCCCCTTAAATAGACGTTCATTTTCAAGATGTAATTCTTACTCTTATTATAACATTCTCGATTTTATTGTTTATTTAAGATGTTCACATATTGTATTTTTTTTTCATGTTTTTTTACATTAATTTCTTATATCTTAAAATTGTTATTGTTTTTAAATATACTTTAGTACTTGTCATCTCTAATGTAACTTTAATAAGTCTAATTTTTATTTAATTTACGATTCAAAATGTATTTTTTCTTTAAATATTATTATTTTTTGAAAAGCTGAATTTTACTTTTTAAATATATTTTTCTCGTTGTACGGCTTAAGGAAACGTGTAATGTACAAATAATTGTTTTAATTAATTAAATGGAATGGAATTAAAATATTTTGTTAGAAAAATCACTCACCTAGAAATAACTCTTTGTGAACAAAATAGTTTTCTCAAGTATCAGGATAATATCATACAATAGCATCTCTTTGAGCGAAATAAGCGGCCCTAGAGGCGAGATAGTCAGTTAATACGCAGGGCTTCAAATTTTTAAATGTCGGTGCCGGGAGAACGAAGAAAAATGATGAGGTGAATATTATAATCGTTAAAAAATCCAAGACGAAGCCTCATTCCACAGTTACCAAAATTAAAAAAAATGCATTCTTATCCAACATCAGAACAATCGTTGGTGTGGTGTGTCAATCAATAATTGGTGTTTTGAAGAAATAAAAGAATGAACAATTAAAATAAATGTATGCACTGAGGGACATAAACATGTGTGTGATAACGATGCATGACAGAAAACGTTAAAAAGGTGTTAATAAAAGACTAGGAACGGATATAATAAGCATATTAAGAATTCACTTTGATGAGCATTATTAATCTACTTATTATATCCGTTATTATATACTTAACCCTGTTTTCCTTGAAATTTATCACTAATTTTAATTTTTATAAGATTTTTTCTAAAAAAGTTCTCATACACTTCATAGATAAGACACGTTCATGGATACAAATAATAATTATGAAACAAAAGCTTGTTGATTAGGAGAAATTACTTTAAAGC
Organism: Odontocerum albicorne; assembly: GCA_949825065.1. Classification (NCBI taxonomy): domain Eukaryota; kingdom Metazoa; phylum Arthropoda; class Insecta; order Trichoptera; family Odontoceridae; genus Odontocerum; species Odontocerum albicorne. The sequence goes on along the minus strand of OX463844.1, from coordinate 25,622,492 downwards.
GCTAAAACCACCAGTCGTATTTGCATGTGTTCACATAAGTACATAAGTAAGTAAGTGTTCACATCTGCCAATAAAAGTATGTTTCAAAATATGATGATTGATAATTTCAAATATCAATGTTAGTACCTACATTTAAAAAAATCTCATTCAAGTTCCATCCTGTCGTGTAGCTCATGACAGCATCGTGTCTCCCATGATAGCCTCCGACGACTCCTCTACATCCATCTCTGCACTCCGCGGCTCGAAGTGGAATTGTTAAGAATAGTCTATAGTAGTTGCATCTTTCACTTGATCAGTCCAACGCGTTGGGATTCATCCTCTCGTGTGTCGTCCTTCCACGTCTCGAGTAACCACAAACCTCTCCGAAATTCCTTCTTGACCACGAACAATGCGCTCTCGGAAAACTCGTCGAAAGCATATTGTCCACCATATGTCGGTAATTCTCAGTTCTTCAAGAATGGAGGCGTTAGTTCGCTTTGCTATCGATGGAATTTGTTACATTCTTCTCCAGCACCACATTTCAAATGCATCTATTCTACGTCTCTCGCTTGCTCTCAGATTTCAAGTCCCCGCGCCAGGCATGAATATTGGGAAGACGAGAGACTCAACTAGGCGCATTTTCGTCGTAATGGTAATAGTTCTGCTCTTCCATATATTTTCCAGCGTTGTCATCGTTTTTTTTGCTATTCAAGTTAATTGAGTTTTTTTGTAATTAAACAAAAGGAGGAATGGAATTAAAACAAAAAATCCATAAAAGGTATCAACCTACCTACACATTGATGACCTTCATGATATGACGCCCGTCTGTTAGCCCCAGGTTACGGATTCAATTCCCGTTACGTTCCAGATTTTTTAAGGAAGGATTATGTTTGATGAATCTTATCAAAATTTAATCTCAAACTTTATCCAAACAATGGTGGAATCAGGTGAAGGAAGACAGTTCCAATTAACTCATTAACTTAAGGCAAAATATAAGACAATAAACTGGCAATCAATTGATTGAGGTCGACATCTTCTAAAGGTTAAATTTGACAAGTGATTGACATATCCTTGGGAGGAAAATTTTCTTAGCAGCAAACAAGTTCGCGAGAAAATGATGATTTTATTCTTCTTTTGTTTCAATCAGCTTAAAACCATTTTAAATCTCAATATAATTTATACATTTTTAATTCATACTTTACTATTTTTCTCCATAATTTAATATCGGCGGCCGTAGTTCATTCACGCTAAACAAACGGGTGACCAAGGTTCGGTTCCCGACGGGTTCACATCCGTATTGGTTGTACTTTTAGATTGTTTTAAATCTAACGTTTTGTCCTTAGCTTATATGCTGCTTATCGAAAATTCTTAAAGCGCTATTCAAATTTCAAAAAGTCTGCCTAACGAAAGGCTGCATCAGATTTAACTTTCCGATCATCTCAGAACTTTAATCTCATTGCCATCGCAACTTTGGGTTTGATCTGTCTAAACTATATGATTGATAAAATGCAACAACTAGCACTTAATAAACTAGCACACGCACATATATTTTCCATCAAACAATGAATGGTTGATATGATCACGAGGGATTGAGAGCTATGTGTATGGACAGAAAGGTACGGTGATCTGTTCTCTCTGCCTTCCTCCAAAAAAACATTGGGGTGATGGTATTTATGAATGTTCTATATCATTTTATAAACACTAATTGAAACGTTTTTTTTTAATCATTACTGTTCTTGAATTAATGCGTCATTCATCATTTGATATAAAACGATACGCTGAGTATGGAATAACTGTCACTCAGTACGAAACATTGAAGAAGGAATTTGAGAAATCCAATACTATTAACATCGTGTAAACTCTCCAAGTGGAGCATGATGATCTAGTTGACAAGCCGTCAGTCTTTCGACACAAGGGTTGCGGATTCATTTCCCGGGGAAACTCAGATTTTAAAAAATACCCCTACAACGTCTCTCTGATTAGGGAATAGAGGTTTTTATGTGGCAATAAACCCGGTAGGATGTAATACTCGTATATATAACAAATGACTAATACAATAAACAAAACTTATCCTTTTTTATTCAAGTTGTTAAACCTTTGAAAAGTGTGACTATTGAAAAAATGTATTCTATATTTAATAAAACTTTAAATATTCCTCGCTTTTACTCAAAACATTCAGATTTATTTTTCAAATTATGGTGACGTTCGGTACATTAAATTTAATCGACTCTTAAATGAGATTGTAAAATTTGAATACTATAATATGTTATAATGTAAGATGTCTGGGTGTTAAAGCACCGACGCTTATCTGAATAAAAGTGGATCTTTGTTTATTAATTTTCATGTAAACAATTTTCTGGCACACGTCAACTCGTATCTTTGTTGAATTTGATAAGTTAACATGAGTCAGACATGTACTAGTTTACATTGCTGATTTTTTTAAGGAAACATTTATGTCCGTCCAGCAACGATTATATGTCCGTAGTAATAATATTCATTGTCATCGTTATTACCATCACAACATATCCCTGTTAAGGTAGTTAGAAATAACAGATATTCACTTTATTATTTTTCTACTTCAGCCTCCTTCAAAAACCTAGTCATTATAAGCTCTCAAAGTATAAAGGCTTTAACTCTCTTAGATTTCAAATAATTTGATCGTGCCACATTTCCCTTGATTTTTCCAAACTTTTTGTACCTTCTGTACTCCTTGTATAGATTAATAATGTAAATCTTTCATCAAATATTCTTTGTACGTGGCCGAGCCATCTCAAAAAATTCCTTCATCAACCTAAACACTTTCACAGCACATTATTTCAATCCACGTTATTTCCTTTATCATTTGTATAGTACTTTTCAACATATTATCTTTATGATGCGAACATGTTGAAAAGCGTGACCGAGAGATATTACTGTCTTCGGACCCAGAAGTCGAGCCTTTAGGATGTGTACCAACGGAGAAGGCAAGTAACTCACAGCTCACCGTCTTACGTATTGGAAAAACTACCACATGGACAGAAAATAACAGACGTATTTTAGAGGGTCACTGGAGGAAAGCAGGATTTAAAAAAAAAAACATTTTGAGGTTGACGTCGATTGCGGATGAAATAAATAAACCAATTTTAGTGCATGCTCTACGAAAAAGTGCAATATTATTGAAAATTTACCATGGATTTCAGAATCGTGTCCAGCAGCGTTATCATTAAAAATAAGAAGAGTTATCATTAAAGACAAATATAAACTTTTTGGTGAAAATAGCCCGTTAAGATGACTTAAATGCATTGATCGAATAGACTAAAGACTGAGCAAAACAGGGACTCATGATAGGATAAGATAGAACGTGAATGAAATTTTAAAAGAAGAAAGGTTGTTACAAAGTAAAATCGTAGGTTGAGATGGTGTATAGTTGTAAAAAAGGTAAAGAAAATATATCATAAAAAATGTTGTGCTCTAACGATACTATGTAGGACGAGTATATATCATACATATATATTTATATTCAAACAAGATAGATTGACAAGAAAATTTTCATGGAAATCACATTTTATAACAAATGACTAATACAATAAACAAAACTTATCCTTTTTTATTCAAGTTGTTAAACCTTTGAAAAGTGTGACTATTGAAAAAATGTATTCTATATTTAATAAAACTTTAAATATTCCTCGCTTTTACTCAAAACATTCATATTTATTTTTCAAATTATGGTGACGTTCGGTACATTAAATTTAATCGACTCTTAAATGAGATTGTAAAATTTGAATACTATAATATGTAATAATGTAAGATGTCTGGGTGTTAAAGCACCGACGCTTATCTGAATAAAAGTGGATCTTTGTTTATTAATTTTCATGTAAACAATTTTCTGGCACACGTCAACTCGTATCTTTGTTGAATTTGATAAGTTAACATGAGTCAGACATGTACTAGTTTACATTGCTGATTTTTTTAAGGAAACTAGTTTCATATTTTAAGATTAGAGATGTACATCTAGTATACTTTAGATAAGAGATGTACATCTAGTATACTTTAGATAAGAGATGTACATCTAGTATACTTTAGATTAGAGATGTACATCTAGTATACTTTAGATAAGAGATGTACATCTAGTATAGGATAGTACATTGTTAAAAATCGAATTGAGGTACGTCGTCACTGAAAAATTAAGCGTTATAAAAATATGAGATCCAATTAGTGTTTATATTTATTACGTATTTTTGTCTTGAAGCTTGAATAAATAATATTATATATATTTTTACTTCACCTAAAATTTTGTTACCTGCAGTTATACTCCACATTTCGTGAACAAGGGCACTGTCATTTATGGCGATATATTTCCTTGGTATGAAACTGTTTTTGAATGAATTTTGAAAATTAATTAATATTTGCTTTTTTAGATAAATAAGAATATGTCACCGAAGTAACAAGTGGTACCTTTATACCCTCGAACACTTATTCAAAAGGAGTAATACAGATCGAGGATCGAACCGCCGACCTTCTGCACTCAATTCTAGTGAGTAAGTGCGTGGGCATTCGCCTATTATTAGCAATATGCATTTCAATTATGTATAAAATTAATATTATTAAAAGCATAAAACATTTAAAAAATATCTACAAAAATTTTGTAGAAACATCAACAATCATGATGAAATAAATGTGTTGTCCACTGCACTAACGTATTCCCATCGTATATCAGTGGCGCAGGGTATATCCCATAGAATTATTGTTTTGTGTTTCCTTCATTGTTATTGTTTACATATTAAATATTTTACCAGTGTAAAAAAAGGAGTTCAGTGAAGGCGCTCATTAAAAGTGTATTATTAGCTATTCAAAAATTACTTTATTTATCCGAGGGCTCTTTAACTTCTTAATGAAACGTTATTAAAAAAGGAGCAAAAATGTATTTTGTCTGCAAATTTAATAATATCATTATCACTTTTATTATTCGGAATGTTATTATCTTTATTGCAGAAATCTTGAAACGGGTCTTTGGTACAATCAAAACTCTAGCGAGAGTTCGACTAAAAATCGAAAAAAATCTCGAGGTAATTAAACATCGGAATTTATTAATAAACTATAATTTCTATTAAATGGTGAGTGCTTCTCAAAACCTTTTAACCTTTGTTCTTATTTCTGAAAATTGAAAATGTAATATGAATGGTAAAAACAATATAAGTTTTGTTATCTGAAAATAATTTTCCAAAAAAAATTATAAACGGAAAATAATTTCATCTTTGTTATAACTTGAAGTTAAATTAAAAAACTGATATGAAAAAAAAACAATATATATAAAATTACTTTCAGCACAAGTTGAATATATATTTATTAATACTGTATTCCCACTGATCTACTGAAAAATAAATCTTTTAATTTAATATTTTTTTGTGATATATTGCTCAGTTAAAATGATATTTGCAAAGCAATAAAAGGTAAATTAAATAAATCCACTACTTTCTCCGGATGCCTAAAATATGTGGTCAGGGGTAATAAATACAGAATAAACAGTAAGGCGAAAATATTCAAGCATGTATGAGGTCTATAATGGCTCGGTAATATACCAATAATGAAAGAAATAGAGTTTTGGTCAGATATAGTATAACAAAAACAAAAAGTATACTCTGAGTTAATGAAATGAAAGCCTTCAGAACTATTGCAAGCAAAACATTTACATCTGTAGTTAAAAACTCCCGTATCTGAGAAGAACTGTTGTGAATTCAGGAAAAAACCGCAGAAGACACTGTCTAGGCCACGTGGAAAGGATGGATAACATAAGGATTACCTACGTGATAATGCATGAGACCTCCCTCTTATCTCGGCGAAATTTGTCAGCGTCTTTCCGATCACGATTTGTCAGCGTCTTTCCGATACGCTCAAACAGATATTGTTTATTAGCCTTCCCAGTTCACCGCTCTTTTTTTTTTTTCATACGTTGTCTTTTGCTCTCCATGCAGTGAGACTCTGGAACCAATTGCAAGCCAATGTTAGACTCCCTCCGTCCTTGGCATGTTTTAAGAAGCGACTGAAAAAATTCTTATTTTCTTATCAGTAATTTGACGTATTCCATTCCTGATTTTTTTTCCTCTCCACGATCCCTTCATTTTCCTATGATTGATGATATCTTACTTTTTCTTTTATTATGTACGAGTATATGTTCATAAATTTCATAAAGATGAATAATAATTTGAATATTTTTTGCGACCATGTAACTTCCTTTATTTACTTTTGTCTAGTTAGTTGGAAGAGATTGCAGACTGACAATAAGCCCGCGAGATGGTTTTCGCAATGAAGAATAAATAAATTTATTATTTAAGTAATTCTTAGATAAATGATTCAATGAATCTCTTGGCATTATTTTTGCCGAAAATAATCCAGTCACACCTCATGAAATTAATGATTTTTAAGGGTCACTAAAAATAATCTAGGAAAGACTGAAGTACGAGTATTTATAAGTCACCATATTTAATAACGACGAAGACTCATCCCAAAACCATACCAACTGTACGTCTACCGTTCTCACAACTTCAAGTTCTACAACAATTTCACTTTATTCTTATTTTTATTTATTCAACACCTTTTGCAAATACAATCAAACGGGCGTATTGCCAGGTGGAAATCTCTTCCAACCAACCAGACAAAAGTAAATGAAGCTGGTTACATGGTCGCAAAAAACATTCAAATGACGATTCATCCCCACGAAATCTATGAACACACACGTGAGCATACGCTCACAAACCCCACAAAGACGGACAACCACCCGAGCATCCCTTTTCATATAAAGTGAGACATCATCAATCAAAGGAAAAGGAAGGGATGATGGAGAGGAAAGAAAAAAAACCAGGAATGAAACACGTTATATTACAGACTACAAATTAAGAGTTTTTTCAGACTCTGGAATCAGTTACAAATCAATGTCAGACGGAACGAGTCTGACATTGGTTTGTAACTGATTCCAAAGTCTCACTGCATGAACAGTAAAGAACGATACATTTAATAAAAAGAAACAAATATTTTAATAGTTATTTTTCACAGATGATGAGACAGGTCTATGTTGATGACCTCAGTGGCCAACTATCTAAATTATTATCAACAATAATGTGCTATTTTTTGGGCTGCAACTGTTTTTCGATATTACATTTTTTTCCCACTTTGGACGAACATTCATTCAGAGCATTCCGAAGAAATCTGGGTGATTATTATTGACGTGTGAGCATGTCTGATAAAAAATGGGAATCAATATTTGAACTGGAAGTCTATTTTCATACCATTGAAAAATATATTATAGAAACCCAGAAGCACTTATATATACGAGTATATTAAAAACAATTCCAACAAGATAAAGTGAAGACTCAAATATTTCCTCAAAGTGTACACTCCAGTGGAAAGGGTAATCCCTGGAATCACTGTCATAAAAGACGAAACACGTGGGTCACATATTACTACTCGTATTTCTTTGAATACAAATCGTAGAACTCTCTTCCTTGCTTTCAAGCAGTTCCAACTTTTAAATTGAAATAGCTCAGAAATAGTAAAATGTTAGTAACCAATTTGTGACACACGATATGTAGGTTTCAATTTAAATGACAAAGTGTAAAATAATCTCAATTAAGATGCTTAATGTTACATACGGTTCACTTGAACTCATTTTTTTTTAGATTTATTTGTTAAATATTTCATACTTAAACGTTCAGGGTACAATACAAGATGACAGGTTTATTTCCAAATAGCAATGTCTATTAATCAACAATATAATTATTTCTTTATTTTTTTAGATTTATTTGTTAAATATTTCATACTTAAATGATCAGGGTACAATACAAGATGACAGGTTTATTTCCAAATGGCAATGTATATTAATCAACAATACAATTATTTCTTTATTTTTTTTAGATTTATTTGTTAAATATTTCATACTTAAACGTTCAGGGTACAATACAAGATGACAGGTTTATTTCCAAATAGCAATGTCTATTAATCAACAATATAATTATTTCTTAATTTTTTTAGATTTATTTGTTAAATATTTCATACTTAAATGTTCAGGGTACAATACAAGATGACAGGTTTATTTCCAAATGGCAATGTATATTTATCAACAATACAATTGTTTCTTTAATTTTTTTAGATTTATTTGTTAAATATTTCATAGTTAAATGTTCAGGGTACAATACAAGATGACAGGTTTATTTCCAAATAGCAATGTATATTAATCAACAATACAATTATTTCTTAAACTTTTTTAGATTTATTTGTTAAATATTTCATACTTAAACGTTCAGGGTACAATACAAGATGACAGGTTTATTTCCAAATAGCAATGTCTATTAATCAACAATATAATTATTTCTTTATTTTTTTAGATTTATTTGTTAAATATTTCATACTTAAATGTTCAGGGTACAATACAAGATGACAGGTTTATTTCCAAATGGCAATGTATATTAATCAACAATACAATTATTTCTTTAATTTTTTTAGATTTGTTTGTTAAATATTTCATAGTTAAATGTTCAGGGTACAATACAAGATGACAGGTTTATTTCCAAATGGCAATGTATATTAATCAACAATACAATTATTTCTTAAACTTTTTTAGATTTATTTGTTAAATATTTCATACTTAAATGTTCAGGGTACAATACAAGATGACAGGTTTATTTCCAAATGGCAATGTATATTAATCAACAATACAATTATTTCTTTAATTTTTTTAGATTTATTTGTTAAATATTTCATACTTAAATGTTCAGGGTACAATACAAGATGACAGGTTTATTTCCAAATAGCAATGTCTATTAATCAACAATACAATTATTTCTTTAATTTTTTTAGATTTATTTGTTAAATATTTCATACTTAAATGTTCAGGGTACAATACAAGATGACATGTTTATTTCCAAATAGCAATGTCTATTAATCAACAATACAATTATTTCTTTAATTTTTTGGAAGAAATATGTGGCCAATTCTTATTGGAAAACGTTATTTTTATAAACACTTTGTTCACATTTAGAAGGTATATTGAAATTATTATACGACTAGTTTTGATGTTATAATATACAAAACACTAAAACTACAATATATTATTTATAGTTAAAACTTTCACATTGTGGACGTTCAAATACATTGTACTTTTTTTTATCAAACACTGTTTATTCCTTTTTACGTAACGGTATAATCCTACCGGTCATACCTTTACACAAAGTGGATAATATATTTTCTATCGATAATACATTTTCTAACGTTACATAATATATTTTCTATCGATAATGCCAAATTCTTACATATCAAAAGTAACGGAAATAAATTGGACAGATTAAAGGCCCTGGAAATATCCAAGTTAATTCATCGGGGTGATATCTGGCAAACACACATATTCTTAGAATCTCGCTGCTGCTCGCTGAAGTTTCCCCAACCCGATTTTTTACTGTTAGAAGTATGTATTTGAACATAATTCAGTCTAGTTTGTGCTCCCCTGATTATTGCTTAAATAAATTGTAATTTGTTTTATCAAACACTGTTTATTCCACTTTATGTAACTGTATAACCCTACCGGTTTCAAGGTTTTCCCCTCATTATCAGGGAAGCACTAACAATACTGAATTATATTCGAACTGGTACCGACATACACACTTCTAACGGTAAACATTTGAGTTGGGGATTGGGGGGAAGGGAGATAGTAGACAACTTCAGCGAGCAGCGGCGAGGTTCTGGGAATATGTGTGTTTGCCAGATGCTCAACCCGATGCACTGAATTAGAAATTTCGAGCCCCCCCGGGTTTGTCAAATTTATTTCCGATACTATTGATATGTAAGAATTAGGCATCGTCGATAGAAAATATATTATGTAACGATAGAAAACGTATTATCCACTTTATGTGGCGGTATAACCGGTAGGGTTGTACCGTTAAATAAACAGTGTTTGATAAAACAAATGACAATAAAACTACAATGTTCACTAAAAAGGGCACAGTAATTTGGCAGAGAGAGATATTATTCTAATTGAAAGGAATTACCTTTATGAATTAATTCATGAAGTGGGCTTTTTTGGGGATACAAGAATTCTTTATTGGAATTCTCCATTGTGCTGACTTGAAACATGGAAATCCTCTAATCAGTATACCAGGTATGGGATAAAATAGGGTAATGTGGAAATGGGAAACAGGAAAATACACCACGTCACTGAAGGGAGATGTTAGGTTTATAAATATATACTTTTTGATGTAAGTCAACAATGGTACGAGTTTTAAATAATTTTAAATGAAATTTTAGCCACATAAATTTTAAAATAAAGTAAGGTAATTAATCTTTATATAAAACGAAATAGAACAAAAATATAAGTTTAAAATAATTGTTAGTAATAAATGCAACTTTAGAAATAAATTATGCAGGGTGGCCACTGAAAGACTGAAGGATTTAAAAAAGTCATAACTATTTCATTTTCAATCTTTTTTTTACTGGTTATACAGCACCCTTTGGAAATAAAAAAGGTTACGTATGATGTCCAGTTACGAATAAAACTTATAGGGTTTTTCTATTCCAGCGAAAGATCAATAATTGAAACTCAAGGAAAATACCGGCAACATTTTAATGTCAGAGTATCTCCTAGCGATAACATGCTCGAACCCAATCGCCCGGTTTGAAAGAACTGGATCAGTCGGCAATCTTCCGGGAAGAGGTTCTAAGTGCACTGACGCAGCGGTGGAAGCTGTATGGCAGAGTGTACTTGAGGATCCATCTGCCTCTACCCGTCGTCTACTACTACTACATCGCTTCAGAAGATTCTGAAACTGGATTTTAAAATGTTTCCATACAAGATCCAAATGGTCCAAGCTTTACTGCCCCAAGATACTCAGCAGCGCCTGCAGTACGCCATTCGATTTCAACACCTAGCCAGAGATAACAACTTTTTGAACAACTTGATTATGAGTGATTTTCATTTAAACGGGTACATCAACAAACAAAACTGCAGATTTTGGGGTACTGAGAATCCTAAGGAATTCCATCACCATCAATTGTATCCTCAAAAATGCACTGTCTGGTGTGGTGTTATGGCTGAAAGAGTTATTTGTCCCTATTTCTTTGAAAAGGAGGAAGGTCAGCCAGAAAGAATCAACAGGGCCCCGTATAGGACAATGCTTGAATATTTTTTACACCCAGCGGTCGAATATAATCAGGAGGTGTTCTAACATAATGAAGCTACTGCGCACACTGCCAGGGCGACGATGGACGTCCAGCAAATAAATTTTCGGTAAATGAATAATTTAAAAACAAAGCTGAATTTGTTTGGCCTCCGCGTTCACTTAATTTGACGGCACCAGACTTTGTGGGGCTACTTAAAAGAACGAGTTTACGTAAATAAACCTCGAACAATTCAAGAAATAAGGAGAACATTCGAGCCAAAATCCAACATGTACGACCTAAAACCTTTTGTACGGTCAAAGAAAATGCTGTGTAAAGAACCAGTATTTGTGAGCGGGAAAATGGTGGTCATTTGAGTGACGTTGTTTTTCAAACATAATACTAAAAAAATCATTAATTATGTTTCCAAATAAAATAATAAAAAAACAAGTGTTAAAGTTATTTTTATTTTATATCATTCAGTCTTTCAGTGGCCACCCTGTACATTTGAAATGAATGTAACAATATTTAGATCAGCCAACTCAGCCGTAGCACACACGACGTTGTCACACGACACTCGTATAGTCATTTAGCAATAGTGTGAGTAACACTCTCCGTATTACACAACTTATGTAGTAGTATTGAATTTAGAACGCCACACGATTGTATGGCGCAGAGCGCACGTTTATATTGTTGTTAAAATACTCGGTAATTAGAAAAACACTACCATGTCGAAATTAGGAATGCGATTTTGATCTAATGTAATGTATAATTCAAAAACTTTCTTATAACTTAAAGTTTCCTAGAATTTAGTATCACTCCATCCACTATTATTTTAAAACTTTATTATTTGGCATTGTAATTATAATACATTAATATATTAAATAATCGTACATTCATTTTATTTTTATGTGCAATCCAATTAAAGCTGACGAACATATTTACTTTATAATACTTGTACTTATATTTATTTTTTATCTTGAAAAGTTTCATTCTTATTGTTTCCTAGAATCTGTCATGCCTAAAGAATTAATATGTGAAATAAACTTACTTTCGTTTTATTTTTATGATTATTACAATTTAAGCTGACACCATTTTTAATTAACAAAACGTGTGTGTTCATTTCAATGTTTGAATATAAAATATTATTTTTATATTTTTTTCTTTTTCACTTCATTAAAAAAATAAAGTGATAAAGTTTTTGTAAACGCAATGTTACTCACACTATTGCAAAATGACTCTTCTGACTGAATGATCTATACGAGCAAGTAGACTGATGAGTCATGTTAATGTTTATACATTTTCTATCACGTAGGCTTTAAATTCATGTGTACTCCATATTCTAATTTGATTTGAATTACTGTAAATATTTAAAATGGTCGAAAACAACCGTACACTCGGTCAAATTAATGAATAAATAAAACATCATTCTTTCGAAGCATAATCTGTTGCCTGACTAGTCTACCTACAGTAGCAAGGAAAACCAAGGTCATGTGAATGCAATGAAATGCAAGTAGCCTGATCGAGTGAACATGTACGTATTAAATAATTAGTATTAAAATAATAAGCTGCAAGAATTGTTATCTAGTTATAAGTTAGTATTTAGGCATTAACTATTTTTAAGAAATTAAAAATTAAGATAATTAAAAATAAAATTATGTACATATTGAAAATTATAATTAAATTAGTTCGCAGTTATAATATCGTATATAAATTAGATTATTTCTTAAGATATAAATGTGTACACAGCCTATGGCAAAATTATGTGTTATAGATTACTTTATTAAAACCAATAAATAAAACAGCTTTTGAAAGTGATTTATTATTTTAACACCTTTTAGTGCAGATCATAAGAGTTTTATTCGTAATCCTTAATAATGAGCACTTTATACAATTTCCAGGATCTGAAATTATTATATTTTATGTATTGATAAAGTTTTCTCATTGTTCCGTTCCTCGTCTGAAGTTTTCATATATTTTATGGAATAATAATCTTCAACTGATATGAAATTTATTTAGAATTGGCAACTTCAAGACATTATTACCTGCACTCGCATTCCTTGTAGTGAATTACACTATTGCTGTTTAAAGTACAGCCTGGCGGACTTATTGTCATGCGACAATCTTTTTTCACCAACCTGAAAGAGTTTTAAGTATGTGTAAGTTTTATTTTTAAAAACGTTCCAATCTTTCACCCAGTAACTAACTGGCACTAATCTACGAAACTTTTATCGGGTTTGATAGAAAAGAGCTAAATTGACTCACCATTTGTGTATTTTGCAAAAAAATCTAAATAAATATAGATTTAGAAGACACCTTAAAAGAAAACCAGATTTGAACCTTAAATAAAAAAATCAAGCATCAGCGGAAATCGAGCCCGCAATTCCCCAGATTGGAAGACAGGTGCCTTACCAACCAGGCCACAGAGGTATTAACAAAATCGTATATGAGGGTTTAAATTAGGATTTCCTAACTTTTTTGTACCGACGCCCCTTTACAGCTTAAATCAACGCCCCCCTCCCCCCCCCCCCAGGTTACCTCGAAAATATTAAAGTTTTTGTTTATTTGTTTTTTTAAAGCATAAAAAACAACGACAACTATTTTCTTTATTACCAAGATGAATCTGTTTTAATATTTAAAATATAAATATTAAAACCAGAAAGCTTTTTATAACGAGTGAGAACGCTTGATTCTTATTTTACACTTGTATTTTTTTATTTACCTTATCATAACTGCTAGTATTGTCATAATTAATGTGATTAATGATTTTTTACGAGTTATATTATATATTCGGCTCCAGTTTTGAAATTTCCAGCCGATTTCTATTTTTGTATCTAACTTACCGCGCTGGCACCTGTTTCAACGAAGACGGAAATGCTGTGAACAAAATCAGTTGTGAGACAAGTGACGATTACAAGTGAGCTATAATGTCAGGCTGAAATTATTTTATTATTGAAATATTTAATATAGCTGGCGGTTGTAATCTAACAGTTAGAATTCACGCTAGTCAACTGGAGACCCAGGTTCGATTCCTGGCGGATTGACTTCTAGACTGATTTTACTCTTACACTGTTTGACATCTGAATTTATGTTTTTATGTTACTTATATACTGCTTATTATAAATTCTTATAGCGCTGTAAAAATTTTTTGATGCGAATTTTTCTAATAAAAGGCTGCTGCAGATTTGGATAATTAATCTCCTTGCCATCGAAATTTTGATTTTTTCGGTTTAGAATGTAAATTTGTTGCAACGGCTTATACACAATAAACTAATATACGCACAGGATCCGCAGGATATTTGTTATCATACTCGATCACGAGGAATTATCTCTTTATTTTAAATAAATACCCTCCTTTGAAACCTACCGCTCTCTACTTATTCTTTACAATTCAACGTCCCCCAAAAAAAAATCGTCATCCAGGAGCCGATATTACCCTCGATAAGAATCGCTGCTTTAATTAAACTTCTTCACAACAATCTTACAAGCCTTTTCTTTCAGTCGGTACACTGAATGAAACTAAGATTTGCCCTAAGAAATGGCTCTAATGAAATCCTCCGTCAGACCGAATTCTAACGTGGCTATTTATATAACAGTTAATTAAATATATCGGTAGACGAACTCGTCAATTGAACATACTTTATATGTTTCTCAATCCTTGTTCTTCGAAAATCGATGAAAGAGAGAAATAATGTAAAATATTTCGGATCGGTCTCCATCTTTCCTATCCATTCAAAGATATAACATACAAGCGGTCTTTATCTTTCCTATCCATTCAAATATATGACATACAAGCGAAACTAGGACGTAGCAAAAAGTTATTAGAAATTAGAGCGTTGCGTAGAATGTGTCGAAAAACAATGGGTGACAGAATAGGAAAGAAGACACTAGAAAAAATATGGATTGAAAGAAGATACAGTGCTTATGATGAGAAAATAAGCATTCGGCCATGTAGAAAGGTGAATGATGAAAAATTTACAAAAATAAACTATATGAGTTGTATAGAGCAGAGGTCGGCCAACTACGGCCCGCGGGTCAAATCCAGTCCGATGCCTATTTTAATCCGGCCCGCGAGCTAATAATATCCAATCATTGTTATGTGTTTGTTTTATAAAATTGTTTTAATTAAATTGTATATGTTTAATGTTGTTTTATTAAGTACATAGTTAGTCTAAGTTAATTGTAATACTTGAATGAAATAAAATTATTTTGTCACGAACAACATTTTTATTTCAAGAAAATATTAGCTATCACAAAAAAGATGTAAATGTTCAAAAATGAAGTACGTACAATCTCAATACATGTCAGCATTAACATATGACCGTTTGCAAATCAATTTTGATGATAGGAAGTACTAACTTCGAACTGCAGTTTGATAAAATGTTTTCCAGAAAAAGCAATTACATTCATCTCATTGGTAAAGCTAATTAGTATTATGTTTCCATAGTTGTTCAGCAATACGAAAATTTTGCCTGTTTCTATAATACTTTAATTAATTAATGTAAATATTTCATTCGTTTTTCCGCAAGTGTGTTAGTAAAATGTGTATAAATATTATCACCACCTAATAAAAAAGGTAAAACTTGTTTTTTTTATGTTATATAAGTAGAATTACCTATACAAATATCCTCGAGTTTGGTTCCTGGCCCGTCGAGCCTAAATTTTTTAGCCAAAAAAGTTTGTCGACCCCTGGTATAGAGGATACAAGTTTGAGAAGACCTAGAAATCCGTGTCATGACCAAATTCATAAAATTTTGAAAGAGGGAAGAATTTAAAAATATATACTTTGAGAATATGCTTGACAGATGTATGGACATGACAAGATGTAATCAAATTTGAAATGCTTTTAAGAATGATTTTTTTTCGACACAAACATTGTAGAAATTCATGTCGAAATCCATTATTAGTATCAACACAACTTTTACCGCTTAGAGGATATATTGACATTACTGTTCGAAAGTTAAACAACAATTTCAATATACTTATAAATCGAAAAAAAAGATTTTTAAACCGTGGCCCATCATCAGTCGCTCATCAGTTCAAAACATATTATATTTTTTTAGTTCAATTCTTATTGTTTTTATCAGATAATTTAAAAAGCATCTTCCAGTTTTTTATGGAGAATTCAACAAATTAGAAATAAATAAAAGTAGTCAAATTTTATTCCGCAAATGAAATATTAATCGTTCGAATATAACGCGCACATCAATATAATTTTCGAGGCGGAGAGTGTTAATCAAGATTAGGAGATTAATTGCACGTTTTCGACGGCAGGAGTCAGTAAGTGACTGAAGTGACTTTTGGGATAACCTGTTTAACGTTATAATACAATTTACATTCATCCAAAGATATACCTTAAAGTGCGTTTTCACTTTGCGAGTAACCAACCGTGAAGGGAAAAAAAATTTTCCCAATCGATCATGATTCTGTATGGAATTTAAATAATTCCTTTCGGCGCTCTGTTTTTTTTTAATAGAATCATTCACTCCCTTACTCGGTTCAATTATACTATAATAAAACCATTCACTCCCTTATTCGGTTCAATAATATTATAATAGAACCATTCACTCCCTTATTCGGTTCAATAATATTAAAATTTGAATGATATTTGCTCGCACGAACTGTTTCTATTGTGATTGACCTCAGTCAATATGCTCTCTTAGGTTGCCTGAATCCGGAAATCTTGCTATGACCTTATGTAACTTACTTAATTTAATTGGTCTTATCGCAGATTTCAATAAAATGAAGTGTTGAAAATAAATCAAAGAGGTGCGATATTTCACAATTAAGTGTAAATGTATAACGATTTTAACGAGGCCTACACTTCAAAGAAAGTGGTCGCTTAGAAGAGATTGCTACCTGGCAAAATGCCCGCCAGATTATTGTACAACCAGATGTTGGCCAGCTTCAGGAACTAAAGTTTCAATTTTTTTTAATAATTCAGATTACGAGGTATTGAAAAAAACATTGTAGAATCCTCGTTTTTACACAGACCTACAAGACATTTTTTTTTTGACAAAAACCTACTTGAGATCACATTTCTAAAAGACTTTCATAGAAAAGCGTCTGGTTTACTCAGTTTACTAAGTTTTTTTAATTACTTTTCTTGACCATACAATATAAACAAGAAAACATAATCATATGAAGCATTTATACATACATCTAGTAAATATAATACATGCATACGAAAAACAAATTATATGAAACACGATAATGTAAATTAGATGTTACATGTTTAGGGACCAACAATCTAGATTATTATCCGCGTATATTGTATGTGTTTTCTGTTCTTGTCTTTAATGTGGCTTTATACAGGAATCCCTCTATTTACGCGATCCGTATATCCATGGATCACTTAAATGCGATTTATTCTGCTATTGGTTCTTCTCAAGGATTTTTTTCACTTTGTTATCTAAAGCATTAGTTTGTTTGCTGGAATGACAAAGAAACGCACTAAATCTATTTTAAAAACGAAAAATTGTCGGCATTTATCAATGTTTGAACACACTTGCGAGGGAACGAGATTGAATACATAAATGGAGCAATAAATAAACCAAGCATACGGTTATTATATTTAGATCCGTGCTTGCAAACCATTCACCTCCCCTGTTATAACTGCAGCGCCATCATACTCGTAGTTTTGCATTACGTGCTTATCTCTGTGCTGTCTGCCTACCTATACAGGGAAATAACGTTATTGTATATATTTATAAGTAACTTAAGACTAATAAAATATTCATTAGTTATTTATTACCGGCGTATCACAAAATGTTTCCAATAGAACAATGTAATTTGCTCTAGTGAGATGATCGAGTACCTATAATGTACCATAAAACGTGAAATATCCTGTCCTTTCACACACAACTAAATCTACCTGATACCTGACCAGTGCCGGAAAAGATTTTTTGCCTGAATTTAATTTGGCTCTGTCATTACCAAACATGAATCTTTGAAGATTTTCAAAACAATTATATTCAATCTACTTATTATTTATTTTGTTGTTTCTCTCCCTGTTTATTGTTGTTAATTAACTATTATTGAGGTCGTTTATATTATCTATCTATTTGCATATAGATTATTTAATTTAAAATGGTGTTTTAAAAAATATAATCATAGCTGTTTGTCATATTTACGAGTTATTTAATTTTAACCTTTGATTTTAACGTGGAAATACATACAATTGCTTTGTAATTTTACGTGAAAATAATGTTATCGTTATACTGAATTTATTTCCCATGAAACAGAATCTTTAGATAAATCTAATATATAATACATTCAGCATGTTTGGAATTAAGTTTGCGACGAAAATGCTGTCCTAACGATATATATCCGAGAAATAATTATTACTTTCCAGACAGTTTATTATTTTACTCAAATTTTTATTTTAGTGATTTAAAAATCACATTTTGTCACTTTGAGAACTTTAACTGTAAGGAACGAATCAGAGATTCGGTTTCTATTTAAAACATATATTTTTTTCATTATATTGTATGGTTGAATCATATCTTATGCGTAATTCATAGAAACTTCAACCCATTATTGGTTAATAGTTAAGAGAGAAAATTTTGAAAAACCGGTAAATTTGAAGTAATCCTTCTCGTAGTATGAACAAAACAAAGGATTTTCTCTACTCATATTATGTGGAATAAAATTAATAAGAACGTTTCCCATTCTCTGAAACCAAAAAAAATTTGCTCCAGTTTGTCAAATAAGTAGAAGGCGCGGGTACAGTAGACTTGACAATATCTGCGTAGGACATTCCGTATTCATTTACACCTACTTTTTAATAAATATCTTAACAGTCAGAACTTATCCGATGAAGGAGTAAGGTGTCCTACCATCGGACCGAAACTCCGAACAAGCTATCCATCACTTGTACCTACTTTTTTCACGTATTCAATACGAAATGGAATAAAATAACATTTCAACTTTAATTCACCATATTTTACGAGAATTTCAGCGGTTTTAAATATTTTGCATGTGGTTTGTTTCTATTAACAATTTTTGTTTTAATTATTTGTTTTTTTAAAACAATTCTAACAGCTTTTGCCAATTTGTTAAACAATATAAGAGATCGTTGGTATTATAATGCAATTTCATCTCAAAATTTTATGTGATTACAAAAAAAATCGTTTGCTTTGCCCTTGCACTGGTGATGTTGAAATAAATAATAAATAAATAAATACAGGTTTATTGATAGCAACATAGTATGCACATAATACATTTAGACACATTTCAAGAACACATTAAAAAGAGAATACATTAAAAAACAGAAGCTATCAAAAGGTCTGGGTTCATCTAATAACATCCCCCGGACAAGATACACCCCACCAATATAGGGCGAGCCCAGCCACGGGGACACCAGATGTTTTTCAGCCCACACCCTAAATACATCTTCCAGAAAAACAGTTAATGTATTAGGATAAGTGTAATACAGGGCTGCACATAATAAAGTGCACTTTTCTATAAAATTCAACTTGTTCAGGATTTACATTCTATCACATTACGGCATATCTCGTATGGGTTAGCAGAGAGGATCGAGTGCCACACATTCCGGACCTCATAAACATCAAAGACCTCTACCACATCCATAGTTTATCTCATACAACTCCTTTTATTTTTCTAACTTTTCGTTTTCCAAAATTTAACTAACATGCTCCTTCTATGTAACTCTCGGACGTCATATTTTCCTTGTTCCTCTTCGTGCAGCTATATATGTTTTCTTATTCATCATATCCTAACTCATATCTCTCACATTCACATTATTTCATTATTACATTTCTAACTATCTATTAATTTATAATATCCTATATCAATTTTTGTTAAAAGTACAAAACAAATGTTAAGTTTAAAATATGAACGACCTAAATTTTAATAGAAAATGCCTTCCTCCCAATTGTCGACATGTTTCACTTTAATAGCACGTATTTCGAAATCGGAGTATTTATGTTACACAGTAGCTTATAAATATTATGTTTTGTTTCATGTTCACTTCACGGTCACATTATGTTTTATTACATTTTTGGTTTCACGGCCTTAAGCAATTTATTTAAAAGATTTTTTTTCTACAAGATTGTATTGTTGAAATTTCGAATCGATACTTTTTCCTAGTATTTTTCCTTGATTTACGTAACTTGTAAAAAAATACTAAATGATGCTAAACAAATATAATATATGTACGGTGTTATAAGGGAAGATACGTAACATAGATTGTTCAAGTTACGAATTGCCTACACAAGAACATGGAAATGGTTTAATTTTGATGTTATTATTCCGTGACCTGGTTAATACCTGAACGACACCTGTGTTCCCATTTTTTAAAAGAAAATTATTTTTGGTTTCTTCTCAAAACCTCTTTAACATATTTCTGGTTAAATACCTTAAAAAGTTCATTCAATTTAAATAGTTTAAATATTCACAAGAATAGTGTTTCACAAAAATATTTTATTATAACGAGAAAGATCTTTAATTAAAAAAAATGTAGAAAAATTCTTACACTATGCAATATCATTACTATTCTTTAAAATAAGTTATATTTTAAGTTATAATAACTTTGAGTATGTATTAGATTTAAAGTTTTAAATAATAAAACACAATTATCTCAATACAACCTAGTAGGTTTATTGCCATATGACAATCTCTTCCAGCCAACCAGAAAGATGTTAAACAGGCCATGAGTAAAAACCAGACTTTTAAAAAAAATCTTTTAAAAAAATATGGGTGCCAACGGAAACCAAACCCGCAATCCCCGGGTTGGGAGACGTGCGTCTAACCAAATAGGCCACGGAGGTCATCTTTGTACTTTGTTCAAGTTTTGCATTGTGAGTTCCAAATCATCGGAAGGGTATGAAAGCTTATAGCAGAGAAACCTTTGAAATGCCATAAGCTTATACATCAGTTTCCACAAAATGTGTAAGATTATGGCATGGGCCTATGTCATAAGCGTATACATTTTGTGGAAACTGTTACATGGTAACCCGAACGTCCATGCTGTAATTTCGGTTACTAAGGACGTAAGATTATCTGAAGTACAATAAATTATTTTGCGTATTTAATTAAAAAAAACTTCTTTAGTAGTTTACCTCTCAAAATATTGTATTAGTGATGCAGACATATTGAAGAGTGTGGCTGAGAAACAACATTGTTTTCGGCCTTCAGGTTTAAAACCACAGGAGTAGACAAGGAACTCCGATTCATCATGTCATGCGTTGGCAACACTACTGCACGTTAAGAAGTAACAGCACTTGCACACGTGCGTGTGCTGTTACCTCTTCACGTGCGGTGCATACAAGTATTATTACCAGACACGCCTTTTTATCAGACTGGGATATTTAATTATATTTCTTTATGTACCACCGAGATTCTAACTCGATACTGTCTTTCCATCGAAGCCGCGGAGATCATCATGAAACTCTTCTGTAATTTAACGTAGGTGAAAAAATTCAATAGTTGAAAATTATTGAAATTAGGTAATTAATTTTATTGAATAAATATCAAATCATACGTGGCGAATATGTATGAAAGTTAATGTCATTAGTTAATAGTGCGAAAAATATATTTTTTTTTGCTTAGAAATTTAATCCTTAATATTATGTATCTAAACGGAGAATCTAGTTAAGATGTTTAAATATAATTTTTTAAGTTGAGAGTTTGAAACCAAACAAAGCAAAAATCGTCCCAGTGGTAAAAGCGAATGTATGATAGCGGAGTTAAAGCGAAACATGATACTGTTCAGATTGTCTCGATTAAGGAAAAGGATTAATTTAGGTTTGAAGTAAGAAAGGGCGTTTAATGAACCTGGAAAATAACTAGAGGGAACGTTTTACAAACGAAATGCGTGAGACTAATTGGACGTAAACCCATCCAAGCAGTGCTTATAAAATACAATTTTGTTGTATTATAAATATCAAATGGAAAAAACTACATATGATATTGAAAGAACGGTAACGACAAAGAAGGAAAATGGAGCGCTTAATGTAATATATAATAACCGCGCAATATCAAAAGTAGCAAAAAATACTATACGAGTATGTAATTGCATTTTCGAAGTGAAAATTTGACGTATGGTGGTTAAAGTTAGGTCTTAAAAAGGCGTTTTAAGATGGGTTAGATATGTGGTTTAGAAGTTTGGGGGGCGCAACTGACTTGTATAACACTCGATTAGTCATTATTTCGTTATTCTCTCCGCATGTCCAAACCATCATAAAACTAATATCTTCATCTTACAGAAAACCTCAATTGTATCCATGCATTCACTTCTGACGTCTTTATTTCGCCTTCTTTTATTCGTTGCAATTCACATTTTTTTCTTATTGCACGCATCTCCTTTATTTATCTTACTTTTATCCTTCTGCCAAATACAAACTACACTTCCATATATCAAGGTGGGCTCCACAAATTTCCAGCCCAGAATTTTTTTTTGCTATTTATGATGTTTAAATTATTGTAGTTTTTGAAAAAACAATAATAAAAAAGTATTTTAGTTTTGAAATATTGATTTCTCTCTAGTATTACCTACTAATGAAATTAGTATTACTACTAATGAAATTTTATTTTCTTCATAAAGCTAATAAGAATCTGAAAAAATAAAATTGAAGTTTTATCAAAATACCTACTTGACTTAATGAAGTCTAACCAGAAAATCTTTTTTGACAATCTATGTTCTTGAATTCCGGCAACATAACTCATATAGTAAGAACAGATTTACGTCAGAGCGGTTCCACGATCCCGCAGTTTTGCCAACGAACTACTTCTCCAAGTTATCGCATACCTCAGCATTTACTCTTGTCAATGTTGTGGCGTATACTGTTGTTGAGGTATCAGGTATTTGTATTTTATGGTGTAACCGTAATCAAGAAGAATTATGTTATAAAGGGAAAGGTTTTTTTTCACCGTTTTTTAAGTAAAAGTAAACGTTGTCAATAAGAATCATTTTATAAATGGAAAGGTTTTTATTTAGTTTTTTTAAGTATAAGTTGTCAGTTAGAATCATATTTGAATTTAGAGAGATTTTTATTCCCGAAATTTAAAAATAAACGTTGTCAATAAAAATTATGTTATTAGAAGGAAAGGTTTTTATTTACTGTTTTTTTATTACAAGTTGTCAATTAGAATCATATTTGAATTAAGATAGATTTTATTCACGAAATTTTAATGTAAACTTTGTCAATAAGAGTCACGTCACAAAGGGAAAAAAATATTTAGTGTTTTTAAGGACAAATTGTCAATTAGAACCCTATATGAATTGGGATAAAACTAATTCTCAAATCAATTATTGTCATTATTATAATTGAACTTAATCATTACGATATACATTTCTTCCTCTTAACTCGAGACTATTTTCAAGCGAAATGATCGCTTGTTAAAAAGCAATGTTAAGGTGTAACTATGTTTGTGCGAGTGTGTGTGCGCGTGTTGCGCGTGATATGCGTGTGTGTGCGTGTGTGTGAGAGAGAGAGAGAGAGAGAGAGCATGTGTGTGAGTGTGTGTGTGAGTTTGTGCGTGTGTGTACGTGAGTACAAGCACGTGCGCGTGCGCGTACGCGATCAGGTTTGAGTGGGAAATTAAATCGAAAAAATGCAAAAATACTCCAACTAATTGCATTTAAAATGTTTAAAAGTTTTAAATAATCTCTTAAATCTTTTTAAAAAGAAGCTAACTTTAGTCACCTGTATCCTTGTGCTCCTGAATAATTAGTGTTAAAAATGCTTGTATGATTCACAAGGACAACACAACAAGGGGATCGAATTGGCAATCATCCGTATGAAAGTTCAGTATATTACCGCGCGACCATGCTCGTAGATTTTGTGCCTTTTATGATGAGAAATGTCAGCATTTGATTTGAAATTTTATAATCGTCGCCAGAATATGGTACCAAAACTAACTTTTTCGTGAATCTAAAACTATTGAAATAGATTAAGTTGACACCGTCCAAAAATGTGATGACAAGCTCGCCAGGTAGCACTGGAAGCAACAAAAATGTAATACAGTACATTTTTTTATATATTTTTGAAATGATCATATTGTTTCAATTTGTGAAAGACATCAATCCTTTGATAACAGTCTCCAAGGTCTAGTGGGGTGCTCATTCTTCTACTCTCAAGTTATTTTATAACACTTTTGTTCACAGTTATTTAGACTATGAATGTTTTCTTTTGGGTCCTCTCCCCCAGTATTTGGAATTAAAAATGAGATATGTCCAATCCAAATGTTTAAGAAAAATCAACCTCAATTAATAATTCAACGTAAATCGAAATGCCGTTTTACATGAGAAGAAAATTTCCCAGTTATATCTTTTTCTGATAAAATATTCATTTTACCGTATCACCACCCTCTTCAAAGAAAACACAGAGTGCTGATTAACGCCTCCCTTCTCTCTTTAATAGCTTTTCATACATTTCATTGTTACCAATCAACATCCGGAAACTAAATCGCTTACCGATTTTCAATATTTAATTCAATGCCGTATCTTTATCCCTAGGACCATCGAATGCCAAGAAATTGATGAAAAAGTTAATCTACCTTCTACCATTGTCAACATTTTTTTAACACTAAGCTGTAATCTTGACTTGATTTTTGCATATTAATAAAGATGGGTCCAAAATGGAGATCCAAAATGAATCTGATTCTCGTCAAGCAGCTGTTTACATCCCGAAAATAGACACAAAAGCCTTTTTAAGCTTTTCCTCCTCACGTCAGTTTATACGGCTGGATGTGTGGCAATAAAGGAATCTCTTCAAGTTTGGTTTATGGCCATGTGATCATTTCTTTCAACCAATCAGAAAGAAGTTAAAGAAGCCTTCAGTTAAAACTGTGCTAGAACCGTTTGAATCTGGTACTAAAGGGAATCAAAACTGTTACTTCAGATTGGAAGACAAGCATCTTACCAACTAGGAAACCATCTATAGCAGGGATGGCCAACAGGTCAACAATCCCGAAGCAATAGTTGGTTGATAGCGGCCTTCTCATAACTTACGAGTACAATATGGCGTTCGATGTTGCCAAATCTCATTAAGCGCGTGCATTTGTTATTTTATAATACACAGATATATGTGTTTGTCTACTCCAAATAAATGTATGTTATTTAACATAAATGTATAAGTTTTATTTTCCTTAATATTCCTTTAACAAAGTAAATTCGCTCATATTTACTGTTAAAGTTTTAGTTATAAGTTATCTTTTTTTAACATGTTTGTTTTGTGTTAAATACCACTAATTTGATGGGTAGATCGCAACAATTTTTTTATGTAAAAAGTCTATCGCGACAACGAACTAGTTGGCAACCCCTGGTATATAGTATGCTTTATTATCAAACACTGTTTATTCCACTTTTTGTAACGGTATAACCCTACCGGTTTTAAGGCGTTCACCTCGTCATCAAGGGAGCACAAACAAGATTTGTTACCACTACACAACTAACATGCGGAATTAAACCGTCAAAGTATAAATTCAAGTCAAAATCAATATTAAAAAATGCTCTCCTAAATCCTTTATTTTTTAATGATTAAGAGTTACTCCTTTCAAGTTATATGATCCATGGATTATGGCAAGCTTTCTTTCTAGTGAAGGATTTATCCAAGTTTAAGAATATTTGATTATTATCACAGTAAGAACATTTGATTTATTTATCAGTGATCGAACAAATTTTTCTCATTACTTAGTAACTTTGATAAAGGTCTATATTTTTTTATATTACTTTAATCATTCATGTTTATACGTCATTGAACCATACATCTTTAAGTTTCAAAATACACTTCTATACAAGTGATGGATAGCTTGTTCGGAGTTTCGGTCCGATGGTAGGACACCTTACTCCTTCATCGGATAAGTTCTGACTGTTAAGATATTTATTGGAAATTTTTGGATCTTTTTGGGAATCGGGAAAGGATAGGTTTGTGGTAATTGTTTTGATTTTATGATATAAATCAAAGCGAAATTGAATGTAGGTCAGCCCTGCTCAAATAGTAACTACTCGCGGCTTATCGGACGAGTTGAAGTCGGTAAAATAGAAACCCTGGTTACTCAAAACGAACAAACCCACTCTGATTCGGGCAGCAATGCCAATTAGTTTTAAAAAAACATATACAGGTATTCCTCGACTTACGACCGAGTTGTCGAATTACGTTCAAAGAGTTGAAATATATATATTTTTTTAAATATTTTATTTAAATAATAACTTATTTAATAATACAATTAAGGTTTCATTTTAAACAAACATTCAAAATTCCTCATCATCCGTGCTTATTACACAAGCATAATCCTTTTGTTCATCTTCAGTGGGAGAGGCAGCAGACTTTTTAAAAGATGTGTACTAGGTTAGTCAAAAAGTTTTGAAAGCGGAAATGAAAATACATTTTTTTTGGGGGGAAATCACTTTTATTGCTCAGTATAGTCTCCCATAAGATCAATTCACTTGGTCCAACGATCTTCCAACTTTGTTGTCCCATCACGGAAGTGACTTTCTGGAAGGCCTGCAAAATACTCCTCTACGACGGATATAACCTCTTCGTTTGATGAAAAATGCTTTCCACGAAGGAATTTTTTGAAGTGCGAGAACAGCCAGAAGTCAGAGGGAGCTAAATCTGGCGAATAGGGTGGATGTTGCAACAATTCGTACCCCAATTCACTGATTTTCGCGATGGTTTTTTGAACTGTGTGAGTAGGTGCATTGTCTTGATGAAAAATGATTTTTTTCTTCTGCAAACCGGGTCTTTTTTCACAATTTTTTTCATCCAACTGGTCCAAAAGGTCACAATAATAATCAGAGTTGATTGTCTTACCAGTTTGGAGATAATCTATCAATAAAATTCGTTTTGCATCCCAAAAAACTGACGCTAACACCTTCTTGGCCGATTTCTGGACACGAACTCGCTTCGGAGCCAAAGTGCCTGGTTCACACCACTCCTTAGCCTCTTGTTTTGATTCAGGATCATGGTGGTAGACCCAAGTCTCATCCATAGTGATGAATCGACGCAGAAAATCCTTTTTATCCTTTCGAAATTGCTCCAAATGTTGCTCAGAAAGTCGCATTCGAACGTATTTTTGTTGCATTGTTAGCAAATGCGGCACCCATTGTGCACACAGTTTTTTGAAACCCAAAACTTCAGCCAAAATATGCCATGTTGTTCCATGTGAGATGCCTATGGTGTCAGCTATCACATCCATAGTCGATCGATGATCTTCCAAAACCATATCCTGTATTTTCGCTATGATTTCTGGTGTTGATGCACTTTTTGGACGTCCTGAGCGTGGATCGTCTTCAACGCTTGTACGGCCACGTTTAAACTCCAAAACCCATCGGTGAACGGTTGGAAATGAAGGAGAAAACTCCTTAAATACTTTCACTATCTTTGCATGGATCTCAGTAGCCTATAAACCTTCCAAAACAAAGAATTTAATCACTGCACGATATTCGGATTTTTCCATTGTTAAAAAATACACTGACACGTCAACTTCAAACGGCTTGTAAAGAAAGAATGAATTGACAAATCGAAATGAAATTTTGAGTACGTTCTTATGAAAGATGAAATATTAAAATGGCGTAGAAATTTTGGTTTTTTTACTGCTCCATAGATGTCGCTTTCAAAACTTTTTGACTAACCTATTATAATTTTAGCTGAATTATTTGCGTTTTCTTTTCCCTGTAGATTTCGAAATAGCAAGTAAGGCATTCCTGAATTCGGCAGTTATTACTTGAGAATCTTTCATTATCTGGGTCAATGTTTTTCAAATTTTTGCATCCCTTGGTTAATTTTTTGAAGATTCTATTTGTTTGTCAGGCTCTTGTTCTTCGGTCTCTTCTGCAATTTTTTGAGCTTCAAGTCCAACAAGTCTTTATTTGTAAGATATTGTAAATCATTTTCGATAAGTTGGTTTATATCTTTGTGATCAACTTTAAGATTTAGTTGCTGGTCAAGCTGTGCGATGAGATTTGTAATCTCTTCTACATCATTTTATTTTTCAAATGTCGAATTCGTAATATTTTCAAACCGTTTAGTAAGTGTTTTCCATATTCCGTACATGCATGTTGCAGTGACCTCTTGCCATCCCTTTCGTATATTTGTAATTCCTAAGAAAACATTAAAATTCTTCCATAACTCTTCTAGAGCTATTATTGCTTAGGAAAATGTTATTGTTAAATAGTAGACCTTAAAGGTGGCAATAGCGCCTTGGTCCATGGGTTGTAAAATACTACTAGTAGTAGGAGGTAAACACATAACTTTAACGTTGGAGGTAAATCTTCTAGGCGCCGTGGATGATCTGGTGCATTGTCAAGAATTAAAAGTATTTTAAAAGGAATTCCTCTCTGATCGCTATATGTTTTTACTTTTGGAACGAATAAATTCATAAACCAGTCCTTGAAGATAAATTGCGTCATCCACCCATTTTTGTTTGAACGGTAATGTGAAGGTTACATATCGGTATTGATTTCTTTGAAGGCTTTTGATTTTTTCGCGCGATGAATCATAAATGGTTGTAATTTATACTCAGCAATATTTTCGCCCAACAAAATGAATGCTTGAATGCTTTGAATCCTGGCATTATTCGCCCAACAAAATGAATGCTTGAATGCTTTGAATCCTGGCATTATTTTTTGCTTCCTTATGAATAAATTCACTCAGGCATCCTCTTCCAATACAGCCCGGTTTCATCAACAGTAAAAATTATTTCCATTACATATTGGTATTTTCTAACCAAAATATATATTTTTTTCTATGGAGTCTTCAGCAGCTTTGTAATCGGCGCTAGCTGCTTCTCCACTTATTTTCACATTAAGATAATATGCGCGTTTTTTAAATCTAACGAACCATCCATTGCTTGCAGTCAAGTTTGGTCGTAATTGTCAGGTCCTCTTAATTTTAGGTCTTCGAAAAGACTGTGCTTTTGTTTTTATGATCATAAGACTTAGAGGAATTAGATTTTTAATCTTCTATCCAAATCACCAATAATTTTTCCATTCCGTTGATGGTTCCAAGCACCTTTTTTGTTATTATTGTAGATTTTATAGATGACGATTATTGAACTGCTTAAATAATACGCTCTTTATTCTTTTAAATAGTTGAGATCGTTGAAAGGGATCATTTTAGATCATTAGCAAAGTAGTTCACTTTTTTACCACAAGCGTATTGTTTTATCATCTTAAGTTTGATTTCAAGTTAATTGCACTTCCCTTTCTGACATCACTATTACAACTACCACTCATTATGAACACAATTTATTTATTCATGACGCTTCGTTTAAATTATTTTATTTAATG
This sequence comes from Odontocerum albicorne, assembly GCA_949825065.1. Taxonomy (NCBI): domain Eukaryota; kingdom Metazoa; phylum Arthropoda; class Insecta; order Trichoptera; family Odontoceridae; genus Odontocerum; species Odontocerum albicorne. The sequence goes on along the minus strand of OX463844.1, from coordinate 25,593,139 downwards.
AAAATATTTTGTTGTGAATCGAAGTGCGAATCGTCGTAAGCCAAACCGTCATAACTCGAGGACCACCTGTATAGAATATTTGGACAGTGTTTGTTACAATGGATTAGGCGACAGTATTTCAAAGAATTATGCAATACTCACTAGGTCTTATAAATTATTTATGTTTCCGCTAATCGATAGATGTCACTACAATATGATGCAACTAAAACATGGATTGACGACGCCGTCAATATAAAAGGCAATGAAAATCATTTTTTTCGAACAGTATTTGCTCAGGGTGAGCTAGGGAGCACACCAGCTCCCTTCTTTCTCACCCTGTGTGTGTGTGTGTGTGTGTGTGTGTGTGTGTGTGTGTGTGTGTGTGTGTGTGTGTGTGTGTGTGTGTGTGTGTGTGTGTGTGTGTGTGTGTGTGTGTGTGTGTGTGTGTGTGTGTGTGTGTGTGTGTGTGTGTGTGTGTGTGTGTGTGTGTGTGTGTGTGTGTGTGTGTGTGTGTGTGTGTGTGTGTGTGTGTGTGTGTGTGTGTGTGTGTGTGTGTGTGTGTGTGTGTGTGTGTGTGTGTGTGTGTGTGTGTGTGTGTGTGTGTGTGTGTGTGTGTGTGTGTGTGTGTGTGTGTGTGTGTGTGTGTGTGTGTGTGTGTGTGTGTGTGTGTGTGTGTGTGTGTGTGTGTGTGTGTGTGTGTGTGTGTGTGTGTGTGTGTGTGTGTGTGTGTGTGTGTGTGTGTGTGTGTGTGTGTGTGTGTGTGTGTGTGTGTGTGTGTGTGTGTGTGTGTGTGTGTGTGTGTGTGTGTGTGTGTGTGTGTGTGTGTGTGTGTGTGTGTGTGTGTGTGTGTGTGTGTGTGTGTGTGTGTGTGTGTGTGTGTGTGTGTGTGTGTGTGTGTGTGTGTGTGTGTGTGTGTGTGTGTGTGTGTGTGTGTGTGTGTGTGTGTGTGTGTGTGTGTGTGTGTGTGTGTGTGTGTGTGTGTGTGTGTGTGTGTGTGTGTGTGTGTGTGTGTGTGTGTGTGTGTGTGTGTGTGTGTGTGTGTGTGTGTGTGTGTGTGTGTGTGTGTGTGTGTGTGTGTGTGTGTGTGTGTGTGTGTGTGTGTGTGTGTGTGTGTGTGTGTGTGTGTGTGTGTGTGTGTGTGTGTGTGTGTGTGTGTGTGTGTGTGTGTGTGTGTGTGTGTGTGTGTGTGTGTGTGTGTGTGTGTGTGTGTGTGTGTGTGTGTGTGTGTGTGTGTGTGTGTGTGTGTGTGTGTGTGTGTGTGTGTGTGTGTGTGTGTGTGTGTGTGTGTGTGTGTGTGTGTGTGTGTGTGTGTGTGTGTGTGTGTGTGTGTGTGTGTGTGTGTGTGTGTGTGTGTGTGTGTGTGTGTGTGTGTGTGTGTGTGTGTGTGTGTGTGTGTGTGTGTGTGTGTGTGTGTGTGTGTGTGTGTGTGTGTGTGTGTGTGTGTGTGTGTGTGTGTGTGTGTGTGTGTGTGTGTGTGTGTGTGTGTGTGTGTGTGTGTGTGTGTGTGTGTGTGTGTGTGTGTGTGTGTGTGTGTGTGTGTGTGTGTGTGTGTGTGTGTGTGTGTGTGTGTGGTAAAAATCCTCCGAAGTTAACTGTGTCAAATTTTATAGTATTAAAAAAAACATGAATACTCAGCTAAAATGAAATAAAAATAACATGATTGACACTCTCTTTCTTGACTGCTTGTGCTATTTTCCCAATATCCTTCCTCTTTGGCCGTTCCCTCACTTCTGAGAATCGTGATTATTGTAGTCGTCAACCATCCTTCTTCAGCACAAACGACATTTAACCTCTTTGCCTTTTCTCACCTGGTCACTCTATCGGATGGGTGCTTGGCTTCTGCTCCTTTTGCTATTCATACTACTCGCCAGATTCGACTCCTGCACTCAGCACATACACTTCAATAATTGATTGATTGGCTCTTCTGGCAGTTCATAAAACGCGCAAGAGCCACTTTCAATATCATATTTCAAAGATATCAATTATTTATTTATTGCGAACCTTAATGCCCTGGCACTATATAGAAAAATAGAGAAAACGAAGGTGGGAACCTATTGGATCTTTGGTTTCTCTGAGATTTTGAACGATATCGCAAAAGTATCGACTATATTTAGATTTAGTAGTGATGAAGTCTAGGAGAGATTCATGGACTTCATCGTGTCAGTGCTTCTCGAAATGCTAAAGCTCTTCTTTGGTATATCAAAGTCGAGATCGAGGATTTTAAATGTGGTGAAAAGGTCATAGCGCTGCAATTAAGGTAGGTAGGTGAACAAATTGGCTTTCAAGCACGACTCAAAATAAAATGTCCGTGTGCTGTTTATTCATTACTCCGTTCATGCCCTCAATTTCGTTATATCTCAAATGTTTAAAAACATTTCTAAATGCAAACAATTGTTCGTTCTTTTAAATGGTTTTTGTGCGTTTTACAACCATTCCGGTAAACTAAAAAAATATTCGTTTACTGAGTTGTACGAATCGATCATTGATTCTGAGAATTCGACTTGCCATAACGATTCTATTATTAAGGTTAGAGGATTCATTGGTGCTCTGAAAGATTTCAATTTTATGTCTTTATTAAATACATTTTCGGGATATAGAACTTTTACAATAAATAGGTTAAGATGTAATTTTGTGTATTCATCACATAAGAAGTTGTAAAAAATCATCTAACACGTACGAGACAATCAAAAGTTTCATCTGATATTAAGTAAATTGGTCGCAGAAGAAGAAAAAAGACTTGCACAGAGAACACCGACATAAACTTTACAGTGAAATTAACATCCTTTTTCAACCATTAAATATTCGCTTTGATAATTTAGTAAAGTTAAAATGTATATACTTATAAAATTTTGAAAATTTCGTTCTGTTTAACACAAAGATAGACTTTTTGAAAATAACAAACTTATATCCGCATTGTTTTCCTACATTTTTGGTTTTGTGCCAGAGAAATTCTGTGGGCAGTTAGTAAAACCAAACAAATTATATAATTATTTTTATATTGTATTTTTAATTTTGTAATTATTTTAGGTAAACTAGTTTCAAGGTCAAAAAAGGAGATGCAAGCAGATAAGATGAGATACGTTAGCCCGTGGCGATAGCCAAGTCGACATGAAGGGATGCTCGCCCTAGCAATGTTTCAACTCTGACATGAAAGGAAAAGGGGTTAAGGGGAGAAAATTAACCTAAATAATGAAGTTTTACTTCTACTATCTAGAACCAACTTTTCATAAACCTTACATCGTCGCAGGTTAGCTTCCAACTATCATAAACCTTACACCCTTGCAGGTTAGCTTTCAACTGTCACTAATTTCCAACTATCATAAACCTTACATCTTCGCAAGTTAGCTTCAAATAATGACATAAAAAACATACCATCTCTTTGGATAGCGTACTTTGGCATTTTATTTTGCTTTTTCATGTATTTTTTCTATTTCCTTATTATTGGGGGTGATACTTAAAAAGATTTGGTTTCGTTTTTTTTTTATTTGTTTTAAGTCTGCTATTTTTTTTCCAATTTGATGAAAAATTACCTAACCACTAATTAATGTATTTATTCGTATAGTATCCCTCAACTTATGCGAGTTGATGATGCAGGCATGCTGAAAAGTGTAGTTGGGAGACAGTATTGTCTTCGGCCCCAGTAATAATCGGGTCTTCCTGGTAAAAAACCAGTGGATAAGGCGAGTAAATCAAAATTCGCCAGCGTACGTGCTGGAAATACTACCGTGAGTGGACAGGTAAGAATACATCCAGCATGTGCGATTATTGTTACAATACGAATTATTTAAGCTGACTGGTACCCTTTTATCATAATTTATTTGGTACCTTTAGGAATCGAACCTGAAACCCTCGGGTGAAAGACCAGACTTGCCAATTAGCCAGGGAGGTCGTTACACCCAGCAATTAATTATAAGATATGTTCAGTGATTTGGTTTTTTCTATCTTCAAAATAATCGATTTGAAAATATTTTAGCTATAGAATATTATATTTGTTTACTGTTTACATTACCTTTCCATTCAAATAACATTTAATTGTGAATTATATTATTGGCGATAAAAAAAATAACAATTAAGCAAAATTTAAGTGTACTCAAGTAAATTAAGAATTAAATGTTTGCGCAAATCAGGGGTGAAACTCGAATAACTAATATCCATTTATTGAATCTTTGAAAATACTATAGTTTCACTTTGCAGTGCTATGTTTTATGTAAAAGGAAAAACAAGTAAATAATAAACTTATTTTATATTTTTGTGTTCACCGCTGGTTTATTTTTAGGTTTACTACCGGTTTCGAAGACCATCGCCTTTATCTTCAGGTGAAAATAAACTTAATTGCTAAAAATATATTTCCTGTACAAGTGTAAATAATATAAGAGGAATGAGGTAGGGGGAGAGATGTGATTCAATGGTAAATGGGGCTGGGAAAAATGAAAATGAATCTTTCGGGCAGGTCATGGTCTGGATATACAGGGGTATACTATTCCAATAAATAAATAAAAAAATATGAACAATAGAAACACGGAAAGTAAACTAACTCAATCCGGAGTTTACAAATTACAATGTAATGATTGTTTATATTTTTATATTGGAAAGACGGAAAGAAATTTTTAAAAACGAGTTAATGAACATTTAAGATGCCTGAACAACAATAATTTTTCAGAGTTCGCTAACCACCTAATTGAAAATAACCATTCGTTCGATATCAATCGTGGTTTGCGGATTCTACACATAAGACGAGGGGGGTTCCAGCTTGACAATTAGGAAATTCTCGAGATTAAAAAATGTATAAAATGAAGTCTAAATATCATGAACAACCAAACCAATTTTAATAATAGCCCTCTGCTTAATATGTTTCCTATTTAAAATCCACACCCCCCTGGATATCCAGACCCTGACCTGCCCGAAAGATTCATTTTCATTTTTCCCCGCCCCATTTACCATTGAATCACACTCTCCCCCTACGTCATTCCTCTTATATTATTTACAACTGTACAGGAAATATATTTTTAGCAATTTAGTTTATGTTCACCTGACGATGAAAATAATGGTCTTCGAAACCGGTAGTAAACCCAAAAATAAGCCCGTGGTGAGCACAAAAATATAAAATAAGTGTTTATTTTTATTTACTTATTTTTCCTTTTACGTAACTAATATATTTACCATTGAATCACATCTCTCCCCACTTCTCTCCCCCTACCTCATTCCTGTTATATTATTTACACTTGTACAGGATATATATTTTTAGCAGTTTAGTTTATCTTCACCTGACGATGAAGACGATGGTCTTCGAAACCGGTAGTAAATCCAAAAATGAACCTGTAGTGAACACAAAAATATAAAATAAGTATTTTATTTACTTATTTTTCCTTTTACATAACTAACATCCAAGTCACGATATGTCAGTCCTAATGATCACAAGAAGGTACATTTAAAATGTAAGATATAATAAACTTAATATAATTTGTCAGTAACATACATTATGAACATGGTAATGGGTAAAGCAGAGGTGTGGTGCATGCTTAAAATAACCTGCTTGGATACCGTATGATATACAAGCAGTTAGGTTTATTCTCAGATGAAACCTAACGGCTAGGATATCGTATACTCGCATGAAATCAAATTATATCTAGAATTTACCTATCGCCTATAGGCACTTAAACATTATATGAATTTCAGTTACTTCACATTAATTATTTCGTATTTACTCTATCGGTTACTCTGGAAATAATGAAAATTACGTAATGTAAGGAAAAAATATTGCACCACTGGTAATAAGGGCTTATCACTGCCATATAATTGTATCATTAACATAAACTATTGACAAAAAATAAATAAACGAATTCTTTGACATTTAAGACTAATTCAGTCCGTTGTTGGGAGATCCATATTCTTATTGTTAATTTTTATGCAAGTTTTGTTTTTATACTAGTTCTGTATTCCTTTCTATGCTACTTCTGTATTCATTTTTATACTAGTTTTGAATTCATTTTTTAAGTAATTCTGTATTCATTTTTATGTTCTGTATTTATTTCATTACAAATTTTATATCAATTTCTATACAAGTTCTGTATTCATTTTTATACTAGTTCTGTATTAATTTTTATACGACTTCTGTATTGATTTTTATATCAGTTCTGTATTAATTTTTATACAAGTTCTGTATTCATTCTTATACAAGTTCTGTATTAATTTTTATAATAGTTCTATGTTCATTTTTATACAAGTTCTGTATTAACTACCTCTTCATCGCAATCCTTACACTTCTGACATGTATACCATACTTGCATATATAACATCATTATTAATTTATTCATAAACATTTATTTTAAATCATATATGTATAAACCAGAGTAGCAAAGAAAAATTTGAGTGTATTAGCAGTAATAACCCCCCAATGTGCTGACCTATCGACGCGCCTTTGATATATTTAAAGGACAAGGCGCCGATCCGTCGGCGGCGAATTTATACGTGCACTTTAATATCATATATATCACAACTATCTTAAAACGGTCAAAAACAAGTAAACAAAAATTTTTGTTGGTTAACAAGTTACTTGAGGTATAAACGAGTATACTTTCTCATTATTTTGAACATTTTCAATTCTACTTCAAATTCAATGTTTACATGTGTGATTTTTTATTAATTTTCATTTTTTATTTCATATAAAATAAATAATGTTTAAATGTACAACTGTGAAAAAGGACTGTCATTATATATTTGTTATCTGTTATTTTTTTATTAATTTCAACATACTCGTGACTATTTTTACACGAAACAACGTGTGGGTCTTTTAATACAATATATACCTATTAAAAAGAGCCGAGGTCAAAAAGATTAACATGTAAATATGTATATGATTTATTTATGTATGTAAAACTCTTATTTTTGCTCTAAATGATTTCTTCTCTTACCTTTCCTCACCCCCACCACTAAAATTTCCATTTGAATTTCCCAAGTGCGTTAAATATATCCGATTAAGGAGTAAGGTGGGATACTCCCTTAGTAGGAATTCCGAATATTCATCCAAAGTTCATGATAAATCGTAATATGGTTAATGTTTTTGACCCGAGATAATTATCCGTACTGTCTTTTGAGTATCTAACGGCCTCGGTTGTTCAAGGTTCGTGAGTCAAGACACGATTTGCCAGCGATTTTCCACAAATTCGATACATACCATAACGCCATTTCCTTGTCGGGGTAGGTAGAGAAGAGAGAATGCCAGACTTTCTCTCGACACACATCCTTCGCCTCTTATACATCCATACACCTTCTCATCCAACTACTACTATTTCTCTGACTTTATACTTTTCTTTCTTTCAAATTATTATTCATTCGATCCAACCATATTTCCTTTCGACTTCCTCTACCCCGCCTTCTACTCCCACGTGCAGTATATATGTATTTATTTTGTTAGTATGTCTTCATTCATTCGTTCTACATTTCCAAACCATCTCAAAATTATCTTCTTCATCTTAGTCAACCCGTCAGCTTTTAGTTCACATTCATCCCTAATAATTTTATTCTGTCAAACATTATCACCCCATGTAAGTATTATTCTTAGTGCGCACATTTCTATGACATGTATATCAATTCAGTCTTCTTTCACGTCCACGTTTCACTCCCATACATCAAAGTTGGTAGAAATTTGATACTTATATAATTTAATATTTCGCCAACATGGACAAAACAATAATATTTTTTAAAACTGACTCCTAGGAAATATTCAATGAATATACAATTAACAGAAATTCATAATAGAGTTTTGATAAAAAGTACTCTTCTGACTTCTGAAAGAAAAGCGTAGGTGTCCACTCCAAATTAATCAAAAGAAAAGCGTAGGTGTCCACTCCAAATTAATCAAAAAATCACTCCAAATTAATGTATTCTTCCTTTTTCTTCCCTCTTTTGATTAAAAACTCTTTACTTCGATTTATATTTAGTATCTGAAATGCTTTTCAATTCAAAGATAAATGAAGTGAAAAGAATATGTATTTGTATATATGTATACTCGTATGGTATACCTACTTCCTACTCAAAACATTTTCTCCCGAATCCCGATTTTTAACATTGATAATACAAAATGTTTTCTCTGAAAATAGTGAATGTATTGCCTCATAAAATTTTCTAATGTTTTGACAGTCAGTTTTATTTTTATATGCATGAAGATACCAACTATTCTGAGCTCGCCTACTATTTGTTTTGATTATTACGATCTCACGACATTTTATAGATAATCCCAATGCCAACAATCAGAGTATTTGCAATTCGAAAACGTTTAAAAAGCTTTTGAAATAATATTTTCGCTTGTTTGGTTTGAAACATTGTATTACATTTTCGTTGTATACAATAAAACTTGTTGGTCTTATTGTTATGTGGCAATCTCTTCAAAGCAACCGATGTTCACTTAGCGTTTATTTCAAGGTACTAAAACAAACCTTATGTGCAAACCAGACTGAAACACTCTTATTTAAAAAAAACCCGTTGAAAGACACGCGTCTTACATATTAGGCCGCGGAGATTTGATCGGTCAGCTACTAACAAGAGGCTGTAGAAAAAAGACACGGAACTTTTTTCTATATGTTATAAACCAAAGAATAATAACATCCCAGCGAATGCAATACTCGTATGTAAACAAATAAATACTACAAACAAAACCTTACCTAATCCAGCCCTCTCGGCACTGGCTGCAAGAATCAGACAGATTTCTACTTGTGTGAAAATATAGGGTACTTCCCGTTTTATGGTACCCTGTAAGTACTTGACCATTTTCTCGAAAAAATTGCATCATTGTATTGGAAACATTTCATCACATGCGGGTAGTAAATAAATATATTAATAACCTTGTTAAGTGAAGGTGGTTTTGAAGTCTCTTTATCGTAATCGAAGAAATTACATTGAAATTTTCTGAAAGTTGCTCCGTGAAATCATCTGCAATATATAGTATTTCTATCGAAATCTACCTAAAATAATGATGGCAGAGTCCAAATATACTAGCTGAGCTCTAGTAAGGTCTATTATATGTAATCGACCGAGCGCAAACGCTGAACTAATGTCTAGAAGACTGGCTTCACTGTGTGATCAGAAAAAAACGTATAAAAATATACAGTGAATAAATTATTCCGAAAACTTTTACAATCATGTCTAATAATAATGATGAAAACCTCAAATCTGTCACCTGTAAGAAAATGTCGAGACGTAGACGAAGTTAAAATTAGTGAATATATTTCTTTTATTTTACATGACAAGTATACATAAATACAAACATTAATAATGTTTATACCGCGTCGGTCAAAGTATAAAATATATTGGAAAAATAAAGATAATCTGAAACTGTTTTTTAATATAAAATTTCTTGCATTTCTAATCATAACTAGATGTGACAAATGATATTGAATCCTACTGATGGCTCGCTGGCGCCAGTTTGATTATAAACAAATTTGAAGGATTGAAGTACGAGTACACTACGATAGTTTAGATTATTACATATGCGTCAACTCAGTAACGAACAATGGGTTTTCCTGTTCTTTCGTTGATCTTTTGGAACTTAAACAATTTCAAATAAAAATTGACGATCTTATAATATGATTTTTTTGTAATTGTACAAAACACTTTTATAGATCTCTATAATATGATTTTTTTATAATTGTACACTCTGTTTTTACTGTAATAATAATTTGACATAGGTAGATCTCTATCTATATATTTCGTAGAGAAATCTTAATCTGATTGATGTATGTATTGTATATATAAGCAATTTAATTTTTCTAGCGATGGAGGCGGCATTTTTAGCACATCGGCGGATGTATTATACTTCTCGCGTTACTTTGTTCTAATCGGACTATTATCCTTCATAATATTTTTATAATATATTATATTATGGGTTTTGATTTACTTTCGTAATTGTTGACAGGTTATTACTAGTATATGCATAATACGAGTAAATGAAATGGTGATTGAATAATATTGTCAAAGATGTATTTGGCCTTAAAACTGATTACTGAAAAACACAACCCATGGCCGAAACTGGATTTTTGAGTCAACTAAGTGTGAGTTAATGAAGACAACACTTCATACACGTTTTTTTGACAATATGTCAAGTGAAATCTTCAGCTTACCTTCCTATATTCATTTTGGTAATTTGTTGATCATTTAGAAGTTCGTCTAGATGAATATTTGATGAACAATTCCCAACAAGCGAAATGTTACGAGTAGTTGACCATAGTAATTGATCGAAGTATTTAATTCAATAAGAACATAACAATAGTAAAAAAATATCACAGAAGTAGAGGTTAAAAATTTTAGGGAATACACAATAAAGAAACAGAAAATTTTCTTTTAATATACTCTAAAAGCTTTCACTACGTGTTTCTTTAACTAGTAGAAGAAGTTGAATTGAATTCTTATATTAAAACTAATTTTATCTTAATTCGAGAGGTACATACATAACTGCTTTATACATATAATATTTCCTTCATATGGGTCTTTCCCAGCTCCACACAGCATTTTTTTGTTCATTATAATCTTCAAAATACACGTTGCTTTTCCATCAATTTCTTTCGAAATGCCTCGGGTATCAAAGTCCACTAATTTGACAGATATTATATGTTCAGGGCTTTTCAATTTTTTTACCAAAAACTTTGAGAACTGGATTTATTAAATGTCTTGTTCATGGCACAATAATTTAACACATTTGTAAAATATTGTTTTGTGAGTATAAAAAACGTGTATCCGTAAACGTCGGAAATAATATTTTTGTAAATAATATTCGAGGCATTACCATTCTAAGATATCTGTAACGCAGGATCCCCTCTTGACCGTGTTCATACAGCAAGCTTTCCTGCACGATGTTCACAACGATCAACCGATAGTCGAAGGATGCAGGCAAGTAGCTTAATAATCTGACACCGTAAAAAATACGCAAGACCTATCGTATCATGACGACCTTTGTGACCTTATAAAAAAGATACCCGTATTCCAACCTGAGAATTGCGAATTCAATTCCGCTAGTATCCATTTATTAGTGCCTACTTTGACGAATCCCCAATAAAGTAACATTTCATACAAAGCTATTATTTTTAGAACGAAATATTGGTCCAAATATTTTCTCTCTCGGTGAAATTAAAACTCGGCTAAAAATGTTTTAAAATTCAGTCGCTCTCAATATTTGTCAAGGCCCCTTGCTCCGGACTTTTAATTATTGATATTTTGGAAATTTTTCAGCATTTGGACTTTGAAACTTACTTCTTATTATGTATTTGATGTTTTGAATCATTAAGTATTATCGAACATTTTCTTGAAGACTGCTCATAAATACTTACATGTACGAGTAGATACCTTCATTATTGCACTGTATTTAAAAAACTAAAAACGAACGTAGTTAAGTATTTTGGCAAATATAATATTTTGATGAAAGTTAAATTTTGTAAACTTATTTGAAGAATTAATATAGCAAATCATTGTTAAACCCTGTGAATTATATTAGAATAACTAGGTGACAAAGGCTGTAATTAAAAAATGAAAAGTTTCACGAGAATCGCGCATCTTCATTTCATGTTTGTTTTTATATTGTAATTATCCGCACTCTCAAATACTTTTCTAATTTTGATTTAGGTACTAGACGCAACGTGGTCGAAATAAAACATTTTGTTTAAAATTGCTGTTGGATGATACAAAGTATTTTAAAATAACTCATTAAAAAAAAGAAAACTCTTATTAAGCTTACGAATATCAAAAATGTATAACGAACAAAAGTATTCCTATTAAATATGTCGAACTCTTATATTCGTATGTTTCCACTTCATCTAAGTATCGGAATTATATATGTATATTCTTCCTATTTTTTTTCACTGAGGTGTGAACTCGAAATCTTTCTGTAAACCTTATGTTAACCAAATATTTAATGAAAAAAAATCTGAGAAAACAAACCAGATTTTGTCAAGGCCCCTTGCTCCGGACTTTTAATTATTGATATTTTGGAAATTTTTCAGCATTTAGACTTTGAAACAAATATTTAATGAAAAAAAATCTGAGAAAACAAACCAGAGAGAAAAGTCAGGTAACTTATACCTCTGTTTTTATTTTATAAATGTTATCCAAAAAAATAAATGTCAAGTTTTCTGCGTGTATTATTTTACTTAAATTTAAGAAAATAGCTCTTTGGTTTTTAGAACTTTTTTCTAGTTGATTAAATTCACAATCCAAAATGTAAATTCGTAAAAAACAAATTAAATCGTAAAAAGCATCGACAATATTCTAACTTTCTCGTCAGGTTTTTGTCTTAACCTCTTAAAACAATTTGTTTTTGACAAAAAAAATGCTTTAAATGCATAATGTAGGTATATGGTGTCACGCATAATAGCGATATTGAAAAATAAAATAAAATACTCAAAGATTTACAGGATACCTATTCAATTGTGTTTCTCTTTTAGGACAAAAATAAAAATCTTTACATAAGTGACATATTGCTAAATATTACATCGCGGTCATAACGCAGTTAATGAGCAAAAACGGTAACAGGTGGGCAACCTAAGAATTTGACTTGAAGCATAAAAATGTATGTTAGCTGTTAGACTCGCAAACATGCTATTGTTAGATCATTGGTGATTCGAACTATCTTCGCGGTATGACCGGCATCAAGTGAGAATCCAGCATTATTGCACTAGTATAATAGGCTAATAGCAATAAAGAAAGGACGAATTGTATAAACCAGGGGTCTCCAAACTTTTTAACCTAAGGGCCACACTGACTCCTCCACTAAGTCACAAGGGCCAAGACCTACAGTACTGTGCGAATTAATGCAATAAAAGTTCTTTTTTTCAATGTTTACGTATAGCAGCACTGTTATGTTAATTTCGACAGTTTTTTTGGCATCAAAAAGTATAACTTATAGTTGGTTGATTCTTTGGGAGCTCATATTGGTGTTTGTTGGTGGATAATTGGTTATTTTTTTACATTTTCTCAATGAAGGAATCATTTTGAAGTTGCTTGCATATTAAACAGTATTTTTGAGTTGGTTTACATCATGGATATCACGCCGAGGAAAAGAGAAAAGATTATAACATTAAGTGAACACACTTCAATGACTCACAAAGAGATTGCAAATGAATGTTTTATGAGTCAGGGAGCAGTCAGCAAGACTATTAAACAGAAAAGAGAAACAGGGGCAGTTTAATCAAGGAGAGTTGGGGAATGTGGGAGAAAAAGGAAGACCACTGTCCGAGATGAAATATCTTTGATCAGAAATAGTAAGCTAAACCCCAGAAAAACAAGTTACGAACTTCAACGAGACTTGGCTACCGCTGGAGGGATGATTCATGACTCAACAGTACGAAGAAGACTTATGAATCTGGAAGAAGAGCAATTTGACCACAGAAGAAGCAACTCCTGACGGCGCGTATGCTCAAGCAAAGGCTAAAAAATATGCCAAATGGACTGCAGAAGACTGGAGGAAGGTGCTGTTTTCAGATGATACCTAGTTTATCGTGCTGGGATATCGCACGAAATTTGTTACAAAAAGGGGTGATGAAAACCTTACTGCGAACTCTATTGGAACAGCACTTGAGTACAGAACTGAATAAATGTTGTCCAAATGGTGAAGCTGTATTTCAACAGGTCGCAGCTCTGTGTCACGTATCGAAGAATATGCTTAAATATTTTAATGCTAAAGAGATAACTCTTTTAGATTGGCCTGGAAATTGATCTGTCCTTAACCCAATAGAACATTTGTGAGTGATTTGTAAATCTAGGATACAAAAATTGGACTGCACCACCAAGATAAAGATGATAGAAGCTGTAATTCAGGTGGGGTTTCGGGATGACAAAATAAAAGAAAATTGTCGAAATTTAATTGATTCCATGGCCAAACGTGTCCAAGCTGTTATAAAAGCAAAAGGAGAACATACTCGTATATCCTATTAAATAAAATTTATTTTATGATTGTATGTCATCTGTGACTCTTAATATTAATAATAAACGTTTTTTATGATTTTAATGTATTTTATTCCATCAATTCGCACAATACTGTAGCTAATTCATCATACCAACATACTGTTTTAAATTACGCGCAAATTTTCGTATTGGGACTAGCCGGCGAGTGAGATATCTATGGGGCAGGGCGGGGTGGACTCCGCTCCATTCGCAATTTCAGTTGGTACTTACGGTTGGTGTAGCGATATTTTTAAAGAAAAATATTTCAAGTCATCATTGCTGGAATTTTATAAGTCTTCCACTCACACAGTTTGACCAGTTGCATAAATTTGGTCGTAGCTTTTTTCCGCTTTCGGCACTACTTATCTGTGTGAAAAAACATTCTCCAAAATGAATATTCAAAAATATTTACGGATCCAAATAAACTGATAAGCTTTGAAGTCGCTGTTGATAATTTCCACTTGTAAACTTGATCTAATTGTCAGTGGAAAGTTATAGCTACATAAATCTCATTAATCATAATTACTCGTATAATGTTTAATTTCATTATGTGAATTACCTATGTGTCACTTATTGAAAGTTTTTAGGATAAATCTCATATCATTAATTACAGTTAAAATGTTCAATTTCATTATGTATGTCATTTATTGTGTTTCTTAATTGGTCGTTAAATAAAAACATCTCATAATTATTTTGTATGATTTACTTACATTGTAAATTTTACAACGTAATCAAAATAAACTATGACGGGCCAGATACCGGGCATATCCGAACCACGGTAGCGGGCCAGATTGGTGGTGCTCGCGGGCCGGTGTTAGCCCGCGGACCAGTGTTAGCCCGCAGGCCGTAGTTTGGAGACCCCTGGTCTAAATAAAAAAATAGACATGTAAATAGATTTAAAATTAAAAGTAAGTACCATAATTACACATCTGAATAATATAAACACATCTACCACAAATATTTAAAGTATTTTATGTTGGCTAGTCTGACACAATTATGATTGTCAATTGTCAAATTTTGTTAACCTGAAAATGTCGGGTTTACATAGTATGTTTTTAAATATTAGTTTTAATGGGTTTTAATAGAGTTTTAATATAATTAACGAAATGTTCGGGTCGGACATAAGAGACTATCAACTCAACTCTGTGCTGGCCCAATGTTGTGGAGGTGTGGCTGTTGTGTACACAGCTACACATAGACCGTCCGGGTTAACTGTCGCTGTAAAAAGATTTTATTTGGATAGAGCTAAAGAAAATGCCAATTTAATACAGGTAGACAATAATCTATTTTATGTATGATGTCTTTTGTTACACGTTTGATTTTATTGAAAATGTAATTTGTCATTCACCAATGTCAAACGATGAAAATTATATATTCTTTCAGCAAGAAGTTTTAACAACACGCCAACTACAACACTCAAATATTCTTCCATATTATAGTACGTTTGTAAACGGATTAGATTTGTACATCGTTTCACCTTTGATGTCGTATGGATCATGTCGAGATCTAATCAACAAATATTTTAACGAAGGCATTCCCGAGTTGGCGAGCTGTATAATTCTTAGAGATACTCTGCAGGGATTAGATTATATTCACAAGAAAGGATATATTCACAGGTATTTTTTTATGAAATATTTCCATGATTGTTATAACTTGCCAGTTTACTGGATTTGTTCACATGAAAAGTGTATTAAAATTTTCATAACAATAGTAAAAAAATATCACAGAAGTAGAGGTTAAAAACTTTCATGAATATTAAATAAATTTGAAATTATTACATGAAAACAAAGAGTTGTACATTTTATGCTTACTTCAATGTGATAAACTGACTAGTTTATTTAATCACATTGAACAAAGCAAATGGCCGACTGGTCTCATGTTTGATTTTAAAGATGCTTAGTTAAAATACATGAAACCTCACAATAGCTGAAAAATAAGATATAAATAAAAAGTACATTGAGAGTAGCTTTGAATCAAAATCATAGTTGTTAAAGTAATAATTGGCAAATATTCAAAATATGAAATAAAATCTGAAAACAGTATAGTGATACTAAAGTTTATGTTGTTAACAGTATAATAACTGAAATAATATATTTTTTATGGTTAAGGCATTACATTGTGGAAATTTAACCCTTTCTACTCCGTTGGCGACACTGTCGACATGGTAAATTCTTTTGTTTCTCCGTTGGCGACTATAGGTCGCCATAATGTACATTTACATTGTTTACCCTTAAAAAAGGTCTAGGTACCTATTAGAGCAGGTATAAACACTATCAGTTTTGCAAGGTCATTGCTACCATTTGGACGCATTTACGTTGTTAAATTTAGTACATGTAAAAATATTTAAGTTTTTTTTTCATACTTAAAAATGGAAGAAAATTTCGAACTAAGTGAGAGTGAAGATGAGTTTATTTTCAGTTAGTATGGTGACAAAAAAAATTAAACTGTTAGAAACAAGTGATAATCAGAGTTCTAGTGGGTAATTGGTAACAGAGAAACCAGCTGTGGTACTGAACTACATGAAATCTATGGGCGGAGTGGACCGTGCAGACCAATATGCATCCACATACTGCTTCCTTAGAAAATCTTTGAAGTGGTGGAGAAAACTTTTTTTCTGGGGGATGGAATTGTGTTCAATTAATGCTTACATCATATACAAAACTATAAAATTAAAAAATAATGAAAAACCTTTGAGTCACTTGAAATTTATAAAACTCCTGGTAGACAAGCTAGTTGGGAGACTTTTGTGAACCTCGAAGTAGGCCATCTACTTATTCATCTGAAGTACAACTGGATGGTAAACTGCACGTTTTGCGGAAAGGATCAAAGAGGGACTGTGTGGTGTGCTCACAGAGGAACAAAAAGGGCAAAAGCACGAAACATATGAGTACTGTGACACTTGTCCTGAAAAATCTAGGATGCATTTGGGAGATTTTTTTTCAGATATACGAGGCGTATCCAGAAAGTAAGTGTACTGAGGCTCTCACGACCGGATGGATTTTATTTTCGACATGTTAGCTACACTTCCGTGTAGCCTGACCCTTCCCCTGCGCAACGAGACCAGTTCGAGGTCAGTACGTTGAGAAGTGTCGACGCGACAACACGTTTCGTGAAAAATGTCAACCCAATCTCCCGCCAAGTGCGAAATTTTGTAAAAAGGCAAGAGTTTTTGAGGCGCTGCAAACTCCATGGAGATGAATTTCTCCGCTCCATCATTACTGTAGATGAAACATGGGTTGCACACTACACGCCTGAAACCAAAAAGCAGTCTCAACAGTGGCGTCACACCTCTTCACCCTCCGCCAAAAAGTTCAAAACCACAATTTCAGCCAAGAAAATCATGGCATCCGTGTTTTGGGACTGTCAAGGCATAATTTTATTTGAATATATGCCTCAAGGGGAGACCATCAACTCTGCAAAATACTGTGAGACCCTAAAAAAATTGCAGAGGGCGATTCAGAATCTCTTTACCTCCCTGAAGCGGTACATGGGTGGAAAAAGGTTTTCAACCGACGAGGAGCTAAAGGAGGAGGTGGAGAAGTGGACGGAGGGGTTGGCGGGAAACTACTTCGAGGAAGGCATCAAAAAGTTGATACCCCGCTTCACTACCTGCATTGAGAGGAATGGCGACTATGTCGAAAAATAGCTTACATATGTACTACGGTAACCACGTAATTTTTTTGTTTAAATAAAAAAAATTGTAACCTACAAAAATTCAGTACACTTATTTTCTGGATATGCCTCGTACTATGAACAATTATAAAATTTTAAAATATTTGTATATTGTTATTTTCCCTAAATAAATTAATTTATACATTTATCTAATTATTTTAATGTCCATTTGCATGATACCTTTTTTTTTATTTTTAAATAAATTTTGTCTAAAATCTACCCTTTTTGCTTGAACTTGCAAAAAAGTACAGTCGAGTTACAGGTATGTCATACAAAAAAAAACCGGAGTTGAAAGGGTTAAAGATATTGTAATTTATTTTATCAAACACTGATTCCACTTTTTAACCCGTGAACAAAATAATATAGGTATAAGCCGTGAACAAAAAGTAGAATAAACAGTGTTTGATAAAACAAATTACAAGAACTGAAATTAGATGTGATAGTAACATTTTCAACATAAATATGAATACATACATAACATCATGCCGTCTACCTATCAGGGTAGGCAAAAAAGGAAAGAGTGCCCGATTTTCCTATCGCAACACACTATTTCCCCTCTTTCAAATATCATTCACTTGATCCAACCATACTTTCCTTAGCCTTCCTCTATCACACTCCCTCATATTTGCACTATACATTTGTTTTGTTAGTCTTTTTTCATTCATTCGTTCCACATGCCTAAACCATCTCAGAGTGCTCTTCTTCATCTAACTCAACACATCAACCTTAAGTTTCATCCCTAATTACTTAATTCTGTATTCTGTCATACATTATCACCCTGTGTATTCTTACATAAATAAGAACTTATATAAATTATATTTCATTACAATGATTTGGGTGATAGTACTTATCATTATTTTTAAGTTAAATGTATGAAATGGTCAGGTACCTTTCTTTGCAGTAAATTTAATTCAATCATAATAATTTATTTCGTACTTATTTTGATGTATTTTTCAGAGGCATTCGATCTAGTCACATATTAGTGTGTGCCTCGGGAGCTGTTTGTCTCAGCGGGTTGCGGAGTGCTGGATCTCTGCTGCTGCAGGGCAAGAGGCAGAAGGCTCTCCATTGTCTTCCTCCGCCCTGTCACAATAATTCCTCTCTTATATGGTTAAGTCCAGAGCTTTTAGAACAGGTATAGTCAGTTTTTTTAATGAAACGTACTTCAGTGAATTAAATATAACAATTTTTTATGGCAGTCTTTCTAATTTTGTTTCAATAGTGAGTCATAAAATATTAAACTATATGTAAGCATTAATATATCAAAATCATTCATATTTCACAACTAACCAGATGTAACGGTTGTTTAAAACTGCCTCTGTGTTTTCTATTCCAATCATCTTGAGCCTCATAATTAAGGCTAAATAATCTTCATATCTGCCTGAACTTTATGTGCTATGTGCTGACACAATAATTGTAAGATCCCAATGGATTCATTTTTGGACTGTTTTAACTTTCAACCATTTTTAATCTAAATATATTTGTTAAATTTAGTTACTTAGCTTTCAAACCTTTTTTCATCTCAATTCTTTGTTGAACTGGTGCTTAGCAGATTTATAATAAATTCTTGGAGCAGTCTAAGAGTGACGTGTGTTGTGAATTATCAATGTATAACTGTTTAATTGGCAACCCAAATTACACTATTACCCTTATTTCATCTGAATTAATTTCATAGAGCTTTTAATTTTCTTTTATAAATTAAAAATGAAGTGCTCTTGAAGTGACATTTTATAACAGCCCCACACCAGTCATTAATTAAGTATTATGATTAGTAAATAGTTATTCTCTGTAATATGATGGTTTTAAAACCTAAATATTTTCATCAAACTGTGTTCATATTAATTGCCTTAACAAACCACGGTAGATACATAAGAAAATTTCTGTCTTTATCTGTCATATTAACCCAAATTGTGAAATGTGCTCATATATATTCTTTATTTTGTTGCACCATGTACAAGAAACCTTTTAATTATTGAATCTCAAAGTCCCAAATGATATGCTTGTATAATCTCCAGCTAATAATATAAAAAATTTCATAAAAAAATATTGAGTACAAAATTAATATTGGTTAATGAACAATAATTTTTCTGTAGTTTTATACATAATTTTTTCTTTCTCTTAGTATATAATTAGAGTTGGGGATGATTTTTTTTATACCATTTAGATCAGTTTTATTCATCTGATTTGTGGAAAATGATTTTTAAATTCTATGTGCACAACCAATTTAAGGAAAATACCAAATAAAAACACCAAAATATGTTAGGAAATATAAGTATCATTTCAAATAGATTACACGGTACTAGTACAACATATAGTGTTTGGAAGTTCACATATCTGAAATACAAATCTACTTTCTGAAAAACATACCTTGTTCTAGTATATTTTTCAGAAAGTAGATTTGTATTACTCGGATAAATGTCGTTAGGTCAATAGTTTCATTGTTAACTTCATTCCAAACATGCTGAATTTACAATATTATGAAAAGCTAGGTGTGTTTTTTCGGCCGTTTATGCAAATTGTTTGAGTGGTTTTTTGACATAATTTTTAAGAAAAAGAAAAAAATGTGACAAATAAAAAAAAGATATATGCACTACCGCCCATAAGTCTTTGTCACCCCGTAATAATTGAGTTATTCGCGTAATTATGCAATATTACGCTGGAAAATTAATATAATAAAATAATTATAACCGTTTTGGATTGTATTTAACAGCAATCAAGTGTGTATCTATGGAGATTAGAATTTGGGAGGCCTTTTGTTCAAAAGCCGGCTTTTTACAAAACAGTCACCGTTCGGTATTGTTTGTCATTCAGAAGTCCAAGCAAGCTAATCCCTTTATTGTGTTAGGTTTACAGGTAGTAGGGATAACAATTCACTGTTACGTGAATTCTTTTGTCTAATTTACTTTTAGCTTTCAGTCTTCAAATGTCCTTGATAAAGTACACTGTGTTCATTTCAAAATTTTCTAAAATCTCGTATCAAAATGGTCAAAACTCGAAAATATTATACCGAAATCCGTTCAATGATGGTGGCTTGTTCCAATATGGGTGAGAATGTTAGAGATATTGCCAGAGAAATGAAAATTCCTTGTAGAAAAGTTGGCTGTTTTTTGAAAAAGTACGCTTTGACCGGGCGTTTGGAGGATGAAAATCAGGAAGGCCAAAAGTCCTGTTCAATTGCCACCAAAACAACACCAAACCATAACAGAGCCTCCTCCGTGTTTCACTGAAGGCACAATACATTGTTCTGATGTCCACTATAACAAAATTCAACTCCAAAGCTGGTGTCTTTTTCAATTTAATTTATTTTACAAGTTGAACAGTTCAACTTGTAGAACAAATTAATTTGAACAACATTACTGATCTAGACTTATAGCACAGGCAATGGTGTGGTGTGGTGCTATATCCTCATTTCAAATATTTTGACATTGGTCACATGAGATGGCACACTCTATGGTGTAAATGTCTCAATGTCATTGTTTTTTTATCACAAGATTTGTTGTGAACAATGTCATTGAAATTTGTTGAATGAATATGTAGCACCACAGGTGAGGCGTCACACAAATGACTGTGTGTTATCTTTTTGATGATAGTTAGCTACTCCGAGGGCACATTGATAACTTCTTGAATTTTTTTTTACACCATAGCATTACTTAACCTTGATTTTCTTCTCATTTTTCTTTGTAATATTGAGTTTCAACTGTAAATGACTTTTTGTTCCAGAATTTAAGTGGTTATGATGAAAAGTCTGATATATATTCAGTAGGGATGGTTGCTTGCGAGCTGGCTAATGGTGCTATACCATTCTCGGATATTCCGACTACGTTGATGCTGACTGAGAAAGTAAGGGGGCACACTCCGCAGCTATTAGATTGTACTACATTTTCTCTTGTCAATTTTCAGGATGAATTAGAAGTGCACGGTAATTATTTTTGTCTTCTGTTTTTTTTGATAATTGTAAATAAGCTGACTAACCTATTAAAACCCATTGCCATATGAATCAGTACACATCACCTTGTTTGTGTTGTATCGTTTTACACTTTCGATGTGTACAGTAAACTTGGCATATTTATTGCCATATGCTTATCTCTTCAAACTAAGCACAAAAATATTAAAGAGACCTTGGGCCGAATTCATAGTCCGAACATAACACTAAATACTTAAAATTTGTATTTTAAGTTAAATTTCTTGTGGCTTCCTTTAAAAGGTAGTCAAATGGATCCATTACTTCACTTTAAAATTTGGAGCTTATGAGGTCCGATTCCGAACACAAATCACAAAATTTTAAGTAAGCATTAGTATGTAGTATTTGGCTAAATTATGAATTCAGGCCCTTGCATATAAACCAGATTGGAACCCTTTTTGAAAAAATTTAGTGCCAATGCCCAATGTAAATTGAATCCTCAACCCTCAGATTTGAAGATAAGATGTTCTTATCTTATCAACTATGCTTTAGAGTTCATGTAGTTCTAAAAATTGGCTCTGTTCGAATGAACAATTAAAGCCATTTGAGTATAGTTGCTTCTTCATCTATAACATTCATTAATAAAAGGCATAGAATATATTATTGGTAGGTTATATTTGGTCTAAAAAGTCAGATGTATTTTTTTGGGAATGTATATGATACCTTCATTGTATTGTACTCCTCTACTTCTTTCACATTTGGAAGGGTGTGGCTGAGATACAATATTGCCTTTGACCGCATTAACAGAGCTTTTGGTTTTAGAACTACTGGATTACACATGAATCTTGTAGATCATCATTGTAGGTATATGTTGGCAATGTTACCACACATGTAGAGGCAATAACCCTTCGCTCACTTCTAATGCATTGGACTAACTTTTTAACTAAACTGATTTTTTTTTGTACCATCAGAATCGAACCCAAAAAATACCAGTCGAAGACAATGGTTTTACCAACTAGACCACAGAGATTGTGTATCTATGTGATTGAATCAATGTAATAGATTTTTTGTTTACATATTTCATTTTTTTTATTCTTAATAACAAAAAAATCATGCAAAAAACTAAATACATATGTATAGAAATCTCAAAAATTCAGTAAACATTATATAGTTATTATTATATTTTGAAATTCAGGATTAAAAAAAAAGACACTGTGTTGTCAAAAATATATGTAAATCATCTCTCCACAATAATTTATTTTCAAGTGTTGCGTTTATTACGGAATCTGAAACCTTAATTAATGACTGCCTTTCATAACAAATTGACTACTCTTGCAATGACTTATACTATTGAAAAAAGTGAATTATGATTCGTATTGGTTGATTGAATTTCTTTCAGACTCTGGTGTTGGAGATAGTGTAGCATGTGGCAGTGCATTGCATATGAGACAAGTTTATGCAAATAGAAGATTGAATGAATCATTCCATGATTTTGCAGAGCTGTGTTTACAAAGGTAGCGTGTTGTCCTTTTCCTAAATAATTCTTTAACTATTATTTTGAGTTATTCAAAATTAAAAGATTCTATTATAGTGTTGTTCTTATTTTGAAAATCTCTTATCTGAATTTATGTTAGAGGTGCATGATAACTAGCTGGGCCTAGTTAAACCCTGCAATGTGATACTCCCCTCGAATAATATGGATATATTTTTTGTCTAGTTTTCGGGGATATAAGGATTTGTTTTATTTTGGTCTTATCTTTTAACTTTTAAAAATAATTTCTAATTTTGACATAATTAGAAAAAATACTATTTCGTATGAAAAGTATCATTAATTGAAAATACATATTTAGCTTTGAATTTAAATTAAATAATGATTTAATAAATTTTGTATGTCATTTTGGTTGAAAGTATCGTACAAATATATATTAGTATGATACTTTTAATCAAAATTATTCATAAGGATGGACAATATCAAGTATCTGAATTCTTAAAAACTATTACCTGAGTTGAAACCTGCGAGAGGTAGCCATTACCTCGTGGTCTAGCCTCATTTTAATTCTAATATTTCTCTATATCCCGTCAAAGGATAATTTCTAATATCCTTACGTAAATACATTTTTTTCCTACAGGGAACCGACAAATAGACCAACTCCAGCACAATTATTACAGCATGCTTTCTTTAAGCAGATTCATAAAACTGATTCACTGTCACAACTATTACATATAGTTCAACCTATTGAATCCAGAGCAGGTAATTATTTTATTTCTGTATTCTTTTATACAAGTTTCATTACATCTTCACTTTGCCAAAGATTTTTTTCATTTTTGATATAAAAAATTATTTATTCAACTACAAATCATTTTAACTTCCTAACATCAACTAGGTGACCTCCGTGGCTTAATTGTTAAGATACTTGTCCCACCTAAGGGTTTTGTGTATAATCCACAATGCTAAAAACAATTAGTCTTGGTCTGGTTAAAAAGTTTGTCTAATAATACTCCCAAGCACCAGAAGTGTACAAGTTCTGCAGCCTCTCCATATGTGTTAGTGTTGCCTACATGCGTGATAACGCACTACAAGTTACATGCCTACTTTGAAAGTTGAATGCTCGATTAATAGGACTAAAAACAAGGTCTCTCAGTTACTATACAAATTAATGAAGAAAAAAAACGGCAATAAGATTTAAATAATATAGATATGAATAAATATATATTAATAAGAAAATAGCAAGAAGAAAATATATACAAATTATGAAATTGTAATATCTCTAAAACATGCCAATGTTATTGGCACTTGCTAACTTTTAGCAATAACTCCACAATAATATATTCTGTTGATTTGTGACATGTTGTAAATTACAGTATAGTTGGAGAATTTGAAAACTTAAAATCTCATTTTAAAATACAGATTTACATAAAATTACCTCAAAGGAATATTTATGAACAAAATACTCACTCTAATTATCGTTACATGATATAAGAGTATTTAAAAAAATACAAGTCATGAATTACTGAAATTTAACCAAAAATAGGTAGTCATACACTTATTTATCTGGATTATATGATCTCCTAAAATGATTGATTATTTTTTTTCCAGATAATATACCAGCGATCTTATTAGAGGACCAATTATCAGAAATGAACCTAGAATCTCCATGCGAATGGGACTTTTGACGGAAATGGAAAGCGATATGTGATATTTAGCTTGTATGCACACTCCGGTGGGAAACTTGCTTTAAAGACATTTTATGATTATCAGTTTTACACGTATCAAATAGAATTATTATATTTATGGGATCATTATTCTTGTTTCCACATATTTATGTTTTGTGTACCCTAAGAATTATATTCAATTTTAAATAAATACCTTTGAGGACAATAAAAGATGTGTTATATTTTATATCTTAAATTGGAATGTAATGCATTTATGACCAACAAAACCATAAAACAACTATCTATATCGTGGTCAAGTTAAACATACACATTGGATGGTGTGACTTTTGAGGAAAGCTTATTTTCCAATTTCATTATACGAGTATGTATTTTAAAAGATTTACTGAATGGAATAAGAAATGTAATAACGCATATCACAATAAATTATGAGATTTTGCGTTACATTTTGTGTCCTCTAGGACAGTGCTTCCCAATTACTTTCATGTAACGGCCCCCTAAATCTGAAGTAATTAATTCCCGGCCCCCCCCCCCCAAAAAAACATTTTTTTTATAGTTGAAGATTTATTTGGCAATAATTATTACAATTAACTCTTTCATGGCGGGGGACCACTTAAATGGCCCATACATAAGACGTGTTATACTGGCGAGCGGCCACTTAAATGGCCGCTAAGTTTGCGTGTCGATAAGTCGGTCAAGATGAAATCTTTAAAATTTTTAACCTGAATATAAGACAAAACGTGTCCTCTAGTGACATCTCTTTTAAAATCATCAAAACTTCAAGTTCTTGATCCATAAGAAGGATTTAAACAGACAGATTCCAGGCCGTGGATATTTAAAGCAGTTTGAATTTTGGCACTACTCGTTCGGGTGTGCCGAAGGTCATGTTTCTAATGACGATTTCTCCCGATCATTGTGAGGTATTGTGCGTCGATATTTTTATCTTTGTGTACGCGTATTGAATTAATGGCCTTTTTCATTGTTTATGGATTATTGTTTTCTTCGATTATTGTTTCTTATATTGTCGCACTTTATTTATAGCTTTGATTTGGATACCATTACACAAACTGTTTTTTAAGAGATTTTAACATTCACTTACTTTTACAACTTTTCAAATCGTCGTTATTTTTTATGTTACGTGTGTTATACGCCATTGTAACAATTCATTAAATTTTTAAAATAACTAAAAAAATCAACACCGCTTATATTATCAATATGGCTAAAAGGAACTTGACTGGAGAGGAAATTGAAGATATCACGGTAGAACTTGATTCAGATTTTGAATTAACCGATGAAGAAGACGATGTTGCAGATGATGTTGATCCATTTGAAGAAGAGCAGAGAATGGATGATACAATTATTCCAGATAATGGAGCAACAACCAGCGGCAATGTGGAACCAAACGAACTATTAGAAAATGTATTTTCTTCATGGAGCCGAGGTCCGTTTGCGCTAATTATCCACGAGTTTGATGAATTTTCATCTGGCATCTTGCCCTCGTGCCAACTTACACCAGAATCATCCGAACTCGATATTTTCGAATATTTTTTAAATAAAAATATAATTGAAAATGTGGTACAACAGACTAACCAATTTCATAATTTAAAAAAATTGAGTAAGGAATATTCCGCTAAATCACGAATTCAACGCTGGGTAGATACAAATGTACCAGAATTATATGTATTCTTTGGTGTCACAATGTTGATGACACGAAATAAGCATTTACCCATACGGGAACATTGGTCCACAGACCCACTTTTAAATAGCCCAATTTTTGGCAAGACTATGTCAAGGGACCGGTATGAACTGATTTTAAATATGTTACATTTTTCTAATAACAATATAACAAATAGTGGTGACAAATTGTGTAAAATAAGATTATTGCTTGATCATACTCGTAAAGTTTTTACAAGTGTCATGCTGCCTCACAAAAACTTGTGTATCGATGAGAGCATAGTTGTTTTTAAAGGTCGTCTTATGATAAAACAATACATCCCTTCCAAACGTCACAGATTCGGCATTAAATTATTTGTTTTATGTGATGTTGAAACCGGTTGTGTGTTAGATCTAATTGTGTATTGCGGTGATGGAACAGAAATAATTTATGATAAATCGTTGGGTATATCGGGTGCAGTTATCAAAACGCTTCTCAATGACTATCTTGGAAAAGGACACAACTTGTGGTGTGATAACTGGTACACAAGCCCACAATTATTTAAGTTTTTACATGACAATAAAACAAATGCATGTGGAACCGTTCGAAAATCTCGTAAAGGTATGCCCAACTTCAAAAAAACCAAGAAAGGAGACATTGATTCTCAACATTGTGGACCCTTGTTGGCTATAAAATGGCACGATAAGAGAGAAATTCATATGCTGACAACAAATCATAGTGACAGATTTGTTTCAACAGAGAAATTAAATTATAAAACTGGCGAACAGGTAAAAAAACCTGAGTGCATTGTGGATTACAATAAAAATATGGGTAGTGTGGACAAAACCGATATGATGTTTAGTAGTTTAAATTGCCTTCGAAAAACTTTAAAATGGTATAGAAAGCTGGCTTTTCATTTTGTTGATCTATACATGCTAAATTCATATTTTATTTACAAGCATACAACCGGAAAAACAATAGGTTTAGCGGAATTTCATTTAGCAGTTATAAGACAAATATTTGAAAAATATAAACTAGCATCAAAATTGTCCCATTTATCTCCGCTCCGTCCACTAGCAATCCACTACATCTTGGTTTAGCGGGTTCAATAATAGCCGCACACAGTCCTATAGAAATTCCAGGAACTGAAAACTGTGCTCAACCTTCTCGTCGATGCTATGAATGCGCTCATAAACATAAATTAAGGAAAAGATCTAGATATATGTGTGGTGAGTGCAATGTGAGTCTGTGTGTAACATGTCAGTCATTCGACCATTCCACGCCAGCAAACACTTACAGCAACACAGTAGAATTATTATTATTGCAGTGTACTTATCGTAATAAACCTTTTCGTCAAAATCCAAAAACATACTTTTATTTGTATAATAGTGTTATAAGAATATTTTCTAATATTACGTGTGTATAGTGTCAGCTAAAAAATGCATCGGCGCACAGTTCCACAGCACTCAACTTCGGGATAATGGCTGCCAGGCGGTGAGTCATATTTGTATGTAGATACAGTATAAATTTATAGACATAAAACACCGCCGCCAGTGTGACACACCAAAGATACTCGAGCTTTCGCCGTAAAAAGGTTAAAATACACATATTTATATTCAACACAAAATTATAGGAACTTGCTTAAAAACTTTTTTTTTAAATAAAAACTATACTCACATGAAACA
This sequence comes from Odontocerum albicorne, assembly GCA_949825065.1. Classification (NCBI taxonomy): domain Eukaryota; kingdom Metazoa; phylum Arthropoda; class Insecta; order Trichoptera; family Odontoceridae; genus Odontocerum; species Odontocerum albicorne. Next base: position 25,565,151 of record OX463844.1, on the reverse strand, counting down.
ATTTAATACTCACATAAATATTTGTACTTTGTACTGAATATTTTCGCGACCCCCATGAGAAATCCCGCGGCCCCCAATTTGGGAAGCACTGCTCTAGGATACATGTTAACTGAGATCGTCAAGGCCTCGAGAGTATTAACAATTTAATCGAGATGGATTAGACAAACTGACTAGGCTCCATCAGTTGATCTTTTGAAGTGGCTGACCCTATAGCATGGAATAATTTTTCTCTGGAGTATAGGCTGGCTAATAACGCAAAGACGTTCAACAGAATTTTGAAGTTGACACTGTGAGAGATATTGCATTAAAACATTAATGCGTTCGAAGTGATGTTTGATCACTAAAAGGGCATGAAAATAGATGAATCTAAATATGATGCAGTTGCATTGAAACATTGGTGCCCTCGAAGTGTTGTTTGGTCATTAAACAGCCATGAAAATAGATGAGTGTGAATGTGATGAGAAGATATTTTTTTTATATATTTAATCACGTATATAAAACACAACACTATTTAACTCATGAAGATGATTCATCTGGTCATCAAGATGGCTATAGAAAGATCAAGGATAGACTCTTTTGAGATTTGGTGTTGAAGACGATTGCTGGTTGTTTTATAGCCAAAATGATGAACAAATGCCTCTGTGCTAGAAAACATAACATCTTAGAGTATCATCTCATAAGAGATTATGTACTCAGTGCAATATTCAGTTGTTTGGTCACATTTTGCACAAGGAAGACATGTAATGACAGATAGTCACTAGCAATGTGAATAATCACAGGAGCAGAGATAGATCGCCAGTAGTTCCCGAGTTTTTTAGATTCAAGGCGCACTTAATGTATCAGGATTTTTCCACAGGGCCTAAAATCAGATCATACATAATAGTGGCACTTATGTTGGTGGCGTTAGGTTAGTTTGATTAAAAAATAAATTAAACACCTATTATAAATTCAAATAAAAGTTTTGAAATATTATGCAAGTTCCATTTCAGTGAAAATATTGGAATATTCTGCGGCGTCTTTTTAAGCCAGCTATGACACACAGTTTAGGAACCACTGACCTATTCACTAGAGCGACCAGGTGAAGAATGCTACAGTTCTGCCTTTGCCACAGGCTCTGCAGACAGTGGAATGCTGGGAGAACTGGAGAGAAATGTGCACAACATACAGCAGTTTCAGTGTGTGGCACGTTCCTCAACATTGAAGTTATAATGCAGAAGAAGAATCTTAATTTATCCATTGCTCTGAAGAAAATATATTGATTATCAAAAATTCATAAAATTATGTCATTCCATGTGCGACAAATGTACATACAGGTATGAAGATTTCTTCTATTAGGGAGTCATAGGCAAGTATATCCAAAAGAAAAATTGTAGATTAAAAGCCTTTAACAATAGACATTATTCCTCAAAGTTGTTAAAGATATTTACTTTGTAATTCTTCCATGATTGAGGAGTTTTGGATTCCTCCTGTCTTCCATATTATCGAGTCCTACTCAAATTTATAGTGGACAAATGTGTTATAAAGAGATGTATTTACATCACTACCTCCAAATGATCTAGAAACTCTTCATAAATTCTATAATTTTATTAGTTGATATACACATATTCTCAATATGAAAACCAAATGTGAACTGACTTAAACATAATGCCCAAGATCTTTTATGGCACCAAAATCCGTATTTCCAGACCCCATTCAAATTTATCTGGAGCACCATACAGTCTTCAAGAGAATGTGTTGCAATTTGTATTTTAAAATAATATGCAAACAGCAAGTACATTGAAAGAATGTCTAATCACTCGGCCAATATCATTGACTTATATTCAAATCTTGAATTTGAAACCTGCAGTACACTTAAATGTGTTGCAAATGGTTTAGTTTGTACATACCATAAGAAACAAATTGGTATCTCCTTGACAAATACATTGTGTGAGACAATATGTGGAGTATACTACTGGAGATGGGTATCTCTGATAACCTTGTGGGCATTATAAGCAGTCTCTATGAGTACTGCAACAGTTAAAGGTTACAGAAAGGTGTGTTCAAACAGTACAGAAAGGTGTGTTATAAGGTTACATTATTTCCCCTGACCTCTAATATATACCTTAGAAATCTGGGAAAGAGGTATAGAAATCGATGGAAAAAATATCTCAAATCTAAGATATTCTAATGACACAATATCGAAAGATAAGAAGTTTTTTTTCAACTCAAGTTTTTTTTGTAATATCTTTAATAATAGTGAGTTTTAATAAGTTGATAAAAGTGAGTTTTAATAATGAGTTAGAGGCGCTATATAAATTGTCCTTTTATTATTATTATTAGCTTTGCTTTAAGAACATGAAAGTAAACTATTAGGGATCGAAATCAAAAGATCTTAAACAAAACTAAAAATATCTTGAAGAAACAAAAACAAATGCTCATTGAAAAGGCATTTGAAAAATGTATTTTATTTTGCTTCATTATGTTTATTTTGGTAATAAATTAAAGTTAAATTATTCAACTAAAATATTTTAGTGTGTACACATTTGATAAAACCATTATCATTTTTATTGTGTAGAAATGCAGGAAAGTGCCATCTCTGGCCACTATTTACAATGAAATTATAATTTCAACATAATTCTGTGACAAACCGCTAGGGGCAATACCTAACACGGTAAACAAAGGAGTTTTCGAATATTTGTGACGTCAAATTCTGACAGCGCCCGAATTTACACGCGAAAATGGTAATTTCTACACAATTATTTGTCATTTTTATATTTTTCACCTGTAATTTACTCATTAGAAACATATTTTTATTCAATAATGGCTTCTTATTTCGCAGGCAAACTATTCAGAAGACCAGTTGGCCGGTGAGTATTGAGAAATCGTGTTTTTTTATTCAGATTCTTGTTCTGTACTCTGCTACAAATTTCAACGGACGTGGAAAAGAATTTATTTTGCCGTTACGATATATTAATTGAGGGTGATGACATTTATTTTGCTTCTTCACATTTTATTTAATATCATCATAAATAACATGTTTTAAATGGAATTCGGCTTACACGAGAATTTTATTATTTTTTAATGACGCAAGTGCAACGTTATCAAATGAGTCAGCGAGGCAGTTAACAGTTTGTTGATATAAATACCCTACATTCCTTATATGGATGTATTTTGAAAGCAGTGTGTTTAATGTAAACTTGAATGACCATGTACATCGGTTACAAGAATTTTTCCATGTCAGCAAAATTGTGTACAATAGGTGAAGTTAAGTCCGATGCCAGTGCTCTTTTGACTCTCTTCGTATAAACATTATTTTCTTTCCCTTCAAGTCTTATAATTATAATGTATGAACAACCAAGTAAATTAATTCTTACCTCAGTTGAAGGTGAAATATTTTTATAACCATTTGTGTATTATGTTGAAGAAGTAGTTGATTTTATTTGAAAAATTCAGTTGTTATTCTTCATAATTCTTCTCAGTTTTGTTTTTAAGTCTTTTTTTTTCAATTAAATCTATAAACAATATAGTGTATTCATATTTGTTTTACTAATTAAACAATCAATTCTATCAAGAGGATGATGTGTGCCCACGACAATTTAAAGGAGAGAAGTGTCAAAAAATGTGGAAAGTTTTTCAAGTATTAAATATTTAAGGAGTTTTTGGAGTCAATTCAGATTTGTGATTTTAAATTAATGGAGAATTTAGTGCGAGTAGGTGGGACATGTTGAAAGGGTGGGAGATATTTGTACTTGAATAAAAATCATATGCAGAGTGTATAGAACTTCCAAAGAAAACATGGTCAAGGGTTTCCTTTTCCATCTCACATGTGCATGTAGAATTTTTCCTTGGTATGAATTGCATAAATGTGACTTCCTATCAGACAGTGGCCTAGAATTTTTCCTACGTATCTCAATTTTTTTTAACTAACAACAATATTATTTCTAAGCAATCAATCCAATTAAAAGTAAACTCTTGATTGGAGCATTATTAACCTTTAAACGCCCAGTGCCCTAAGGTCCCGTACGGGATCGCGGATTTGCGTCGTTCAATGCCCTAAGGTCCCGTACGGGACCAGTGATTATGGTACATTTTGCAATTGGATTACACTGATTTATTTAATTTTATTTTATTTTTAAAAATGGGTTCGTTTATTTTTTTACCTGAATTAGAAAGCGTGCAAGTTTTGGTGCTGGTGTTTGGTTGAAAAAAATAAGGTGGTGTTTGTTTGAAAAAAATATTTTTATAACAGCTACGGGCCGTACGAATATTTCGCAAAAAATTGCTTGGGCAGTGGGCTACCTCTATTGCGCACGGCGCACTGGCGCTTAATGGTTAAGCACTTGCAGACAGACAGCTGTGTCGATTATCGAAATATTAGCCTCTTTAACACTTAACTAACCACTTGTCACTGAAGCAGTTTTGTAACCATGTATTTAATTACCTCCATAGTCTAACTAGTAAGGCACCTCACTTCCAATATATGGGTTGTGGATTTGATTCTTGTTGGTACCCATTTGTTCAAAAGACGAGTGCCAACACAAATCCTTTTTTCACTAAAGCCATTTAAACTTATTTCTGTTAGTTGGAAAGCATCTCCACATGGTAATAAACCTGCCAGGGTTTACTGTGCATAATAAAAATGTATTACAATACTTATTTATATGCATCTTTAATAGCTAAGGAAAATATTTGTAATGAAGAATCCACAGTTGGAGAAAAATTGCAATAATTTCTTTCCTTATTTACTAACATGTTCACCAAACTAATCTATTTTTCCTTTTTACATCGCTTTAATCATCGACTATGAAGTACCTCATCCATTTTGTTTTAAAGTTGCTTTATGACATCTATATACAGTACTTTACGACTGTTCGATTTTACGACCACAATCTGCGATCGGTTGTCCGCCAGCGCTAAGCGTGGCGTTAGCAGTCCATGTACGCTACACATTGTATAACTATGCACATGTGCGCGTTGCGGTCAGTATTAGCTACGGCTTCGTCCAATAAGCACGTGTTGTCTTGTTATAAGCATTTTTTAAGCCCTTCCGAGATGTCTACAAAAAGGAAAATATCAATTTCTCAACCTGCCAAGAAGCAAAGAAAGGCTATTGATTTGAAAAAAAAATTATGGTAATTAAGCAGTACGAAGGAGGAAAAAAAGTGAATGCCATTGCGAGTGATTTGGTGCTATCACACTCTACTGTGTCGACATTTCTGAAGGACAAAGAAAGGATTCATGAAGCTGTGATTGGTTCCACACCTATGCAGTCGACAGCTATAACCAAGCAACGAATTGGTTCCATCCACAGAATGGAGAAACTGTTGCATATTTGGATGGATGATCAAATTCAAAAATGCGCACTGTTATCCCTTTTTATTGTGCAGATGAAGGCTAGAAGTTTATTTGGGACTTTGAAGGAGCGTGCCGGAGACGACTATAATCAAGAATTTGTACCAAGTACTGACTGGTTCAAGAGATTCAAGAAAAGATTCCAGTTGCATAATGTTCGAGTGACTGGAGAAGCAGCGAGTGCAGACAAAGAAGGAGCTCGGAACTTTGTTGATAGTCTTGATAAAATAATAACGGCTGAAGGGAGCAAATTTTTCTGTCTTTAGAGTGTGAGGTAAAGGACATCGAGGAATTATTAGATCATGAATCTGGAGAACTTACGAATGAAGAACTTATCGAATTGGAAGAAGAAAGGAGAGAAGCAGTAAAAGAACAGGAGGATGAGTCAGAAAGAAAAGTCACCGTTAAGGGACTATCCGAAGGTTTACATCTTGTGAATAAACTTCTTGCACATTTTGAAGAAATGGACCCAAATATCGAACGATTTGCAAAGATTAAACGGATGGCACATGACGTGTTTCGCCCATGTCGTGAAATATACGAGAAGAAGAAGAAACAAACAATCCAGACAAAGCTCACCATGTTTATGCAAAAAAATAAACATGCGGCCAATAAAAAGTTTATATGTACACCTGTATTTTGTATTTTCATATTTTTTATTAATATATTGGGTGTACAAATTAGTTCGGTCCGTTTTTTTGTGTTCAAAAATACATTTATTTCTAAACAAAATGAATGAACAGATCAATTAAAGTATTGTCCATCGCTGTCTACTACTTTTTCCCATCTCTCAGGCAATTTTCGAATTCCATCTCGAAAAAATTACTCGTCTTTTGAGGCGATCCAAGTTTGGAGCCAATTTTCGGTTTCTACGAAAGAAGTGAGCCGGTGACCTGCCAAATCGTGCTGCATCCTTCGGAACAACCAGTAATCAGAAGGAGCAATGTCCGGGAAATACGGCGGGTGCGGTAAAACATCCCATTTGAGCGTTTCCAAATATTTTTTTACGACTTTTGCGACATGAGGCCGAGCATTGTCATGAAGAAGAAGAATAACTTTATCATGTCTTTGCTCGTATTCCGGCCGTTTTTCTCGCAATGCACGGCTCAAACGAATTAATTGTAGCCGATACCGATCGCCCATAATGGAATCGCCAGGTTTCAGCACCTCATAGTAAACAACACCCCTTTGGTCCCACCAGATACAGAGCATGATCTTCGAACCATGTATGTTCAGTTTTGGTGTTGATGTTGAGGTCGATGGCAACGATTGACCGGGCTTAGCGTAATATTTTTTCTTCTTGGGGTTGTCGTAGAATATCCACTTCTCATCTCCAGTTACAATTCGATGCAAAAACCTTTTCTTTGTTGCCTTTGAATCAGCTGCTCGCAAGTGAAAAATCGCCTTTCAACATCTCTCAGTTTCAGTTCATAAGGCACCCAATTTCCTTGTTTTTGAATCATTCCCATGGCTCTCAATCGTACGGAAACGGCTTGTTGAGTCATTCCCAATGTTTCTGCAAGCTCCTCTTGCGTTTGACTCTGATCTTCTTCGAGTAATGCCTCCAATTCTTTGTCCTCGAATTTTTTTGGCTGTCCAGAGCGAGGCTTGTCTTCGACGCTGAAATCTCCATCCATGAAACGTCGAAACCATTCTCTAGATGATTTATCAGTTGGAGCTGCTTCACCATAAACTTCGACAAGCATTCGATGGGCTTCAGCTACACTTTTCTTCCAATTAAAGCAGAAAATTAAAATCTCCCTCAAATGCTGCTTGGTTAACACAAAATTCGACATTTTCAACACTACAAAACAAGGTTTTTTTCATGAAACTCAAAGCGATATAAACTGAATATTATTGGCAGATGTCTAACCTCTCTGAAACCGCCAAAATCGGCTGTCACTATGAACCATTCATAACAGCCAGAGCCATCTGTTGGAAACGGACCGAACTAATTTGTACTCCCAACCATATTTAACCAATTTTACTGAAGCATAATTTTTTACTTAATCCTAATTTAAAAATAAAAAACAAAGCAATACGTAAAATTATTGGAATATCAGGCATGCTGATATGATATGATAAAGAAAACAAATACAAACCATAGACAAACCCGATAAATAACAGTGGTGATACACTGATTATAACAAGAACATAGAAAACAGTCTTAAAATATCCTCACGCCCTATAATTTACATATGTACGGAAATTATTGCATAAGCCGACTTACGACCAGATCAACTTACGGCCTGTTTATCGGAACCGAGTGCGGTCGTAAGTCGACGAATACCTGTACTTGGAATCTGTTTTGGTGTATACTAGTACCACAAACACTGCTATGCTGTTTCTTACCAGCATTCAGTACACTGTAAGGTCGATAAGTTGAAGAACTACTAATATTTCTGATTTAGTAGTCATAGCCCTAGAAATTATTTGACAAATATACTCACATATTCTGTTAACATGTCATTTTTTTAGCTTAAAAATCATTCTTGAACTAATGATTGTGCATCAACTCTATGTGAAATCATGTTTGCAATTGAAATATGACTAAATATTGCCTGACAACGTAATTGATATATAATACTCATTTTTATCTTATTTGAAAAAACATTTATTTCTAATTGAAATTACTTTGTAAACACAGATTATCAGTATAAAGTAAGATAAAAGCAGTAGTAGGATATAATTTATGACCATTTGATTATGTATAAATTCTAGATATTTTAGTTTGTGTTATAGATTAACACGAAATATTGCCTGACAATGTACTTGTTATAAAATACTCATTTTTATCTTATCTGAAAAAACATTTATTTCTAATTGAAATTACTTTATAAACACAGATTATCAGTATAAAGTAAGATAAAAGCAGTAGTAGGATATAATTTATGACCATTCGATTATGTATAAATTCTAGATATTTTAGTTTGTGTTATAGATGAATATGTTGTCATAATATCAAAATTTTACTTTATTTTATTTTTCTTTATATTGTCAATTTTCATACCTTTTAAATATTATGAGAGATATGAATTCAAACTTTTGCTATCCTGAATAAATAAAACAAGTCAATATACTAGCCTGAAGTATTTGGAAATGAATGATGGTCAATCTATCTCACATAAATAATATGGAATGTTATGTATTATAGAATGTTATGTATTATAGAATATTATGTATTATAGAATGTTATATATTATGAAACTTGAACATTACATTTTTAATAACAGAAAAATGTCATACTTAATTCATCCTCTCGAAAAGATGACACAACAAATATCGCTGAGGGCTGAATACAAAACTACAACTTTCTCTATTTTATTTCATTTGTGTTGATGACACCAAATTTATCAGGTCTGTAAATATGGAACCGGATTTTTTTTATAGAAAATACACATTTATTGTATGAAAATGGTAAAAAATATTTTATTCAAAGTATTGCCCATCGCTAGCTACACATTTTTCCCATCTCTGGTATTTAATGGATGCCACTCCAAAACAACTGTTGCTCTTTTGAGGCAAGCCAATCATCGAGCCATTTTCGTATATTTTCGTAAGAAGTGAAGCGCTGCTCAGCAAGTGCGTGTCCCATCGATGCAAATAAGTAGTAATCAGATGGAGCCAAGTCTGGTGAGTAAGCCACATGCGAAAGTATTTGCCAATTAAACGCCTCAATCATTTCCTTGACCGGTTTTGCTGTGTGTGATGGTGCATTATCATGAAGCAAAATTACTTTGTGTTTCCTCTTTTGATGTTCTGGTCGTTTTTCACGCAATGCTTGGTTCAAATCCATCATTTGTTGTTAGTAGCGTTCAGTATTAACGGTTTCGCCAGGTTTTAGCAGCTCATAATAGATAACACCCTTCTGATCCCACCAAACATCAGAGTATTGTCCTCTGTCCATAGTGATTTGGCCTTGCAGTCGATGTCGCTGGTTTGCTTGGAGTTACCCATGATCTTTTACGCTTAGGATTCTCTAAATATATCTATTTTTCATCGCCAGTCACAATTCGATGTAGAAATTATTTTCTTTTGTACCTGGCGAGCAGCGTTTCGCAAGTGGTTTTTCGGTTTTTCTGCTGTCTTTCATTCAGTTCATGTGGAACCCATTTTCCCACCACCTGGATCTTTCCCATGGCTTTCAAACGTATGGAGACGGCTTCTCGTGTCACATTTAATTGATCTGCGAGTTGTTGTTGCGTTTAAGCGTCGTCCTCATCCAACAATGCTTGCAATTCGGCGTCTTCAAACTTTTTCGGTGGTCTTTCACGTTCTTCGTTTCTCACATTGAAATCTTCACTTTTGAATTTTTTACACCACTCAAAGCACTGTGATTTATCAAGAGCATGCTCACCGTAAGCTTCGACAAGCATTCAATGCGATTCTGCAGCAGTTTTCTTCAAATAATAACAGAAAATCAATGCTGTCCGCAAATCATAGTTTTCAGGCACAAAAACAGATATGTTCAACGCTATGAAAACATATGTGGTTGTATTAAACTTGTATTGTTGTGAGTTAAAAGTCTCTGACAAATGTAAACACAAGAAAAAGGCGCCAATGACGCGGTTTGACAGTCACTACATTGACAACTAGAGCCATCTATGAGCAAATTCCGGTTTCATATTTACAGATCTGGTATATCCCATCAGCTCAGAAAGATGGAACGCATTAAGGCTTACCTTCTGTAGATCTTCTTCCGGGCAGCTAACGGGGCACAGTAGGCAAACCGTAAGGTGTGACATTGATTGACTGTCCCTACTCATGCATATTTGTTGGTCCTCTGCGTCAATTCTCCATCTGAGGAGATTCAATTTTGATTTATTTATAACGATTAAGAAACCTCCATATGGGCCATTGTAGGTAGTATCCCACCATCAGACATTCACTTTTATTAAAAATATTTTTCTGATAAACTTGGTTACATCCTAGAGAAAATAATACTTATTGAAAATTACAATCATGTGCCTATAAAAATGTTTATTATGTTTTCCAGAGTTTCAGGAGGCATTCCAATTGTTTGACTCCCGTGGAGATGGGAAGATTCATGTGGCCCAAGTAGGAGATGCCCTCCGAGCATTGGGACAAAATCCCACAGAGTCAGATGTAAAGAAGTGCACACACCAACTCAAGCCAGATGAGCGAATTTCCTTTGAAGTCTTCCTGCCCATCTATCAGGTATATTCGCTATTCTCAGCAATGCATATTTCATTCAATAAAATTATATAAAGCACTACTTGTAATAGCAGTTTCTCCTAAACAGTTTCTAAGAAAATTTGAAATATCCAATTTGTAGATATGTAAAAATCTAATCAACTGACATTACAGTTTACAACTTGACCCGTTTCTAAAATACCGAATAAAATAAATTTAATACAATTTCTCATGTGTTGGAGATTTTAGCATAATGTTTTGAAAAAGAAAATTATATATGAATGCAAAGATATTGTTTGATATACCTACTTTTATTTATTATTTCCTAATTTTACAGAAATATACTTTTTTTAATTGAATATAGCAATCCATCATCATTTATGATGGATTGCCATATTCAGACTTGCACTATTTTTATACAAAAAATAGTGCAAGTCAAGTCAAACTATATTCACATTATATATTTTAGTTAAATGTCACACATTATTTTTGTCAATATGACAAATTATATTTATTATTACAAAAACCAATTTGGTTCCAGTTAAATAATGACTGATAAAGTTAGTTTCAATAAAATCAAATGATTTTTTCAGGCCATTTCAAAAGCAAGGTCTGGAGACACAGCCGATGACTTTATAGAGGGATTGAGACACTTTGATAAAGATGGAAATGGTTTTATTTCATCTGCAGAACTGAGGCACCTTCTGTCTACCTTAGGAGAGAAATTAAGTGATGATGAGGTAAAAATATGAGTACATATTATTGAAATGCGAATGAATCTTCAAACATTGTACATGAATTGAAATGAAAAATAAATTAAGCACACAGATACTAACTTACGAGGGTGGTCCGATAAGTACTTAGCCTACAAAAGAATAACAAAAATTTTGGAAAAGTGGCGATTTATTTCTCAACATAATCTCCTTTGAGTTCGATACACTTGACCCAGCGATGCTCCAACTTCTTTAACCCGTCTGAAAAATACGTTTTCTGGAGGTCTGCAAAGTAGGCCTCCGTGGCGGCGATAACCTCCTCATTCGACTCAAATTTCTGCCCGGCGAGTGACTTTTTCAAATTTGGAAACAAAAAGAAGTCGCACGGGGCCAAATCCGGAGAATACAGTGGATGGGGCAGCAGTTTGTAGCCTAATTCTACCAATTTGGCCGTGGCGACGGCGGAGGTGTGAGCCGGTGCATTGTCATGATGGAAGAGCACTTTTTTCTTCGCCAAATGGGGCCGTTTTTTCTGCAATTCGGCGTCGAATCGGCCCAATAATTCGGCATAGTAGAGACCTGTGACCGTTTTGCCCTCCTCCAGGAAGTCGATGTAGATCACATCTTTTTAATCCCAGAAAACGGTGGCCATTACCTTTCCGGCCGATAGGACAGTCTTCGCCTTCTTCGGAGCACGTTCGCCAGGTGAAGTCCACTGTTTCGACTGTTCCTTGGTCTCGGGTGTGTACCAGTTTATCCATGTTTCGTCGACGGTCACGAAACGACGCAGAAACCCTTTCGGATTACGCTTAAACATCGTCAAACACTGCTCTGAAGTGGTCTCACGGTTGCGCTTGTTGTCCGGAGTGAGCAAACGCGGCACCCATCGCGCCGACAGCTTTCTCATGCCCAATACTTCATGCAGGATATGACCCACGCGGTCTTTTGAGATGCCTACTGTCTCAGCTATCTCGCGCACCTTCAATCGGCGGTCTGCCAATATGAAATCATGGATTTTTGTCACGTTATCCTCCGTGGTAGCCGTTTTCGGGGCACCTGGGCGTGGCTCATCAAAAACCGATGTGCGACCACGTTGAAACTCATTCAACCAATTTTGGACGGTCGCCATCGAAGGAGAAGAGTCACCGTACACAGCATCCAAGCGCTCTTTGATTTCGCTCCGCGATTTCCCTTTCAAAAACAAGAATCGAATCACCGACCGATATTGCTCTTTTTCCATTTTTCTCAAATCCGCGGACACGCTCACTTTCACAGGCGGTCAAAACAAAACTACGCGTCCGATTCGGCTGAAATTTTGACAGTAGCTGTCAACGAGAATGTATAATACTATGCGATAAAAAATTGCTCTTGCGATAGTGGTGCTATTGGGCAGTGAGGCTAAGTACTTATTGAACCGCCCTCGTAAGTGGCGTTACATAAACCATTCTAGCAGATTTTGACTTCTGATTATTTCATATTTATTTTATTGTTAACAGCTTTCATTTCCATTTTTTAAACAATTATTACATAGTACGATCCAAAAACATTTATGTTATTAAATTCATACTTATGATGTTAATTGAATAATTCTGGTTTTATAGTAATTTTTCATAATTGAACACATTTTTTTATGAGAATTTTGGAACTCACCCTCTCAAACAATGATCACAATGGTGAATTGACAGTTATGATGTCTGTATTGGAAAATAAGTCTTTGTTTAAGGGATTATTAACTGCTTCATGTTAGTGTTTTGAGATAAAAATCTTTTACATCACAAAATATTGTATGTGGTTACTACTACTCAACGAGTGCCTTGTAAACTTACAAACATATTAATTTCACTCTTGTTCTCGTATTTTAAGTGGTAAATTGATTTAAGTACAAAACTACATATTTAAATTCCTAAGCAATATGTTTGAAGGTTTATTTTACATCAATCTTCGTATTTTAGTTAACTAGTTTTTTAATTATACTGTAATCCTTTTTTATAGGTTGAGCAATTGCTACAGGGACAGGAAGATTCCCAAGGAAATATCAATTATGAAGACTTTGTACGTCTAATAATGCAAGGCTAAACCATCTTTCGAGCAATAATATTCTAATTCTAAATTAATAAATATATAATAGTAATTTTCTATTATCATGCATTTCTTTTTAAAACTAATAAATAAATTTAACAGTTTGTTGAAAGTTTAGGTGCTTTCTTTAATTTCTGTAAAGTATTATTATTATAGATAATTTTAATTTAAATAATTCATTCCAAATTTTTATATGGCTGAACAAAAACATAAAAATGAAGAAAAAAATATTTATTTGTTTTAAGTTTGAAATGTACATCCTTACCATTCATTTTGTATAATCTTATTAGTGGCTTCGCCTTCTAGTAGTTGTGAAGAATAAACCTTTTTGATGTATGATACATATACATAATGTTAAATAATATAATTTTATAAAAGTATTTTGTACTTAATTTTGATTTTTATTTGCCTGGCCATTTGTATCATTGTGGTACTCCATCACTGCAAAATACAGTAAAAGTCTGTTCATTTGAAATTCAGAGGACTTAAAGCTCACAAAAAAAAGTCAAATTGCACGTCAACAAAAAAACAATTAAAATTTGCGCGGCACTTTCTGATGGCTGGGAATATCGTGACCATTGTTTCTCACTGGAAATATAGTGCAAGTCAAATGAAGTTTTGCGGACATATTTTCGCAATATTGAGACATAACATATGTAATGGTAAAATAATTTTTTTTAAAAGTCTACTTTTTTCATGGGCAACCAAGGCGTTGGAATTAAAAAAAACACTATAATTGTCACTTATTTGATTTTAATATGGTTACTTTTTACACAGTCAAGTTGTTTATGTTTGCACGCGTAGTATAAATATGATGTCACTGGGCTTCATTTGGTCATGCATTTGATAATGATATTATGAACTACAATTTAAAGTTTTTAAGAAATAAATTTTCACAGTTGTGAAATTATTAAAGGTAAATTGAAAAAAAATTGAATTCATAATAATTTATACGAAAACTCAAAACCCAAGATTTAGAGTAGTAATCAAAGTTCGCATAGTACTTGAATTATCTCAGAATTATTTACTTTTTACATTGTAGATTTCCCCATACTTAAAATCTTAAGACATTTCGATATTAAATCTTCAAATATAGGGGGGAGTCCCAAAAATTTAACCACTTGCCAGCACACAATACACCAGCCTTTCTTACCGGAATTATGAAAAAATTGCATGGAAATTTTTTTATTAGAATTTTAAATACTTTTAGATGAAAAACATTATGTAATATGCGGTTTTTCGAATTATCAGTATAATTTATTACGGAAAGTCAATTTCAAAACCTAAAAAATGACGAAAAATTTTAACCGTTTGAGTGCCATTGTTTTTTACTCATATATACTTAAAAATGCCAAGGAAATCTTTGTTTTTTATGTCATTTACCCTTGTCTTGAAAAAAAAAACTGTATCTCTTCCAAAAATTGTCCAATTCTAATAATTTTTTCGGTGTTTTCTTTAAAAAACATGTACAAGGGTAATAAAATACAAAAAAAATATGGAAATATATATTGTAAACGAACATTATAACAAAAACTGGAATCTAAAAGTAAAAAAGTTAACATGTGTGCTTTCCCGCACAGACTCCATGAAGCCCTTTCTTACAGCGGGCACAAATCAAGTTGCTCCTCTTCACAGCGCTGCGATCCTTGCTGCTGCACACTACGCAGCGCCGTAATTTACGCCCGGGTAACTTTTCTAATCCAATACTTCAAGGGGGAGATGAAGTCTGAGTAGCAGGTTCTGGTCTATTTTTGTGGATAAACCATTTCTCTTCTAAATCATCAATTATACTCGATGTAAATTTCAATCTTTTCATTTTTTTGTCTGCATATTTCTCACTATACAATATAAATGCATTCACCACCATCCTTCCAAATACATTGAATACAACCTTTTTCTAACTGAAATCTGTTTCGTGCAAACATTCTTCCAAACAAACCATGGAATACATCTTGATGCTTTCATCCGATAAGATAAAATAGTTGGCCTCCTTGTGATGCCCATTTCCAGTATAACGGCAATAAATCCTCTCATTTCTGGGATGGTGACTGGCTTACACAATTTTGTACAAAATTGAGGCTTCAAATTTGGATGATCTCGCAAAAACTGTGCGGCGTAACGGTTAGTTTCAACAACCATTTTTTTTATAAGAGCAGCCGTAAAGAACAAATTGAAGAAATCAATAGGTTTTGCATTAACTGGTGGGGTATGTTTTGGTCCTGGTAGTTCGCAAAATACGTGCGGAGTTTGTTTGCTGTATTGCGTATCCGGTGGTAGGCGTCTGAATTGGGTCGAGGTCACATTGTCATTTTCGCAGTCCGGTATATCCTCCGTATCAGCAAAATAATAGTTATCATCACTATTATCACTCTCACTCAAAATTTGCATTACGCGGTGTGAGCGCACCACAATGTCACTCCCGCTATCACTTGCTTCACAACTTGAAGAACGATAATTTTCACTCGAACTGTTTTCGTATTCCGACATTTTGGGTTAAAAAAAATCTTTTCCCAAATCCTTCTTATATTGTAATTACTAATAATATTATAATATGCACTTTATGCAACACATAGAAAGATAAAAAAATACTTATGCGTGCGAGCGACCTCCCCTGTTGCGTGCTAAACGGCAACTGATTTTGGGCGCGCTGTCGCGCTCCTGGCAATTTTGGATAGTACGCGCAATCGCGCGCCTCGGCACTCTAACGGTTAATTATCGTTATTCTAACTAACAGACTTTTACTGTACTCTCTTAGTTCTTGAAATATTTTCATCCTAAATATCTTAGTAATGGCCATTAATTGATAACCACCCTAAACCTACAGTTATATACCATCACACCATTTCCCTGTTGGGGTAGACAGAGTCAGAGCGCCAGATTTTCGTATCTCGATACATCATTCGCCTCCTCCACGTCCATACGACACTCCTATGATTTTTCTGTCTTTCTACATTACCTTTTTTCTAAATATAATTTACTTGATAAAATTGAAGTGATAAAATCATATCTAACATGAGACATGGACACTTGTTTTAATATATAATACACTTTTGTTATATACAGGTCAATGGGGTGGGGTGGGGGGCTTATTGCCATATGGCAATCTCTTACAAGGTGATCTCTTCGAACATGACTGATCCCTAAAGTAAGAGGTTTAATATGAAGCGATACACAGGTCTAAAGGAAGAGATTTGTTGAAAATTGTCACAATTTACCTTCAAAGCAATAAATCAACTATTCGAACTCAAATAGAATACAGATGAATTTTTATAGTAGCGAGAGTTCCTACAATTCCAAGTTTGTTTCAAAATTTTGAGCAACAGGGATTTGTAGCAGATACAAACCGTTCAGAAAGATTATTGATCAGTAGATTTAACATCAATATTGTGCGTGTAGTGTTGAAGAACAACCAGAAGACACGTTACTCAATTACAGTTCTCTCAACGCATGCTATAATGAATTTTACATACTGATTTGCATCTCAATCCTTATAATAAGATCCAGTTAGTATAACGACTTCATTCTAAAGACAAACCATTATGTCTGGAATACTCCCGCGCCCTGTTAATCATCGTAGAAAATTCAGACAAATTCCAATGCAAATGAATTAGGAGTGATGAGGCACATTTCCATTTAAATGGTTTCGTCAGTAAGCGAAATTGTCATTCTGGGATGTTGAAAATCTGAAAGGACTTCATCAAATGTCTCTGTCTACATCCAATTCGAGTGATGGTTTGGGGTGCCATTAAAACTGAAAGGATAATAGGTCCATATTTCTTTGAAAATGATCAAAGTGTTGCTGTGACTGTCGATGGTGATGAATATTTTTTTGGTGCCACAACTACATGATTTAAGACGGCCTCTGTGATCACCTGATTTGACTGCATTAGGCTTTTTCCTATGGGGCTACTTTAAAGAAAAAGTGTGAAAAACTAACATTCGTGAAGAAATACCTGCGATAAACTCAGAAATATTAGATAAATATAATTATGACTGCCCATCTAGTCAATTTCACCTTCACAACCACCTTCAGGTTTACAGTTGGAGCACTGTAGGACCAAGACATGATCACTCCAGTGGATCCAAAGGATGCGACAAAGGAAAGGAACTGGTGGAACATTTCAAGGGTCTGAATTTGCCTTCTATAGGGAACACAAGACTTAGATCCTTAGAGAAGTGTGGGAAGAACAATGGCCTTGTATACAAATATCTTAGTAGACTGGGAGATATCACTGATGTAGAATACTCATTTATTTTAGCAACAGCTGATGATGCGCTCCTGAAGCGACTCTTCAGTTTATCATCGAGAGAGGAATACGATGCCAGGATACTGCCCAGATATGTGAAGTCAAATACATTATCTAGTTGTACAACATTCACTCGAATGTCGGAAAGTTATAATACCTCATTCTGCAGAACAAGCTAGTACATGGATTTTCTTCACATTTATTTCTAGGCCAAACATCTGACACACTTATCTACAAACACTGATGATGGTCTTCCTCTGAATGGGCGGAAAACAGAGGTCTTCCTCTGAATGCGCAATCGTCCACATATTGCAGCTGCGTGATGTATGTCTGAACAACTTTTGTTTGGGCACATAATCTTCACAAATTTTGCAGTCTCCCATCAGTCTTGTATCTCACTTCAATTCCTCTGACAAAAAGTCATAATCTTGTGCATTTCCAACGGACACAATATATCTCAAAAATTTGTTTCCGCTTAACTTATTTAAAATACTTTTCAATTATGTAACTTAACTATGTCTTTTCAGACATTTCTGTGTCATGTGACTTGACACAGCTACTATAGTTATATAGTTATCTGCCAATCTATGATTTATGATCGCAGAACACAACTTAACATGTTTCGAACAAAGATGTGATTTATTGATGATCTTGTAATACTACCTGAATTAACTTTTTCACGCATGTCATATATTCACCATGTACAAGAACCTTACTTGTTCCATCCAACTGAATGGAACAAGTAACGAAATGTCGAATATAGTCAAAATATGTATAGGCATCAGCCAAGGTGACTTTTTTTATTGTTTCCGTTTTGCCTTCAACGCTAGTCAAGTTTAAGACGACCGAAAAAATTCAGTCCTACGTATATCTTGGATATATTGTACTTAGAAAAGAGAACCAAGATGCCAAAATTGAAAAAAGGCAGAGTCAAGCCTGAACTGCATTTGATAAGCTATCTTGCATTCTAGTCTCTGAAATACCTAAAGGCCTATTTGATTCATGTGGCCTTCCAGTACTGGTATATGGATTGGAAATGGCGGAATTCACAAAGCAAATAATTCATAAGTTCAGGGTGACATAGAGGCCTATGGAGAGAAGAATGCAGAATATCTCGTTACCGGGCTAGAAAACAAATTGGTGAATAAGGCAGGACACCAGAATTGTAGGTATGTCTGAGAGAGTTGCCACCCAAGGATAGAACTGAGCAGGGCACTGATAATAGGTGGACCCAAAAATGGTGGAGTAGGGACCAACATAAAGAAAAGAAGTGTGACAAGACTCTTAGCAAAATGGTTGAATGATAAAAAAGTTACTCAACTGGAGCAACTGGAAGCAATGTGCCCATGATAGGAGTGAATGGAGAAGGGAAATCTATATTCAACACTGGAGTCAACTGGGCTGATGATGACCATATTATCCACCTTTAAATATTTTTCCGCTAGAATAATACTTAAAGGTGAATATGGTGTAACAAAGACGGAACTATACAAATAATATCCTCTCATATAGTAACACAGTGAAGTGTGATTAGGATAGCAGTGATAATGAACTAAAGAATCAATGTTACGAGAGAAGAAAAATTGCTATTTAGTGTAATTAAATTTGAATTTATGGTTAAAGTCATTTTAATTAGGTCACTGGGGGCTATTGAGGATAAATATAAATTCATACACTCGAAAGCAATATGAAGTTTTTATTTTCATTTTATTATACAACTTAAAAATAAAATATATCACACATCAATACAAAATTATACATTATATTCCACAAATATTGAAAACTTTTGGAAAGATAAATTTTACAAATGTTTTATGAATTATTTTCAAATGTGTGCTTCGACAAAATTATCAATACTTATTTTCTTCTGCTCTGGGAATTTCAACTACGAATAAAACTTAATAATTCTCAGTAAAAGTTTTGCCTTTAAGGGCTCAAAATATGTATGTATCAATGCACAGCCTAATAAAAACAATAACAAGTATGACTTAATGAATACTCTTTATTTCTCCAAAACTAAATGTGCGTTAAGTAAGAAAAAATAAATTACTTTGGTTAAACCTTGATTTTTATCAAATATCTTAAATGTACTAACAACCATGCTAATTTTTATTCAAATGTAATTTTTTTAAATTTAATTTTGATATATTTTATTTACTCAATATAGTGGTTGATTTTAAGAAAATATTTCGAAACACGTGTAATCGAATTTAAAAAGTCTAACCTGCCAATAAAAACATCATGAAAAACCAGTTAAAGTGATAGGGACACGTTATGAGACAACCCAAAGATTTATTATCAAAAAGTTTATAAACATAATCAATCAGCAGACTTGAAAAGCCTTATATGATATGGATTTTAGTAATAGTCTGGTTTTTATAGGCAACTTAAATAACATATCCTTAATGCAAATGAAGCAAGTCGACCTGCTCTAATTATGAGAAAAAGAAACAGATTCTTGCAAGATATTCGAGCATACAATTTTTCCAATCAAAATATCAATTTGTAGAAGATAATAGTTTGGAAAAATTTATTTAATCCTTACATAATAAATAAATATAATTTATTTGGGTCAAAATTATTAAAATACGATTGAAAATTTAAAAAATAAAATAAATACATTCACTGTGATTATTTAAAATACATTTATTCTAACTTTCATTTTATTTTGCATATTTATAATACTATCGTGAGTGTGATGAAAAGACCGAAAAACTGAAAGGATTAAGTTAGCCAAAAAAGAGAGACAAGTAAGAAGTATAAAAAGTTTATGTATGAGAAGTGCATAACCAAAAATGTATGACAAGCGGTGCACAACAGAGTCGGGATAAAGGTAGGCCAACCGGGGCACTAGCATCAGGTCCGATATCTGAAAGGTGTCATGATTAATCAGCAAAAAAAAGAAAAATATTGAAAATAAGTTCAAATGTTATCATGTTTTGATTTTTGTACTAGAATATGCACTGATCACATGCGACGATATACACTGCAATTTTCAAACAGAAGTCTTATTACTGACCTATTATAATACTATGTCCGCCTCAATGGTCCTATGAAAGGGTTATTAAATTTAGTGAATAAGTAAACTTATCGATACAATGCACGAAACAGTATTGGAAGATTTATAATTATTATTTTTCATAACAACGCATTGTATTGTATTTGAATATTACGATGAATATTTTTATGTCATGAAAGCATCATGTCATGCATTTCTCAAGATCTGTATATGTATTACGAGCGATTCATCTTAGACACAAACTTTTATTTTTAATTTGACATTTTTTTGTGGACGATAGATTAAGAAGCAAATTATCAATTGAATTTAATGGCATTTTCTGTTTAATGGAGTGATTGGTATATTTGTGTTTTGATACTATCTAATTTATTTTAAGTACTTTTTCACCCTGCAATCTCAAAAAAATTAGGTGAAAAATCATCTGTTGATTTATATTGTGGTGGCAAGTGACTGCACACCTCAAATTTTCACTTCTTTTAAAGAATGGGTGGAGGTGATTTTTTTTAAAGAAAAATATCTCCAATTTTAAAATAAAGGGACATTAATTTTACCTATTTGCAAAAACATTAAGAAAAAAAAACACCTTTTCGGGAGGCACATTTTCGAATTGGTGCTTCTGGTGCCTGATACATCTGGTGCACATGTATGAAAATAAAAGAGAGTGGCTGGCTGTAAACTAATGCATGGCAATCTGTCTTTTTAACCTACCTCTTAGAGCAGAGGTTCCCAACCCCGTGCCCGCGGGCACCATGGCGCCCGCGGAACGATTCGTATGTGCCCGCCACTATTCGACAGAGACAGAATTTTTTCATAAACATTAATTAAAAATGTGAATTATTTTTATTTATTTGTTAGAGTTTTAATTTTTTTGAGTGCCTAGGTTTATTAAATACGTTCGTATGTTTGCGATATTATATGTATGAGTGGTTCCTTTGCTGACAGTACTTGTCGCAACTTGTCTAGCGGCGAGCCAGACTGCACTCTTCACGCTAGCCTGGAACGGGGAGTGCTATTTGCACATCACTCCTTGTACACGCAGAAAACCCGAAGTGAACGAACACCACGAACTGAGCCGATGAACGCCGAAGGCGCCAAAACACATGGCACATGACTCTGACAGCTCTGTCTGTCAGTGAAAGCAATAAGCATGGCCCTGACAGCCAAACTGACAGTAGTCACGGGCTCGTACCGTCCCGATTGCTTCGGCGATCATTGGCTCACTTCGGGTTTTCGGCGTGTACAAGGAGTGATGTGCAAATAGCATTCCCCGCCTGGAACTGCGTTGTTGTCATTGTAATTGCGATTGCTGCCCCGTTCGGGTCGCGACAGTTAGCTAGGAGACATCTTCGTCTGACAAAACACGAATTAGGAGTTTTGATATTCCTTTTGAAAAAAAACACAGCTGAAATGATAAGCTCTGGTAAAGTCATTTAAAGCTAAATTGGATTTGTTGATATCACATCTGCAGATCAATTATCTCGTACATTTCCCACATATGAAGAAAATGCTAGGTAACAATGAATTAAACGGGTCATTATTTATTAAGCATCTTCAAGTGTTAACAACAAAAGAGAGATTTTTGCAGTTTACACATATTGAGCCAATTGTTTCCTTCTGTATCGATCCTTTTACTTGCCAAATAAATGTAATGGAAATGGCCGCATGTATTGCAGATTTTGTTCAAGGTAAGACAGAAGAACTAGAGTTAGAAATTTTGGACCTTAAGAATGATATTTTGCTAAAATCCTTAATATCAGAGGACTTTTGGAATACAGTGGACAGAGAAAAGTTCCCATTTTTGAAAAAAGCGGCATATAAAATAGAATAATTTTTCGGTTCGACATATTTATGCGAATCATTGTTTTCAAACATGAACTGAATAAAATCAAGATATAAATCTCGACTCACCGATGAGCATCTTTATGATTGTTTGCTAACAGGATTATCTGCTATCGTCATACTCTCCTAATTATGAGTATGAGGCACTGGCCAATGTTTTCAAACATGAACTGAATAAAATCAAGATATATATCTCGACTCACCGATGAGCATCTTTATGATTGTTTGCTAACAGGATTATCTGCTATCGTCATACTCTCCTAATTATGAGTATGAGGCACTGGCACTGGCCAATGATATGCAATGCCAAAGATCACATTGAAATATTGATATTATATTTTTTTATAAAATGTTTTCTTTGTATTTGTGTTTTTTGTTTACTTTGTTTACGTTTTGTAAATACATTTCTCTGTGTGTATGCAATTTGAATAATAATTTTATTATTTTGAAATATTTTTGTTTATTATTTATTAATAAATTATGAATATAAGAAAATAAATTATGGGAAAATGAGAAGTTATGGAAGGAGTTTGTCGATTAAAAATAGGTGGTGCCCGCCACCCTACCGATATTTTAGAATGTGCTCTAGAGTACAAAAAGGTTTGGAACCCCTGTCTTAGAAATACAGCATGAATGAGTTTTTATATTTGCATTTCAAAGATACAATATTTAAGTCAACAACGTACCATATTTCTAGAAAACATTGTGAATGTGTAGTATTACAAATCTAACTAAGTAAACAAATTAAAATGCTAAATTTAAAAAACACCACTTTCAAAATGAATATTGAAATGTAATTTATTATACTATTTAAAAAGCAGTTGAAGTTGAAAGCATATATATGTTCAGGGCAAAGGTTAAAATAAAACAAATACATTTATGTAAATAGCTTGGAACTATATGATCCACATCATGCTAACCATTAACACGAATTTTATATCAAATCTTAATTTAAGATATGATTTGAAAATAGATTTTCGGTTCAAAATTGTAAAACTTTTTTATTTCACTTTATTTAATCCTCCCTCTTATTAATATATAGTGCTAGTAAGTATTATTTTTCGAGAGAAATGCTAAATTAAACTAGATATACACATATGTGTATGTATTCTGAGTATTGTGTACAATAATTGAAGAACTCTGAATATTATTTAAATTCTGTATAATATTTTATTTCATATATTATTTTTATCAAGTCGATTACTTTCATCAATAGTTTATATTCTTAGAATTCTCATAATCATTTTGAAATCAAAGTTTTGTTCCATAATTCTATCAAAACAAATTACCTGCCAATTTTTTATTATATTTAATAGCTTATTCAAGCAAAACCATAAATACAACCATACTGTACAAATTCCATGAAAAGAAATATTGTTGAATTTACAATATTATTTATACATTTTAATCTTTGGATTGCCTCTTTACAAAAGTGTACAATCTAATATCACCATTTAATTTATCTTGAAATTTAATAACAAATCTAATAATACTACATTGAGCTCTTGGACAACTTATCATTCTAAAGTGCTCGGATATAAACTTCCACAATCCATTTTTATTTAATCAATAAATTCATCTACTGCAACATGCATACAAATATATTTATGCACATTGCATTGAACACTTATTTTTTATAACATCTAATATTTTTTATTTTTCTTATAACAATCTTAAAATTAATATTTTTGGCATGTAGAGCCAATATCATAGACATAAAATTCAGATACTAGCTGTCTTTTCGAAGAGATCATAGATTAAAAAAATGGAAAAAATAAAGATATGAGGTTAATTAATTCAAAGATAATATAACATTTAAAAAATAAATATACAAATAATGATGACAGGAATGATATTTTCAGTCAAAAATAGATTTATTGAGATTGCAAATCATGTCTTTGTGAAAACAAAACATAAATTCATCTATAATATCTATCTATTAACTTATTACATAAAAATATTTTTGGTTGACAATATTTTAATTTCCTTTGGAATAAAAATGTATCTCGTAATATTGAAATCATAATACAATTCAAGACTGGTCTAGGAGTCTAGGGTATTCTATTCCAAATTATATTTCGACACATGGAACACTTGGTTGAAAACTTCTAATTTTATTAAAGCGAGCTTTCTGTCACACCTGGACTCCAAGCATTTCAGCGTTTACATAGCGGTCAACCTTAAGAATATGGTTGAACAATCCAAACTGACAAAAACATAACTGCCAATTCAAATTATGACGCAAGTTCTAGATATTTTTTGTCTTAGTGTCCTTTTTGGTTTGACAGTTTTTATGTTTTCCACTGGCTTTTTACCAACCAAATTGTTAGGATCGCTTAAACTATCCCATATATATTCTTCAGTCAAAACTCGATGAATTACAACTCTATAAATACCAATAATGGGACTCTTAGAATTTTGTCCTATGCTATCACATAGCATTTTAGAAGTTATTCCATAATTGTTCAGTTTTTCCCTTGTTTTTACCTCGAGTGGATTAAGAAATGTTAAATCATTTGTGCATGTTGGCAACATAATGAAACGTCCTTGCTCTACTGGAGTACCATCTGCACACTTTAAATTCTCTGCAGGTTTTGATGAAGGCAACATCTGTACATCAAAAGACTGTCCTTTTGAAGTATTAGCCAGTTTCTTTCTAGTTTTTAAAGCAATCGGATTTAAATCTCCATTGGCTTGTTTGCCTTCAGCAATACTTGTAATAGCATTAGTGTTTGCTTGAGTATTGTTATTATTAGCAGTCCCGTTAATTTTATTCTTATTGAAATTCTTTAATGCCGAATCTGGTAAAGTTGTTGAACATTTCCTAAAATTATTCCTCAAAGCTAGTTGTTCATCTGTGATTTTGTTATTGGAAGAGAGTGGAGTAGAACCCCTGCGGAGTTTAGTAGCCAGGACCATCAGAGAATTCTTCCGCCGCCTGTTGAAATCAGGTACTGGGGGTGGTGGTACTTTGAACCACTCACATTCCAGCATTTCATCTATTGTCAATCTCTGCTTTGGCGCTTGTACAAGTGTATGTTCTGTAATCGAAGATAGTTTTATTTTAGTAAAATAGATATAATATTATGATGAATATGTATCTTTATTATCTAGAAAACTAACAAATTTATACAGTATAATTATCATTATACTTGTGACTAATTTAGATTTAAGACTGCAAAAATAAAAACCATATACAATTAAGAGAAACAATAATGACAAAGGTTAATGGTTAAAGGTTATTATTATTGGTAATTAAGCAACATAAAACCTTTATAATTTTTTCGAATACATAAAAGGCCGTTTGCCTTTTCAACCGACTGACACTAAGTAAAAATTAATTTCATAAACATGTTTGTATGAAAGATTTCCATCAGTCAAAATTTTTGTAACTCGAGTACAATGTTTTGTGTCAATTTGGCCACAGAATAACTTAAGGACAAACTTGTCAAATATTTCAGTGAACAAATTAGTTTGAGAAAGTAACAATATAAAAACTACTTTTTACTCTTAAGTAGTATGCTACTCAAGCAGCGTAGCTTGAATAGTAATGGTGCTATTTAAAGCTTGTATTAAGACAAAGTGCTCTTTTTGTAGTGCATTTCTTATCAACACTGGTATAAATAAAGAATTTAAAAATACCTATAATATAGCAGCATTGATCGCTAACATATCCAGGTATCTGGTACTTTCCCTCGAGGATAAAGTTTTTGAGAGCCGCCACACTGTGAGCTCTGAATGGCATGGTGCCCGTGACCATGAAATAGAGCAAGATTCCCAAGGCCCACACATCCACTAATTGGCCGAGGTAGCTCTCATCTCTGAACAGTTCTGGAGCTGCATATGGTGGCGAACCACAAAAGGTGTTCAAAGGTTGCCACATACCTGGAAATAAAAAACAAATGTTTTTTAGATCATTTTTCTTTGCACTGTAAGCAAAAGTAGTCATACAAACAAAAATTGTATTGACATCTGGTGAGGGTTTTAGTGAGACCAAGTATGTCATTTTTTATAAATTTTGTATTGAATAAAAAAAAAACATCACTATGGGATATAACTGCCCGATTTAAAGGAAATGGTTCCTGCTGCCCAATTTAAAGAAAATACCATTGATATTTGTAAATATTATTTCAAAATATAACTAACTAGTCAATTTTCAATTGTTTTCAGACCATATTTATTGAAATTCAACGTGCACACAGATTCAAACTATATTTACAAACATATTTTGAATCAGTGTGCATATATTTTTAGAAACTAATGTGTAAAATATAATTTATTCCACTTCAATAGAATGTGTAGTTTGAAGATCCAAATTTAAGAAAATTACATTGTAATTTATTTTTATCAAACACTGTTTATTCCAAGTGGAATAAACAGTGTTTGATAAAAATAAATTACAATGTCTTTAAACCTCCACAACATTAATGCCTTAACTATAAACAACATAAGAAAATTACCATTGAGCAGTTGTGTACTGAATCCAAAATCACCAAGTTTTACAACTGTTGGAGAGGCGTAAAAGACATTTTCTGCTTTAATATCTCGGTGTATGAATCCTTTGGTGTGCTGAAATAAAATAAAAATGTAAATATATTTTTTAGTAGAAAAAAAAAAACTTAAATCCGAAAGGTGCAAACTTCTTTCGATGAAATCTTCTGCAGTTTATTTTGTAGGAGAGATCTTAATCTAGACCAATCAGAATGATTCATTGCTAAATATTTCTTATGTTTTTGCATTGCTGGACACTCAACATAAATAATTAACAAACTTGATAAATTTGAAAAGTAAGTATATTAGTGAAATATTCATGTAGCATGTCCCTTTAGGATGCAGCATGTCACAAATCAAGAAGTACTACAAACGATGAAAACAAATAAAGAAATAACCAAAATATCATTAAGGAAACAATACTCAGACAAATAAATTATTTATTTGTTTATTAAATTTAAAAAACATTAATTAATTTTTACCTAATTAACTTCCATCTATCATTTTACGATATATAATATTATTTTTCAAATATATATCATTCATGATGAAAAGGAAAAAAAAATAAGGTTAAAATACAATATGTAGCATCTATGTTAATTGATTCTTACCATGTGTTTAACAGCATGCAATACTTGTAAGAAAAGTTTTCTGACAACATTCTCCTCCAGTCTTCCTTCCATTGATATTTTATTGAATAATTCACCATCAGGCGCATACTCTGTGACCAAGTGTATTTTGCTGTATGTCTCAACAACTTCAAAAAGTCTGAAATAAAATAAATATTTTTAAAATGTACCATAGAAGATTCCAAATTTGTTGACGAATTGTCTAGGACAGTGGTCCCCAACCCCCGGGCCGTGGACCAAATGGTACTGGGCCGCGCAAGGGCCTGCTTAAAAATCAAAATTACTTTTGAAAAATCGAACATACCCAATAAAACTTAATTATAGCTTAAAATAATTATTCCGTTGAAAACCCCTTCAAGCTAAGTTACCACCGACCTTCCGTCAATACCTTCGAAATAAAACAACACCACACTACCATATGAATGCCGCATGCGGCTTTCAAGTTAATATATCTGCAAGATATCAGAATAACATTAAAATCCCGATATTAAACCTTAAGCATTCTCAAAATTATTTTCTCTATCTTGGAAAAAAATACTTTCAACCTTCCGTTGAACCTTAAAAATATTGAAAATACCCATGAATCCAAAACAAAATTAAAAAATTATCTGAAACTTAATAATCCTTCATTGTTATATATTTTTTCTTCATTTTCCCCACAAACCTTGTGTTTTATCTACTATTATTTGTCACTATAACTTATGTACCACAGTTGTAAATTTTATTATTATATATTGTACAAATATATTGTTATTAAATTTAAAAAAAAAACAACATTTAATGTGTCCCCCCTCCCCTCCACCCCCCAGTGGGCCGCGGTAAAATTATGAAACGTTGACCGGTCCGCGGCGACAAAAAGGTTGGGGACCACTGGTCTAGGACATATGCCAAAAAGTTAAAAAAAGTCATAATGTTTTCAAGAACAATTAATGAAAAATTTGAACTGCACCAACTTATAATGATAGGACTTATGAGATATTGCAGCTCATTGTGTAGAAAATTACTTCAAGATAAACAGATGTTTAATGTTTGTTAAGATCTGAACTGAATGAACACTTTATTTTTGATATTTTATTATTTTTCAAAACATATATACACCTCTTTATGCAGAAACATACCTCTTGTGGTAACAGCCATAGCCAATTCCCAATTATTTAGAAAGGTTTGTTCCACATGCCCAAACCATCTCAGAGTGCTCTTCTTCATCGTATTCAACACAGCCTTAAGTTCATATTCATCCATCATCACTTTATTCCGTATTTTGTCATTCTGTGTATAATTCTGCATGCACGCATTTCTATAACATTTATTCGACTCTTTTCAGTATTTTTCCACATCCACTTTTCACTCTCATACATCAATTTTGATGTATGAGAGTGAAAAAAAAATTGATGTATCGGAGTTAAAAAAAAGTGTAATTTTTATTAAGTTCACAAATATTTGTACTGTTATGGACTCTCATTTTAGCATATTTCGATACTGGGATATTTTAAGTATCATACAAACGATGAATTAATATTTTCAACTAAAAAGATTTGTTAATTGGTAACTTGCCTTATGATGTTAGGATGGTGAACAGCTTCCATGGTAGAAATTTCTCTAGCCAACATCTTCCTGGTTTTACTGTCCAACTTGCTTTTGTCAATTATTTTGATAGCTACTTTATCTGTAAAAGGCAAAACAACAAATTTATAAATAAATGTATAACATCATCACCATCATCTCGCCATATTGGGGTAAGCAAAGAGAACAGATCTTCATCTCATTCTATCCTCACATACATATTTCACTTCTGACACATCTATACACTTCTTCACATATACTCCACTATTATAAAGATTCGTCTCTTGCAGACTTTTATTCATTTGGTCATGTCACACTTATCTAGATTTTCCCAAACTTCTTGTACCTTCTCATACTCGTAGCATTTTTTTTGTAAATCTTTCATCATTCATTCTTTATACCATACATGACTGAATCATCTCAATGCTCCTTTGTCTGTCTTAAGCAATCTATCTTCTTACAATCTGCATTCATTCTAGTTTGAGAAGCACTGAGTTCGAGTGTATGGATATGAAAGAAGTAAAAGATGTATACAGCAAAATAAAATCATCCCTGCATACCTCAAAAGGGTAATGTTATAATAGTTATTTTTATCTGTGTGAAATGTTGTTGTAGCCATAGCTCTATGCTTGCTTGACACCCAGGCATCCCATATTTGATTCCTTGAATCCCAAACTGGTTTTACCTTTAAGCCATTTTTAATCTGAATGCACAAATTATTGTACTGGGGCTCAGAAGTTGCGTAATATAAACATCTGGAGTGTTATTAACGTAACCAGTATTGCTAAATAGTTATTTATAAATGAATAGTTTTTTGTTTATATGTTTGTATGTATAATGAAAAATGTACTTTGTTTTTTTTTTAATATTTGAAATTATTTTCTTTTATTACCTCTAGTCAACTGGTGAACTGCTAGTTTGACTTGAGAGAAATTGCCGCTTCCTATGTCACTTGAAAACCTATAGTATCCCACCCTTTTACCCAGCGACAGCTGAAAACATAATAAAATAAAATAATTATTTAACAAGCACAACAAAGTTTCCCTTATTCATATGATATCCCACAACATTGTTGTCCCACAACAACATTGTTAATGCATATGTTGAAAAGTGCTACTGTAAAATTACATTGAGAAACAATACCGTATTTGTCCCCACAGTGGACATGAAACTCGCTGTTGGTTGTCCTACATGTTGGTAATACTACAGCATGTCAAGAGGTTACATTAACCTTGCAGGTGAGTGCTACAGTGGCTTATTTCATCAATTATGTTGGTAATACTAGAGCGTGTCAAGAGGTTACATTAACCTTGCAGGTGAGTGCTACAGTGGCTTATTTCATCAATTATGTTGGTAATACTAGAGCATGTCAAGAGGTTACATTAACCTTGCAGGTGAGTGCTACAGTGGCTTATTTCATCAATTATGTTGGTAATACTACAGCATGTCAAGAGGTTACATTAACCTTGCAGGTGAGTGCTACGGTGGCTTATTTCATCAATTATGTTGGTAATACTACAGCATGTCAAGAGGTTACATTAATCTTGCAGGTGAGTGCTACAGTGGCTTATTTCATCAATTATTTTTTACTGCTTATCATCGGAATCAAATCCAACCCCATTTAATGAGTAAGACACTTGTTCTCAATGTCTTCAAAGAGAATGATGGCCTTTAAAAGATTGCTTAAATTCACACTTTTCTAGAGATGTTACGTGAAAACAAAAGCACATTCAGAGAGACTGCGATCACTCACTGGCACTGCGATCACTTACCGGCAAATGAAACAATGTTAATATTAATAATAGGCTAATACTATTATTTTGCTTGATTTAACCCCATCCATTTGAGGTTGTTTAAAGTTTTATTCAGTTCCCGTTATCCCAATAATCACTTAGGTTAGGAATAGAATAAATTACGTCAGGTCTTCTTCCACCGAATTGCTTAGGCTCTTGATAGTTTCCCTCTGCATTTATTTGAATGTTCCCTGTTCATAACCATATTATCTTGATTATTCCCGGAGTTCTGATCAATCACATAGCGACCAAACATTTAGATTATAAAGTGTAAAACTTAATTCTGTAGTGTCATCCAGTGACTGAAGTTGCTTCAAGGTTTTCTGTTTATCTTTGGTAAAGTTTCTACTTTTTTAACCCTTTTAAAAGGATTCTATATCATTAGTCTTTTGACACTCAAAAAGAAAGTCATTCTGAATTTGTTAACAGGTAAAAATCTTCTTTCCTATTTTTTGCCGTGAACCCATCTAGAGAGTTCTTCGGTATTATGTAGCCATAAATAAATATAACAAAAAGAACATTTAAAATTATTAAACTTATAAATAAACAGAAATCATTTAAACAAGTAACATATAACAAATGTTACCTCATGCAGCCACCGAGTGTCATGTTGTAGATTTTGCAGAAGCTGCTCATATTGTGTTTTTTGCACTGGCATTGCGATCGGTGCTGAGAAAATAAATCAAACATTAAATAAAAAACATGAATCGAACAGAAAGAATAATAAATATAATACAATGACTTCCTTGTTTACTCTACACGAAACAATAAATAAAAGTTACATTAAATAACTTTTGAAACAGAATTAGCAATTCAATTAAATACATGAATTAAATGTTGATTTTGCTTTTTAAAAAAATACGCAAACCTGTTAAAAAATACAAATTAAAAAATATAATTTTGAAATCAGATCTTAATATTACGAATTTAACTATTGCTAGTGGCAAAACAAAAATTGATAAACTGTATTTTTACATTCAGACTTTTTAATGATCTTCTGATTACATACCTACATACAATCACGCAATTTCGCAGTTGGGATAGGCTGAGAGGACAGATTGCAAGGCTTTGCTATCTTGACACACATTCTTTGCCTCTTCCACATCCATAAAATCCCTACGATTTCTCTGACTTCCAATATTTCCTTCTTTAAAAATACCATTCACTCGATCCAACAATATTGATCTTTCTTTGCTGCGCTTTCCACTCACATTTGCACTGTATAGTTTTGTTAATATTTCTTCATTAATTTATTCCACGTGCCAAAATTATCTCAAAATGCTCCTCTTCATCTTACTCAACAGATCAGTCTTATGTTCACAATCATCTCTAATCACTTAATTCTGTATTCTGTCATACATTGTCACCTGATGTATTCTTCTAAATGCACACATTTCTAAAACATTTATTTGGCTCTTTTCACTCTTGTTCCAAGACCACATTTCA
The DNA here is from genome assembly GCA_949825065.1 of Odontocerum albicorne. Classification (NCBI taxonomy): domain Eukaryota; kingdom Metazoa; phylum Arthropoda; class Insecta; order Trichoptera; family Odontoceridae; genus Odontocerum; species Odontocerum albicorne. Next base: position 25,532,847 of record OX463844.1, on the reverse strand, counting down.
CTCCGATACATCAAAGTTGGTACTTCTGATTGATTGGAAGAAATTATCAAATGGTAAGAAGCAGGCTATATAGCCCAGTATATGACACATTCTGGGAACAATGGTGTCAGTTTCGACATTAAAGAAACCTTAAGCGAAAACCAGACTGGAACCTACAACCTCTTAGAAGACAGGCACCTTACCAAATAGACTTCAGAAGTCATTATTGTATGAATGCTAATTAGTTAAGGTGCCCTTAACGGGCCTGATATTAATTTAAAAACCTAATCAAATTATTTTTTAACTTTATTTGTTGTTTCCGATTGTCAAAGAATATTTTTTTATTATTATTTTATTTGCTTTATGCCATGTTTACACGAGCTTAGTACTTATAACCAGGGCTGTGGAGTCGCTAAAAAAAAACACGACTCCGACTCCGATTCCTATATTTACCAACAATACGACTCCGACTCCACAACTCCGACTCCACGACTCCACAACTCCGACTCTACAACTCCGACTCAAAAAAGCTCAATTTTATCAGGTTGTTTCCTACCTTTGCATATAGCCATTTTTTTCATGTTATAGGGATAAAAATAAAACAAGATCAAACTTTAATAATTATTTATTAGAATTTATTCTTAAAAACAACATTGCTTCTATTGAATCTGTATTCGTAGAGGCTCTCAAATCAGAATTGAGAAAATAAGAGCGGAAAATAACCGCTCTACGGATACTTGGGTTGGGGGTAATGCTGTAACGATCAATGCTGAATCTTTTACGATTTCTAGATACCGCTGTATTGCCATTTCAACATTTAACTTATAAGTTCGGTCAATTTTTTCCATTATTTTCAATGCATCATAAAATTCAATTTTAAATTTTGAAATAGAGTCTCCTTCATCTATATTGGGACTGTGATTCAAACGAGGACATTTTAGTTTATCTTGTTCATTGAGATATTTTTCAAAATCGTCTTCAGATTCAGCGGTGTCGGATGAAGATGATGATACTTCGTGTACGCTGCCTGCTATCGTCTCTTTTTCTAGTCGAAGGCCTTTCATACGAACGGTTAATTCAAACACAGCGTTTTTCGCTCTATTTATTTGTTCTTCCGTCAATATGGATCGAACCATGGGGTTAACATAGATCCCAGCCAACAGAATTTTCTTTCGACGTGAGAAAGAAGGAGACAAACACATTTTCGTAGACTTTATGCATTAAATGGATCTCGGTGATTCACCATATCGGCGCGACTTGCGCCTGCAAGTTTAATATTCGTGCACAATACACATTCATTATAATAATAAAAAAAAAAATCTATTTTAAATTTTAACGAAAAATTAGTTGGAATCGCTCGTTTTTTACGACTCCTACTCCGACTCCGGCCCAAACACCGCGACTCCGCGACTCCGACTCCAACTCCGACTCCACAGCCCTGCTTATAACTAGTACTTATCGTTTGTACTAAGCTGCTTAGTGATAAGTGAGAAGAAATCGTTTACACGTTGGTGTTAGGAAGAGGTATTAGTAGCACGACATCCGGCCGGAATGGACAACCGCCGCCGCCGCCTTGTTTTGAGAAATGTGTTCAAACACTATCCAAACATTATTTTATCGCCCATTTTAGTGCTCACTTGCCGTTTTAATTTGTCACTAAACACTTGCCGCGGCTGTTGAGACGACTCTGCAAGCGACAAGTGCTTAGTTGAATTGTAGTGGGGGTAGCTGCTTGTCGCTTAGTAAATAAGTCGGCCTCCTATTCACTTGCACTTGCCAGATTTACTAATCCTTAGTACTAATATGCTTGTTTACACGTGGATACAAGTGCAAGTGACAAGTGCGAGTGAGAAGCACTAATGACAAGTACTAAGCTCGTGTAAACATGGCATTAATCAGGAACAGTACAATAAAGTTCATCAATAATGTATAATATTTAACAGTTAACCAATGATAAAGTACCATAAACAATTGGCAAAACAAAGAAAATACAAAACATACAAATAAAATGAACTCGAGTCATAATGTAAAACATGTGACATATTGGATGAGGAAGTTTACTGAAAATATTGTTTATATCCAACATTAACTTCTTTAAACAAAACCCGATTATGGGAATTAAAGGGAAAAACTACTTTATTTCTTTCTGCTTCATTGTTGTTCAGCTATTTTACTTGAACCAAAAAAGTATGATATAACAATATTGACCTAATATTATATAAATAAATGTCACAATTCTAATGACATTTCTATAATGTAGGTTGAGCATCAAAGTATTTACAAAACACATATATTAAAATTTAGAGTGCGCATACATAAATACAAATCATCACCCCATGTTCCTTGCAGAGTAGGAAGAGAGTACAAATCTCTATACTTTCCTATTCAAGAACATAACTTTTTCATCCTGCGCATCATACATCTCATCATGCACAATGTTATAGTATTCATTCATACTTCTCACTTACCTTCTTTCAAAATCTGACCAACTTGATCCAGCCAAGTTTTCCTCAGTCTATCTCTTCCATGTACACCTTACACTTCTGACTTTTACGAGTATACTCACTTAGTTATTCTTTTGTAATTCATTCTCCACATGTCTGAACCATCTTAAAGACCCTTTCTTCATTTTACTTTAAATATCAATTTTATACATGCATTAATTTTTTTATGTCTTTATTCTGCTTTCTTCATACTTTTTTTTTTAAAAGAACAAATGTGACCGAAGTCATAAGTATCCTTATAGCCTCGAACATTAGGCGGAAAAAGTGCCTGTGTCGTTCGAGGGGAGTAGCACAACGCGGGGTTCGAACCGACGACCTTCCGCATGGAAGTCCAGTGCGTTACCGCGCGGCCATGCACCTTTGTAAAATTAATTTGATTGTTTTTTCAATTATGTTAGAACGAAATTCTGTTAAAAGAAGTTCCATAAAGCGATGTATGAGTATTCATACAAAACATCATTCAAAATGTGAATTGAGAATAAAAAAATCCTCTTGATCTATTCCTCATGACTGAGGGTCATGATATCTCCGATTCATCAGTCCACAATGATTCTCCATTTCTTCCTACTTTGAACCTCTTGTAATGTTGACGGCACAGATATTCCCTGTTGCATTCCTGACTTGGTCCATTGGTGGTCTACCTCTACCTTGTTTCTCCTCTACACTGCCCGTTAACATGAGTTTTTCCTAATTAAAAAATAGTTATTCACAAAAAAATAACTTACCGACCGTGGAACCCCGGTTTTGAACCAGCATGTTGAAATTATCTTTCATCTAACACCCTCTTGCATTTCAGTTTTTCAGCTCATAACCGTGCCACAAGTGAATAATTTTGAATAATTTATTGTTGTGGTAGTCAATTCAATGAATCAGCTTCCTGAAAATAAAAGAAAACTTCTACTTACTATTTATTAATGCAAAACAAATTAATTGATTCACCCTCAAACAAAGGAAAAACACATAATTGAGAGAGAAAATATAATTGGTAAGTATATTTAGCTAGAACAAAGACCTCTGTAGCCTAGTTGGTAAGCTGCGTGTCTTTCAGCCCAGGAATTATGAGGTTGATTCCTGTTGGAACTCATTTTATTTGAAAAAAGTTCTAGACCGAATTTCACTCAAGAACTATTTAATATTATTTCTGGTTGGTTGGAAGAGATTGCCATTTGGCAATACACCTACCAGATTGTACTGTATACACCAAAATGCCCTTGCGGTCGGGCTCGCCTTACATTGGTGGGGTGTATCTCGGCCGGGGGAATGTTTGTGGGATGAGCCCGGACCTTTTAATGTCTTCTCTCTTGAATGTATTTTTTCTTTGTCATCTACTTATTTATTTTCTGTGTTTTTTTTATATTCTTGTTCTACGTGTTCAAGGGTGTGGGCTGAAAAACATCTGGTGTCCCCGTGGCTGGGTTCGCCCTATATTGGTGGGGTGTATCTTGGCCGAGGGGATGTTATTAGATGAGTCCAGACCTTTTGATAGCTTCTGTATTTAATGTATTATCTGCAATTTATGTGTTTTAGAAGTGTTATTTAAATATATTTTGTACATACTATGTTGCTGTCAATAAACCTATATTTATTATTATTATTACAATAATACAATTTTTAGATTAATATTATTATTTATTCATATTGTACTCCTCAACATATCTTAGTGATGCAGACATATTAAAGAGCGTGACTACAAGACAACACTATTTTTATCCCCATTAATCGAGTTTGGGTTTAGGACTGGAATAGGTGCAGAACTTGTAGTTAGTTTCAGATTTACTTCTTTGGGTACCATTGAGAATTAAACCTAAGCCCCTTATTTTCCTTTCACTCTTTACGCTAACAGTGAATCTGGGAGTTGTGCTATCTCTTTCCAATCTTTCTTTGGTTTACATCTTCCTCGTTCTTCATAAATTTCGTGTATATGTATGTTTGTTTCTTAAGTCTTCCACAACTCATTCTGTCAATGTGGCCAAACCATTTCAAGATTTCTTTCTTAATTCTACTTGTGGCCAAACTCAATGTGGCCAAACCATTTCAAGATGCCTTTCTTAATTCTACTTGTGGCCAATGTGGCCAAACTCAATGTGGCCAAACCATTTCAAGATGCCTTTCTTACTCTATGTAATATAATAGTGCCAGATATTTTACGCAAGGGAGGCATTTCTACCGCATTTATTCTGATCTTATTTCTTTTATTCACACTCCCTTTCAATTCCCAGACTTCACTTTCATACACCAAGGTTGGCACTGGCACACTACTGTGCACTCTTTTTGAATATTTTGCAATTCATTTATAGAAAAAAATATATATGCTGGGTGCCCCATTGACCTTGTTACCTGCAACTACACGTCTTTCAATACAAAAAAAAATTAGAATTAATATCAGTGCTTGTGATTCAGTTATTTAGGGAGAGGAAAAAAGATGATACTCTTAATAGATAGATACTTTTCTTTATATGTTTCAAACCAGCCAAACGATCGTATGTATCTAGGAGCTGAGAATTGAGATAAGTGGAAATAAAAAATTCACAAAATTAAAACATCATAATCTGATTAGTTGGAAAAAATCTGGAGAGGATACGACTATGATGGACGCAAAAATTGACTCTCTTCGATCAAGCCGCTAGAAAATTAAGCATTGAAAAAAAAATAAACGTTAGAAAAATAAACGTGGGTTGATAGCAAAACAATAAAAATGCTATACACAAATCAATCCGGATTGTAAAAGCGTTTAATGGAGCTCGCGAAATACATTGTCCTCTTTTTTCTCAGCCTAACAAAATATTTTTGCAATTCACTTATAATTTTATTACACTTGATATAATGTCTCGGCCATGTAATATTGCGATAAAAAGCTAAAGAAATTAATATAGGAAAGAAAACAACAAAATAACGAGCGAATTGCTCTACTAAACTTAGTCGGGGGTCTGAGTGGACGAAACGCCACAGTAAAAGCGTATTAGTAAAATTTACAAGGCTCCATTTGGATTTAACAACGTTTGCCCATTTGCCAGCATAATCCTTATGGATATTTATATCGTTAACAGTGTCGGAGCGTGATCATCTTGCGTCTGGGAAATTAAATGTACCTACCTCAGTAGGGATTATAATTTATTGATCATCTTAACTCTAAAGCTCAAAGGAGGAGCACTAAAGCCTCTCTTGTCCTGTATTTCATCCTCCCAGATTATACGGATCTCGTAGACACTTTCAATATTTTTAATCCAATTCTTTATGGATCATTTAGTTAAGATAACATCAAAAACATTAAAAAATAATATCGTTGTGCTAACGAAGATTTTTTTGATCGCTATATATTTATTTATTACTTTGTATACATAGTACATGGTATTTCACATACTACTAGGTAAGTCCAGAAAGTAAGTGCACTGAATTTTTGTAGGTTACAATTTTTTTTATTTAAACAAAAAAATTACGTGGTTACCGTAGTACATATTTAAGCTATTTTTCGACATAGTCGCCATTCCTCTCAATGCAGGTGGTGAAGCGGGGTATCAACTTTTTGATGCCTACCTCGAAGTAGTTTCCCGCCAACCCCTCCGTCCACTTCTCCACCTCCTCCTTTACCTCCTCGTCGGTTGAAAACCTTTTTCCACCCATGTGTAGTAAAGAGATAGTAATCTGGAGGTGCTAGGTCAGGGGAATGTACGGGATGGTTCAGGACATCCCATTTAAACGAGGCGAGCATTTCCTTCGTGGCGTTGGCCGTGTGTGGTCTGGTATTGTCGTGCAGCAGGCAGACTCCCTTTGTCAGCATGCCTCTCCTCTTGTTCTGAATCGCCCTCTGCAATTTTTTTAGGGTCTCGCAGTATCTTGCAGAGTTGATGGTCTCCCCTTGAGGCATATATTCAATTAAAATTATGCCTTGACAGTCCCAAAACAATTTCGTCAATTTCGTCAGTCACAATTGAAGGTCTTCCACTCCTCTGATCATCATGCACAGACGTACGACCGTTTTTAAACTCGCGACACCACTTGTACACATTCGTACGATTCATAGCTTTATCACCATATGCAGTTTTCACCTCATTATAAACCTCAACCGGAGGTTTTCCCTTCCAAACGAGATAACGGATGACGCCGCGTATTTCGCACTTGGCGGGAGATTGGATTTACATTTTTCACGAAACGTGTTGTCGTGTCGACACTTCTCAACGTACTGACCTCGAACCGGTCTCGTTGCGGAGGGGAATGGTCAGGCTACACGGAAGTGTAACCAACATGTCGAAAATAAAATCCATCCGGTCGTGAGAGCCTCAGTACACTTACTTTCTGGATACGCCTCGTATTTTAGCTTCACGAATAGGCTAGACGTCTGTGCTGGTTTAAAGTGTGCAAGTTGTTGCACTTCAGAAAGCACACAGTCTTGACAGATCAAACCCAAAGTTCTAATGGCAAGGAGATAAAAGCTTCACGACAATCGGCGAATTTTATCTGCCTTTCGTTACGTAGAATTTTATATAGCGCTATTTTGTGTTATTTTGTAGAAATATAAAAAAAATATGGTAAGCAACATATAAAATGCAGAAAAACATATATTTAAATGTAAAACAGACTAAGATTAAAACCATTCTGAAAGTGAGTCCGTCAGGAATTGAGCCTAGAGCGCCCGTTTGCTTAGCATGGATGTTAACCGTTAGACCACGGCCGCTGACTTCACCATTATCATAATTTAATACCTAAAAAATACCGACACTAACCTGTCAAAACTAAATTACATACATTTCAAAGAAATAAGACAGTCAATAATGCCTCAAAATAAGTACAAAGGATATAATACATACAAGTGTCCAACAATACAGTACAGTACACATGAATAAATAAGCATTTGTTCCCAGTAATCCTACAAATTCAGGCTAACTTGGTAACACTTAGCCTGAATGCCACGATTCTTGAAAATACTATTTCTTCTTCTTAAAGTTCCGTTTCCTATCGGAGGTTGGATACCATTGCGGTAATCCTTACCTTGTTCACTGCAGCTCGGAACAACTCATTAGAACTCTACCCAAACCCCTTCCGCAAGTTCTTAAGATAAGATAATATGCGGAGTCTTTCTCAGATTGGTTTGTTATTTATCTTTCCCTGGATGATCATTCGTGTTACAATGAATCTTGTGCTTCTCGTTATGTGGCTGAGATACCGCAATTTACGAACTTGGACAGTTTTCAACAGTTCTTGGTCTTTATATATTTCATACGAGCAAGCAGTTACATAATTATAGCACGATCTCTCCAGGGAATTCTAAGGATACGTCTGTAGTAGATTAACATCTAAAAAGCCTAGATCCTACGTGATGTTTTCTGGTTCAGTGTCCACGTCTCCATTCCATCGAGGAGAGTCGAGTAACATATATGTTACAACTAAAATACCACACTTTGGACTATACCAATCACATCCATTAAATATAAGAAAAAATGTGTTACGCTTATTCGAGATACGCCACTGTAAGAGTGATTGTATTTAAACTGTGGGTTCGCGACCATCTGAGGGAATAAATGTTTGATTGTCGTTTTAACTTTATTTGTATATAGGAACAAGAAAATAACAAAACGAATTCGTTTTCACGATAAAACTTGTAATTAACAATTATGGCATTGATGCGGCAATGCAATCCACAATCACTGCAGGCCAAAAAATATTAAATATTCTAGGAAATAATTACTCGCTTCTTTACATTTCACTTCCGCGGTTTGGTAGAATTCGAAACGAGTGAAGGAAGTGCCACTATGCCATGGGGAGGGTCAATTCCCCATGTTGCTGTAATTAAAACTGTTTTCGTGCGGATTTTTATGCATATCAATATTTTCTAATACCGTTCGTTATTCCGACATACTCCGTAAAAAATATTTTGAAAGAATTCGGAGTCGTTATGATGAAAAACAATAAACTCATGAATAAATTTTAATAACTTCATAAAGTTTTTCTATTGCGACGTTGAACAACCAATTAAGTCACGATAAGCGAAACGGATTAGTTTTGTCAATTTATTTCAATTTCAAAATAACCGTAGCCTTTACAAAGTATTGATTGAGCATTTTGACCTTTACAATCACGATAATTAAAATATTATATTGGCAAAAGTTATTTTTTTTATAAATGTTAAGTAATAATTATGTGAAGTCGATAAATATCTAAAAACTTGCTAGTAGCCTAGAGAGAGAGAATTGATAAATATTTCGATGTACAAAAAATGTGTTAATGCGAATTTTATAAATGAATAAACCTATACAAAGTGACGACATGTTTCTTCAATATCAGATCAGGCAAAATATAATAGCAAATTACTCTCATACAATCACGTCACATCCCTTTTGGGGCAGGCAGATAAGACTACGCCTTTTTATTCATGCACACAGCTCTCGCCTCGTCCACATTTGTACATCTAGGAATAAATGCTCTTCTATTTCTCATATTCCTTATCTTTCCGTCAGTTACAATTTCACCAAGTATATCCTTCCATTATTTCTTCGATCTATCACTTCTTCGCTTTCCATTCATTTCACACAAATATATGTGTTTGCCACTAATTCTTTCTATGTGGTCAAACCATCTAAATATTCCTCTCTCATTCTACTTTTAAAATCCATCTCGAACAAACTGTTATTTTATGTCCGATTATTTCTTAATCTATCAAACACGGTATATAAAAGAGAATTTATTAATAAAAACAACCTTCCATAATATATTACCACATTAAAGAGCAACTTATATTATTCAACCAGAGCATTTAAACAAAGAAGAAATACGTTGACCTCTTCTGAGCGCATTACTCGGAATTGTGTTTATAATAGCTGAGGCTTTTGTTTAGAGCATTTTACTATTAGCTGGATGTTCTTGATTAACATACGAGTATATTCTTCAATATGGAGAAGAGTCATGTCTGGTTAAAGATCCTCCACGAACTCACAGGTCCGAATTCATAGTCCGTCTTAAATACTATTTCCTAACGTTAAAATTTCGTGATACGTCTTCGGAGTTGGGCCTAATACGAGCCAAACCTTCAAGTTAGGTAATGAAACCACGTGACTCCCTTATTTAAGGAAACTACAACAAATTTGTACGAAATTTTAATTCAATGACTAATTTCTTCAGTAATCAAATTATAATTTGATATATCAAAATGGAACTATAAATTCAGACTTTACGCTCGATAAAATGGTAAAATGCACAGAATAGCAGAGGCGTAAAGGGCTATAATTGCACGCGAAAGATACGGTACTTGCCTTGAAAGTGTACCGTAAGTGGAATTGATACTTTTATCTTTTTTATATTATATTTCTCTAAAGTCGGTAAACAGGTCAATTATTATTTCAAAGAGGCATCTCTCTGAATCGACAGTTGTATGTTACCAATAATTCGGCACCCCGTTGTATGATATAAAATAGGATGCAAAAATTCAGGCAGTGGATCGAAGCGTAGTTATTATCGCGACATGAATTTGAGTGTTTGGGTTTGTAGGGGAAATGACCTGTAGCAAAGGTTTGAGAGATGAACTTGTTGGTATGTGTGGAATGATGAAGTATGCAGGGTTTGACTCGCATGACACATACATGTAATTGAGTGTTACTGTTTATCAAGTTAATGAAAGTTTGCAACAAGGTATTGTAAAATCAACAATCATGGGAAAAAACATCCAACTTATTTTTCCATGTTATCAGTAAGATACTGGCCTAGTTTGGGGACACGACAAATGAAACGCAACAAACCTAAATCCATATAAATTGTGTGACTACCTTAAAATGGTCTGTTGTTTTTTTCATAAACTATGTATTTATAAAATTATTGTTATGTATAAATAAATAAAAAATAATATCAATAAAAAACAACAATTTTGTCGTAAGAGTAGACTTTTATTTTACTTAGCATTTTGAATAACTAATTATTTCGTATGGTACCCTGCAACATATTCGAATTGACGATACGGATATATTAAAAAGCATGGCCGTGAGACAACTTAAGCATTGCTTCCGTAAGTTTCCACGAAATCGTTCCATATAACAATACGAAAAAGCACTCCACCATTTCCATCCGTAGTCCAATATTTAAGTCATGACTATAAAGCACGTACTTTTTTCATACGAATGCACGTAGTAGAAACTTCCTTAGTGCGGCATTTGATTTCAATCAAAGGGTCTTCGTTAAGGTTACATATCAAAAATATGTATTTTTCTGTTCTTTCAAGCTTATTTCTTCCAACATACGTTCTGTGGTTATTAATCAAATTATTTGGCCATATAATACGCAGAAAAGAGCATTACTTTTTATTAGGACAATCGCGCTAAAATAAAGTGTGGTGGGACGATGAGGCAGACGTACTCCATCCACCCGATGGACTGACTGAGCCAGGAATACAACAGGATCCTCTGTTACGATATCACTCGGAAAGACCCAAAGCAGAGAGGTGAAAAATCGTCGTGAGCAGATGAACTAGAAAGATGACAGCCCTAGGTCATGAGGGATCGACCAAGAAGAAGACAATCCTTATAAAATAATCAGAAGAAAAAAAAAACAATATGGTAATATTGAAATTTATAAAACAACCCAAATTAATAACGAATGTGATGTATGGTTTAATTATTATTAAAATGGCCATTTTCGTGTGGCTTTTGAAAGTCTTAATTAATTTTTAACATGCTTGTATGAGCTAGCTCAGAGTCGGCTTTGAATGAGTTTTATTTATTTTACGCATGGCATAATTTGCGAAAAAACAACAGATAATTTTATTCGGACACACAATTTTAATGGATCTGGGTTTGTTGCCTTTCATTTGTCGTGTCTCCAGTAAACTAGGCTTTTGTCTGTATCTCACTGAGGACATATACCATGAAAAAAAAAATCGATACTTCTTTCCGATTTTGGAGTATGTAAAACCCCGTTGCACATTCTCATCAACCTGACAAACAGTGACACTCAATTACATATGTATACATCACGCGAAATCAAACTCCTCATACTTCATCACTCCAGACAGATCAAAACATTCATCCCACAATATACCGCACACAATCATAAGCAAAAAAAAATACATTTATACAAAAATATAAATACAAAACAACAAAAAACACCACACTCAAAAGCTCACACAAACCTCTTCCACAAGTCATTCCTCTTGCTAGCATCCAAACACTCAAACTTCTGTCGCAATAACAACCACGCTCCGATCGACTGCCTAAACTGTTTTCCTCCCTTTACCCTTATTGAATTAGGCACCCCATTGTATGTCACGGTAGCTAAATAGGCATATTGCCTTTGGGCAAAATATGTTTTGACCTTAGGGATGGTGAACATTTGATCAGTTGCCATGCGTGTCATGCGTCTCTGCTGAGTCTGCATCTTCCCTTCCTCTCGATGATAGTGCCAGAGAATGGATTTGAGATGTAAGTTGGCTATGTTCAGGGCCCGATACTCCCTGAAAAGCTGAATGATTTGATTGTTTTTATAGCCCAATAAATTATATTAACTTGAACATAATCCCATATTGAATATTGCAACTCTTGTAAATTATTCCTTATTAGATAATATACAGGTTTATTTATTTACAACGAATATTTAGAAAAACATTTAAAATACTTTTCTATTTGAAGTAACAAAATTATTAATACTAATATTTGTGATTCTCAATTTCAAGTCAGTAATATAACGTGTTTCATTCTTGATTTTTCTTTCCTCTCCACCATCCCTTTCCTTTTCCTTTGATTGATGATATCTCACTTTTATTTTAACTATGTATATTGTTCATGAATTTTGTAAAGGTGAATAATTATTTAAATATTTGCGACCATATAACTTCCTTTATTTACTTTTATCTAGTTGGTTGGAAGAGAATCGCCAGATTGTTTTACAATGATGTGTTAAATAAATAAATAAACACATAAAAATTCGTGTAGATCTATAAACCACAATTATAGAACAAATATTCACAGGATATTTTCGGAAACTGTAAGAATTGAGAAAAAATACCATCTAAACTGTTCGGGTACAATATAAGAAAGGGTCCATGTAATCTGGATATTGATTACCTGATTTGCCTTCAGTATTCAATTAGTAATATATTCAAATAATCACAATATTTTCTTGTTAAATTGTTTCCCAGTTTTACCCATTTTTATATTGAAAACCAAAATATAAGATATTGAAGCATATTTTTTGTTGGCACTCAATACCTTCAACCGTCCCAGAACTTACTAACAATGAAATGAGTCGTTCGACACAACGGCATTAATTTACTATTGATACAGCGACAAACGCATAAATAATTCGTAACGAAATTATTCCAAAACTTTCGTCACGCGTTTTGGCAGTAAATTTTAACATTATCAAAAACATTGTATGAAAATTTGTAAAAAGTTGGGTGCAGAATCACCGCTTCCGTGAGTGGAACGCATTAAAAACGATTTCAATTGTAATTATATCAAATAAAATAAAAAAGACGTCATTTATCAAAAAACTAGTTTTAAAATAAAAATTTGCATCTTTCAATTCATATATTTTTTTTATTCGTATACAGAAGCAAATACCCATTAATTTTCATTAATTCTTATAAATACCCTACAAAATATCCGAGATGGCGTTGAGAATATATTTAAGTGTGGCCAACAGACAAAAAATACACATCATCACGCCGTCTCTCTATCGGGGTAGGAGAAAGGAAATAGTTATATTCTTCTACGTCCATACACATTCTCATACAGCTCCTACGACTTCTTTGACTTCGTACATTTCCTTTTTGCAAAATATCATACACTTGATGCAACCATACTTTCCCTGGTATTCCTCTATCAAGACTTCCACTCACATTTGCACTACATATCATATTTGTTTTGTTAGTCTTCCTTTATTTATTCGTTTCACATGCCCAAACCATCTCAGAGTACTCTTCTTCATCTTACTTAACACATCAACCTTAAATCCACACTCAACCCTAATAATTTCATTCCGCATTCCGTAATACATTGTAACCCCATGTATTCTTCTTAATGCACGCATTTCTATATAATTTATTCAGCTCTTGTCAGTATTGTTCCACGTCCACGTTTCACTCACGTACATCATATTTGGCACTATAATACACTTGTGAACTATCATAATCTTGGTAGGTTTTGAAACTGTCCGGTTCGAGTATATATGTTTCAGTGGCTTATTGACTTCATTCCCTATCACTACACGTATTTCAATACACCTCGTAACTCTTCCATCATCTGAAAAAATACTACTAAAATAGAATAGCAGATTTTTTCAACATACTCTAATCTTTCATTACTCACCCATATATCGCATATACTTTTATTACTCACCCATATATCGCATATACTTTCATTACTCACCCATATATCGCATATACTTTTATTACTCACCCAAATATCGCATATACTTTCATTACTCACCCATATATCGCATATACTTTTCCTTTCACATTGTTATATCACCATGACTTTAGATTTTGCTTAATTCCTTTTCAGATCTTTATTTTTACATATATAATACAATTTGATTATCAGACTCATCCTCATTCTCCGCTAAAACTACCGTGACATCATTATCTTCGACTCCATTAATCAAGCCTTCAGGTTTGAGTATCACTGGAGAAGGCACGGAGCTCGCAGTTCGTCGTCGCAAGTGCTGTTAATACTAGCGAATGTGAAGACGCAACAACACTCGTACACGTCTAGCTTGGATGAGAATTGTTTCTCGACTGGGACCATTTTTTTTTCCTTTTTTTCCGGATACCACCGGGAATCGAAGCTGAAACTCATGTGATAAATAAAACAATCACAAAAGTAACGCCTTAAAAAGTGTTTTTTTTTTCACAATAAATAATATTTACAACACGAGAATAACGCTACTGTGTTGATATCTCAGTAATATTCGTGTTAACCGTCACCTCTGAAAAGAATTACAAATATAAATGATGGCTGAGATTGTGTCATTGAGTAGAGCAGATCAGCAGATCAGCAGATCATCAGAGCACAGACCGTTCGCGAATAGCTCCCGCAGCTGTGCTGGCGAGTGGCGAGTGGCGAGGTGAACAAACTGGCGCGGCCTAGCGAAATATAATAAAACCTAAGGTCGGTGCAGGCGGGACTCGGGGTCATCCATTGAGCTACTGGACTCACACTAAAATCTCTACACAATATTTGATTGGACTAATAAATATGATAGAGCAAAAAATATAAAAGGGTCTCCATAGAACGCTGCAGGGTGCAATGTAATAACGTGTACCGAATCATATTTGGCCATTCGCGTTACTGCAACGCATCTGCCATGTTCACAGAGGGTTGAGCGTGTGGTATAATGGCACTGATGAGGCATCAAACGACAAGAATGAGAGAGAGAGAGAGAGAGAAAGAGTACATACTCGTACATTAACTTTACTCTGCTTGTATGAACAACCATCATCATCAGCCTACATTAACCCACTGCAAAATATAGGCCTCTCCAAGTTGTTTCCAAGAAGTCCTGTTCTGTCCATGTATGTATATGAATTTATTATATTATTTATATTGTGGTTAAGGCGTTAACATTATGGAGGTTAAAATACATCGTAATCTGTTTACTAAAATACTGTATTTTCCACATAAGATATTGCATAACCCTAACGGTTTCCAGATTTCACCTCATAATTAGAGGAGCACCAACAAAAGTCTTGTTTGTGCTCCCTTGAAGATGGGGTGAAAACCTTGAAACCGGTAGAGCCTTATTATTATCTAAATGAAAAAAAAAACAATGTTTTAGTAAATCAATAACAATATATGAATTTCGGTCCTCATTGTATTTATCTTAGGTCCTAACTGTATTTATCTTAAAATTTGGAATAAAAATATAGTTTTTTTTACAATTAGATATTCAAAGCACTGTCCTGCTTTACTAGACGTTTTCCCGTACTAAGGCAGGTAGTTAACATAAAACAAAAAATAAAAATTATATATATTATTTTAATTATATACAAAACTTGTAACGCTGTCTGTAGTAAATCGAATCACCATTTTCATAACCCTTTAAATTAAAACAAGAAATATCAGATATTCCTACGATATCTAATATCAACAAATATTTTAAGAAATTATTCACATGTTAAACGAAAACTCCTTTTGAGTATCACTTTTTTTATCAAATCCGGGAAAATGTTTTATGTTTGTATAAAGATAGAAAAAATACTTTGCCGTTTATTTTTTAAACGAAATTAGTATAAAAATAGAACTCTTCTACATCAACTGAGTCGGATATCTGGCATATACCGGTTGCGTGGGATTTAATAAGAATCTCGACGAAAGTAGGGGATTTCGTGTTCAGAGGAGCAATGAAAAAAATACGGCGGAGATAAATGTGTCTCTATCAAATAAATTTGATTATATGACAATTCATAACTAACAACCAGAATATCATATTTATCGGAAAAAATAATATAATCAAAATGAAAAAAAAAACTATATTAAACGGTAGTTACGTCTGAAAATAATAATAAAAAGATTATTGCGATTTATTTATTCTACACGATGTATTATCGTCTTTCTTCTTTTTTTTGGCGTTCACTCATCAAGAGAGTTCTTTGAGATTATGGAGCTATAAATAAACATAATATAATACATTAAAAAAAATTATAAAGAAACATTTATTCATTATATTTTGTTTATAGTTAAGGCATTAACATTGTGGAAGTTTAAATACATTGTAATTTGTTTTCATCAAACACCGGTTTCAAGGCTTTAACCTCATCATCAGAGGAGCACAAACAAGACGCTCGATCGAGTGCTCCCTGATGATGAGGTGAAAGCCTTGAAACCGGTAGGGTTATACCATTACAAAAAGTGAAATAAACAGTGTTTGATAAAACAAATTACAATGTCATTATATTTTCACATATTACATATATAAAATAATAAAAATGAGACTAAACATACTCGTATGTATGTACAATAAATTAAGGGGGAAACATGAGACTAAACATATGTATGTACATTAAGGGGGAAACATAGGACTAAATATATGTATGTACATTAAGGGGGAAACATAGGACTAAACATATGTATGAACATTAAGGGGGAAACATGAGACTAAACATATGTATGTACATTAAGGGGGAAACATGAGACTAAACATATGTGTGTACATTAAGGGGGAAACATGAGAATAAACATATGTATGTACATTAAGGGGGAAACATGAGACTAAACATATGTATGTACATTAAGGGGGAAACATGAGACTAAATATATGTATGTACATTAAGGGGGAAACATAGGACTAAACATATGTATGTACATTAAGGAGGAAACATGAGACTAAACATATGTATGTACATTAAGGGGGAAACATGAGACTAAACATATGTATGTACATTAAGGGAGAAACATGAGACTAAACATATGTATGCACATTAAGGGACAAACAAACAAAAACAAATTACAATGTCATTATATTTTCACATATTACATATATAAAATAATAAAAATGAGACTAAACATACTCGTATGTATGTACAATAAATTAAGGGGGAAACATGAGACTAAACATATGTATGTACATTAAGGGGGAAACATAGGACTAAACATATGTATGTACATTAAGCGGGAAACATAGGACTAAACATATGTATGTACATTAAAGGGGAAACATGAGACTAAACATATGTATGTACATTAAGGGGGAAACATGAGACTAAACATATGTGTGTACATTAAGGGGGAAACGTGAGACTAAACATATGTATGTACATTAAGGGGGAAACATGAGACTAAACGTATGTATGTACATTAAGGGGGAAACATGAGACTAAATATATGTATGTACATTAAGGGGGAAACATAGGACTAAACATATGTATGTACATTAAGGAGGAAACATGAGACTAAACATATGTATGTACATTAAGGGGGAAACATGAGACTAAACATATGTATGTACATTAAGGGGGAAACATGAGACTAAACATATGTATGCACATTAAGGGACAAACAAACTGAGATACTCGTATAATAACTTGTATTAATGTAAAAATCAATTTAAGTAAAATAATACATGGAATGAAACGTCTTTGGTAAAATATATGCAGCACAAAGTAAGAAACCAAACAACATTTATGTATTTATAATAAAGCTCGGTTTAGACTTTTAACCAAATAAAAAAATATTAATAATTTAATTGACAATTTGTGTGCTATGTGCATATACACGTAAATACAATAGAAAGTGTGACAATAAAACAATCTTAACATTATCAATTCATAAATACGGTAACCAACAATCGGGAAGCATGTTCGACAAAAAGAAAAAGAAAAACGATTACTATTATTGCGTGTTATTCTTTCTTGGAGCATGCAGAAGCCACAAATTCTCTCTAACACCAACTGATAGCCTTATGCCACGCCACGGTGATGGAATTGAGTTTTTCGTGGCGTTTTGCTAATCGAAGTACAATTGTTTAAAGGAGACATGGTATTCAAATAAGCATTGCACCCCCGAAATGTTTACTGCTCACATTTCGTTGTTTTACGGGTTAGAAATATTACCATACGTGGAAAGGCAACAATATTCGCATTTGTCTATTGTAACCAGATGAATATTCAGCAAAACTGGAATTATTTGTACAGTTCCACTGGGAATTATGAACCAGTCCATGAAATTCGCAAAATAAATAAGTAAAAAAAAACAAGGTGAGTAGAACATGTAAGGATCAAAATATTTACAAAACTGATATGACAAACTGACCAAAAGAGCAATAAAAAGCACTATTCATGTGAAGAATCCATTTCATTGATGAGTGAACAACGAGACTACTGTCATTGACCGATTCAAACTAAAATTAGCTTAACGTATACAATCCGTAACACGATGATGGGGACACACCTCATTCAACAAACCGAAGCAATTGATTTAACTTGTCAATGTGCAATTACGGACGTGGGTCGAGTAAAGTACTGGTATTCGTTGTGCTTGTTAAGTGCAACTGCTCACAGTTTATTGCATCAAATTCAATATTTTCTTTTCAAATGAAACTCCTGAGAATATTACATGATGGTGAATTAGTAGACTGAATTTATAGTATGTTTGCTTTCTGAATATCTTTTCTTAGTTTAAAGCGAACATCTTGCTTAGGGTGACTTTATTGTAATATTTGCATATTAATTATTATTTTATCTGTGCATGTCACACAAGATAGGTTTCTTCACCTTATTTAAGTCAAAGTTTTCTTCTGAAAAGAAATTTATGAGAATACTCGTACTACATGATCGTGTATTTGTAGTCTTAATTAAAATGTTTGTATCGCATTTCTTTCTTACTTACTTTGCTAGTTTTTAAAGGAAACATCATACTAAAGGGTGGATTTTTTTTAAATAACTTATTTGTTTATCTTTGCATGTCACACGATATAAATTTATTTACTTCAACGTGTTCTTCTAAAATTAAACATTTAAGAATATTATAAAATTATATATTAGTCGAGTGAATTTAAAATATGTTTGTATTGTATAGCTTGATGGGTTATGTTCATTTTTAAAGGAATATCTTGCAGTGTTTTTTTTTGTATTTTTGCTTATTTATTGGTGTTTGTCCTGTGTATGATAGGTTCTTTCGTTACAAATTGTCTATGTTCAAAAAATTAGGTTAAGTAAAATAACAACGCGTTAAGTCTAAACTAAACGAGATTTTTTTCTTTATATATATAAGTATTTTGAAGTATCATAAGATTGTCGAATAGACATGATCATTTTATTCATGTCTAAAATGTAGCATTCACCAATTATTGATGTAAATTCACGAATGTTGTTATTTACAGTATGATTTAACCAGAAAATATGTTGAAAAATAGCGAAAAAGAGCAACAGCACTCAGATATAGTTTAACAACTAATGGTCCGAGCATCTCCGTGTCTCGTGAATTAGGTTCATTATGCATTTAAACATGAAAGAAAATCTGATTCGAATATCTGGAGAACAAAAACGTTGATTGTTCGCATAAAATTAAATACATTCATTCGAAGGATTAGCTGGTTGTTTTAATACTAAAATTTAATTGAATTATAAGAAATTAAAAACAGTATACAATATTGTAGTCAAGTATAAATTAGTTTCAAGGAAAAACATGATTTAAATTAGAAAAACAAATGTTTGATGATGAGATTCCTCCACACGCTAAAAATGCTGATGGAAAACATTTAATTTATTTTTATTTACGTAACTCTTTTCAATAGATCTTGTATATTTACTCACGCACCGGTTCGTAAATATTTTGTATATGTTAAAACTTACGCAAACGTTAAATCACCGGTAACCAATACACTTGGTAAGACACTTGTCTCCCAATCCGGAGGTTGCGGGTTCGATTTCCGTTGGAACCCAGATTTTTTTTAAAAAAGGATTCTAGTCTGGCTTACAAAAAATGACCCGGATATAAAAACCCTGGATAATCCCCGCTAAAAAAACAAAACTAGAGCATATAGCTGTGACACAAAAATAAAAAAATGAGAATTAAAATACGATTATATATTAAGCAATTAAAAAGGAAATAGCAAATCAAGCGCTATAGAAGCATAATTTTAATTTTCAATTTGGCGTGATGTGTCCCCGCCTGGTTGTATAAAAAAAAGTAAACACTGAATCTAAGCGCACCTAAATAATTATTTGTGAACATGATATGGTTTCCAGTCGATAACAAGTTAGCAATTTTGCCAGTTATATTTTCGGTTAAAAATTATCAATTTCGCCTGTTTAATTATCTTGTACATATTATATAATCAGATTTTTTATTGATCCGGTTAATCTGCAACTCGCATAATCCGACCTCGGGTAATCGAGAGTCTACTGTATGAGAAAAGAAATGGCAATATGAATACGTAAAGCATCCTTGTAATATTTCCAATTGGGTTTATTGCGTTTAGGAGTACGTTTGTCTGCGAAAAATAAATGAGGACACTCTAAGTACTCTTAAAAACAGAACAAAATATACAAGCAAATAATTGACTCAAATACCAGGAAATTAAAGCAGCTAGAAGAAAAGGCTAAAAGCGACTATAATACACAAACAGTTCAACACAAACACAACAATACAACAAATAAAACGTAAGTATTGTTAGATACGCGCCCAAAAAAAAAAATAATACTTGGATCGATTACAAAACTCTGTCAACAATAAACCGATTAGTATTAATCATTAAACACCCAACCCACAAATCAGATTACTTTAGTCTAAAGTTTAGACTATTCAATTCAAATTATTTGGGCATTTTATAATGAACAAAAAAAGTCCCATTCTGATAACAATACTAACATATGTTAGTAATAGGGTCCGAAGACAACAATGTTCAAAATATGAATATCATCCAAGTCGAGATGTTGGAAAGTACCATACGAATGAATAAATTCTGATGTTTTATATACACCAAAATTATTTTGTTGGTAGAGTAAATTAAAAATCACAGAAAACTGATTGTTTTCAAGGGGAAAATCCTCCAAACTATACAAGTGAAATCCTCCGAACTATATGACTTCATTGAATCGGCAAAACATCGAAGTCTACCAAATGAAAATTTAGCACTTTTAGGCTAAAACCTTTTCACCCACAAAAAGACGAATACGGTTAATTTCATTAATAGCGCAAAAACAAACAATTTGCTAATCAGTGATAAAACTTTATCTGGATTAGGAACAACATCCAAGTGATAATAGAAAAAATAAGGTCTTACAAATATTGGAAGGTTTATTCACAAAATATCACAATAAATCAAGCTAAACCATCATCTCAAGGAATCTTAAGAGGGTTTGGCTACATTTAGAGAAAAGAGAAATTTTAACTAAGTTAAGAAATATGAGAAACAAAAGAGCATATATGAGATGTAAGGATGTAGACGAGGCGAGAGCAGTCTGCATGTAATATAAAGGCGCGAAGATCTTTCCCATCCACCTACCCCAAAAGTGTTACCTAGCGGATTTTTTGTCATGTGATAATCTCTTTTAACCATAATTTTTAACGTTAAAAAACCTTTAGTGAAAACAAGACTGGAATACTTTTGTCAAAAATCTGGAAAGGGAATCGAACCCGAATTGGAAATCAGGCATCTTACAGACTAGGCCACGAAGGTCGTCTAGGAGCCGACGCCACAATCGCAATTATTTTTTAAGCAATTTTCAAAAGCGTAAAACACATGATAAAATATTCTAAATAATTATTAAAAAATATAACAAGAGTTTTAAAAAATAAAACAATGGGCTGCAATGAGTTAAGCCGAAATCGACAGGGTCACACGAGCACAAGTGGCGAGCAATAATTGCCCAATCACGTGCTACTGTTACCTGGGACGGTGGCCCGCCTCGCGCCCTGCCATCGCTCATTTCTCGCGGAGATAAGCCTGGCCTCCACCTTCAGCGTGGAGTTCGTCTATTTATGTACGACACTCGTGGAAACGACAGGATAATGACCCGGTTGCTCGATCGATATTTAAACGAGATACACTTTTCTCCTACATGACAAAATCAAATAAAAAACCGGTTTAGCGGAAGTGTTCTGTATTTCCTTCATTTTATATCATCAAATGTTTCAATAATTCAATCACAACACGCTTTCGCTTCAACATCGCGTGACTTAACTCATTAATGCCCTTCGTATGATTTATCATACACAAAATGAAGATTTTATATAAAAAATGTTTAAAATATTAATTCTCAGTATAAACAATATTTTGAAATGTGTGGAAAAACAATGCATTATAAATAAGAGCGTTACGTAGAATGTGTAGAAAAACAATGTATAGTATAAATAGTTCTTTAAGTACAGTACAACCTGGCAAGCTTAGTACCACGTGTTAATCTCTTTCAACCAACCAACGATATGTTATTTAATGTTTATGTGTACTTAAATCTTAACAGATGATTTATCAACTATTATATTTATTTTTAAAGTATGGTTTCACAAGTAAATTAATACGTAGTATTGCGTTATTATACGCCGTAGGAATGACGTTAAGAGAAAGATCTGAGAATGAATAATGATAGAAAAGTGTGAAAGGAAAAGTAAACGCCATATATATATGGAAATATATACCTTCAAGAATACTTTTACTGAACAAATTTCGAATGAAACGGAAAACATACCCAATAATGTTTCTTTAATTTATTCTTAAATATCGATAAGGGAGTATCCGAGCACATCTGATTGAGTCAGGAAGTCCAAGCTCAGAGAGAAATTGAATTTTTCACGCATACACTGAGGTCTGCTTGAATTGTTCAACATACCAAAGAGGGTTGAAAGAACGTAGAGATTTCTTCGCTGTCTTGTTTTATGCCATAGGAGTCTGGCACGATATTCGGATAAATGATCATATTTTTTTAGATTGAAAATAAATCGAATACAAATATTTTTGAGCCTCTCTACTCTATCCAAGAAGTTGTCACCAGTATATCAAGATAACAAACATCCTCGATGGCAATTAAGGGCAACATGAGACTTTCAGCCAGCAATATTCTGCTTTAGGATTCTTAATTCTCGGATTCTTCACACATTGGGAATACGGAATCACAAAGACATCATCAATGTGAATAGAGGGAGATTTTATTGATCAGTCGAAAGAAGACAACGAATCCCTATGATGAAGTTGGCGATTTTATAGGATTATTTTGTAAGCTGTTTTCCCTACACCACTGAATGATTACCACTGAGCGACTCATAATTAAATGAGCGGCGGAGTTAGACAAGGGGGACTACTGTATCCTATGGCGTTTAACATATAAATGGAAGACAAGGAAATGATTATCAAGAATATCTAAGCTTTTAAGAACCAGGCAAAGACTCGGAAACTTAGGTAAATTGCAGACAGAAATCACAGAATTGTCATGGTTAAAGCGGCATCACACAGGTAAATAATTCCAAGAAGACCCGGTTACTCAGTTTAAGATAATACAAAAGATATAAGAATAATTATATATGGAAAGTTATTTATAAGGAGAAAATCTCAAATTATTAAACGACCAGGTAATTGGGGCTTAAGTTACTCATTTTATGCGAAGAGTCATACAAAAGCGTTATTTGTTACACTTATTAAATATGCAGAAATAGTGACGCAAAATGGTTAGTCGAAACGGTCTGGGAAGCCGGGCAGTAATTGAACGCGTTGTGTTGTCAGGAAATGAGACAGAGGACGAGGTATTCAGCATTAGCATACACCAGTTGACTTCAATCTAAGTTGAGTGAAGATAAAAGAGCGTTCAATAATAAATGTAATCAAATAAATTCAATCAAAATTATTTTAAATATGAATATTCCGAAATTACAATTAAATGTAATAACAATTAGATGTAAAAAATTAATAAAAAAACACAAAGATATGTTTTTTAATCTGGTCACGAAACATATTATATATTGAAACGAAAATATAATGTTACAATTGAGTTGTACACCACAATTTAGCTAGTTGATTACTATGTGGTAATCTCTTCCAAATAACAGGATATTTTTAGAGGCCTTAAGTCACGCCCAAACTGGAATCCTTTTAAAAAAAGCGGGTGACAGCAGAATTTTAACCAAGAATCCCCTAGGATGATAGAAGTCTTACCAACTAGGCCAATTGATTGTAAAGATATCCAATAAGACATAAGCAATTGCCTAGTTAAATCCTGAACAAAGTGTGTGTAATTTGCGATACTGTTTCGTATTACAATGTTTTTCTTATTTTCGTATAACTGTAATGGATATATTAAAGCACTTTTATATACTCGTATATTAAATACAGTTAGCATCAATTAACTTAACTTCTGTCTTCCAGTCCGGGAGTTGCCATATCGATTGGTACTTTATTTTTTTATTTATTTATTAAAAGCGTTTCAGCATGTTTCTTAGGGCCTTTAAGACATATTTTTAATTGGTTGAAAAAGATTGCCTTATGTTAATAAGCCGTTTAAGTTTACTGTGTACAACAAAGTATATATTATACAATACTCGTACAATTGCGTATCGACAAGTAGCTTAGATGTTATTTTTCAACACTAAGGAAAATCAATGTATTGTATTGTACAACAGTTTCGTTATTTACTACATAACCTTGAAGGTGTGTTGCCATGTAACAATCTCATTCAACCAACCAAAAACATGATACAGAAGCATTAAGTTAAAATCAGATTGAAAACCTATTCCACAGAGAAAAAAACGGGAATCGAGCCCGCAATCCCTGAACTAAAAGACAATGTCGTGGAAACCGAGTGACTGAGGTCGTTGATGTTAACAAATATTAATTATAAGTACTCGTATAATAGATTTAGATTATCAAACCTAATAATTATATTACCACGAATAAATCCTTCAATTCCTTCACATACCTACCTAAATCCCTTCAACAATATCCCAAATATTTATTTCCAATAATGCTAATTGCTTGGTGAACTATTTCCAACATTATAAATTACTTGCTAAACATATTTTTTATATTCTCGATTAAAAAATATTTGCACGAATATTGAAGTAAACTGTGTAATTATTTGCAGTGTTAACTAAAACACTGCATTTTAATATTCGTGAAATATGCATAAACATATATAACTATCACGACACGTCCCTTTTGGGTTATGAAATAAGGTCAGATCTCCACGCCTTTCCATACATGCACACAACTCTCGCCTCGTCCACATCCATACATATCGTTATGCACTCACCACTTTCACGTCCTTCTTATATTTTTATCCATAAAATTTTCGAAAAACTCAATTCTTCTTGTTCTATGTAAGCGTTGTTTCACTACAAACAAATCTAAGTTCTTTATGACTATAAAATAAGTGTTCCACAATAACGCAATTCTATTTGGCTAAATTTGGTAATATACATGCATATATTGAATTTAAATATACATATTAATATTAAATAATATTGAACAATGACTTTGTAATTACTTTTTTATTATTACTACTGGTTTTTGTATCTTGCCATGTTAGTTCAAGGTAAAGTTTTGTATTTTTGTCAATAATTTTAAGTACTAGTATAACTTGTCATGTGTGCATTTGTATATAAAAGACACTTTTGTGTCGTAAATTAAATAAATTAGTCAAAATTTAATTCTATCAGAAAATGCTTTGATATAACGAAACTTACCTGTCATTTATTCTTAGTTTATCGTGTAGAACTTCAAGTAAATATACATTGTTTTCAACGTCCGTAACAAACTAAAATGTTGAGAAGTGCTTGTGAACACCGCAATGTGTACACTTGGTCGGAGTCAGAACACACAGGCGCGGAGCGGTCGCTCGCAGACAGCGCGACGCGTAAACGTGAGAAGTCGCCCCTTGAATGTATTATATGTTAGGTACACTACTAAACCGCAATACGCAGGCTGGTTTTGTTATGATTACATAAACAGGCTTCTGAAATATCAACAACAAACTTGCCGTCAAAACCGAGACGTCATATGCTAAACTAATATCGAAAAAACATACATAGTATTACGACAAAAGGAAAAATATATCAATCAAACAAAGTCTCGAAGACACCAAACATTTTTGTATCGTATTTATGACGAATTTTATGATATTACATTGGATGTACGAGTATATACCAGACTATTTTCCACCCAAGAATCTTTTTACTGGTCAAACCCAAAGCGGTTGGGCGTGAAATTTTACTCACTTGACGAACTTTTACTCTCGGCAATTTTTCAAAAGAATGAAACAACTTCGTAAAAGCACTTACAATCCGCGACTAGACACACGGCACGGCATGTGCATGGAGGGAAACTAATTACTTACAAGCCATAAAAGCTAAAAAAACTATCTATAGTCAAAATTCAGGGTTCATCTATTGTTACCTAATTCAGAATGTTTTTTTATTACATGCTTGTCAAAATCTACAATTGAGATTTTTCAGTTTTATAGAAATATAAACATGCCTGTAAATCTGCAAACTGCTAAAAGGCTTATTATTAAATATTATAGCTAATCATCCTATATAACGCAGTTTAGAGAGTTAACTCTCCTCAAGCTATGTTAACATTCTTGTGAAGCGATGTTATTTTTGTTTGGTTCTACGGTTGAGGTTATTATTACTAGTTAATTAGGCATTCCTATAAAGAGGATGATTGTGCCAAAAACGGGAATCGAGCCCGCAATCCCTGAACTAAAAGACAATGTCGTGGAAACCGAGTGACTGAGGTCGTTGATGTTAACAAATATTAATTATAAGTACTCGTTTAATAGATTTAGATTATCAAACCTAATAATTATATTACCACGAATAAATCCTTCAATTCCTTCACATACCTACCTAAATCCCTTCAACAATATCCCAAATATTTATTTCCAATAATGCTAATTGCTTGGTGAACTATTTCCAACATTATAAATTACTTGCTAAACATATTTTTTATATTCTCGATTAAAAAATATTTGCACGAATATTGAAGTAAACTGTGTAATTATTTGCAGTGTTAACTAAAACACTGCATTTTAATATTCGTGAAATATGCATAAACATATATAACTATCACGACACGTCCCTTTTGGGTTATGAAATAAGGTCAGATCTCCACGCCTTTCCATACATGCACACAACTCTCGCCTCGTCCACATCCATACATATCGTTATGCACTCACCACTTTCACGCCCTTCTTATATTTTTATCCATAAAATTTTCGAAAAACTCAATTCTTCTTGTTCTATGTAAGCGTTGTTTCACTACAAACAAATCTAAGTTCTTTATGACTATAAAATAAGTGTTCCACAATAACGTAATTCTATTTGGCTAAATTTGGTAATATACATGCATATATTGAATTTAAATATACATATTAATATTAAATAATATTGAACAATGACTTTGTAATTACTTTTTTATTATTACTACTGGTTTTTGTATCTTGCCATGTTAGTTCAAGGTAAAGTTTTGTATTTTTGTCAATAATTTTAAGTACTAGTATAACTTGTCATGTGTGCATTTGTATATAAAAGACACTTTTGTGTCGTAAATTAAATAAATTAGTCAAAATTTAATTCTATCAGAAAATGCTTTGATATAACGAAACTTACCTGTCATTTATTCTTAGTTTATCGTGTAGAACTTCAAGTAAATATACATTGTTTTCAACGTCCGTAACAAACTAAAATGTTGAGAAGTGCTTGTGAACACCGCAATGTGTACACTTGGTCGGAGTCAGAACACACAGGCGCGGAGCGGTCGCTCGCAGACAGCGCGACGCGTAAACGTGAGAAGTCGCCCCTTGAATGTATTATATGTTAGGTACACTACTAAACCGCAATACGCAGGCTGGTTTTGTTATGATTACATAAACAGGCTTCTGAAATATCAACAACAAACTTGCCGTCAAAACCGAGACGTCATATGCTAAACTAATATCGAAAAAACATACATAGTATTACGACAAAAGGAAAAATATATCAATCAAACAAAGTCTCGAAGACACCAAACATTTTTGTATCGTATTTATGACGAATTTTATGATATTACATTGGATGTACGAGTATATACCAGACTATTTTCCACCCAAGAATCTTTTTACTGGTCAAACCCAAAGCGGTTGGGCGTGAAATTTTACTCACTTGACGAACTTTTACTCTCGGCAATTTTTCAAAAGAATGAAACAACTTCGTAAAAGCACTTACAATCCGCGACTAGACACACGGCACGGCATGTGCATGGAGGGAAACTAATTACTTACAAGCCATAAAAGCTAAAAAAACTATCTATAGTCAAAATTCAGGGTTCATCTATTGTTACCTAATTCAGAATGTTTTTTTATTACATGCTTGTCAAAATCTACAATTGAGATTTTTCAGTTTTATAGAAATATAAACATGCCTGGAAATCTGCAAACTGCTAAAAGGCTTATTATTAAATATTATAGCTAATCATCCTATATAACGCAGTTTAGAGAGTTAACTCTCCTCAAGCTATGTTAACATTTTTGTGAAGCGATGTTATTTTTGTTTGGTTCTACGGTTGAGGTTATTATTACTAGTTAATTAGGCATTCCTATAAAGAGGATGATTGTGCCAAAAACAAATCGAAGAAAAGGCTAGGCAGTGTGAAAATAAGTAAGAACTACTGTAGTTCTAAATATTTAAAGAATTTAGGACAATAAATTCAGATATGTAACTACAAAATTAATGGAAAATTGAGTGCGAGTAGATGGGACATGTTGAACGGACATTTACAATTGAGTAAAGGTTGTAAACGGTTGAGGTTAGAACCAACCAATAGTTAATATATTGTATTTAATATAAATTTAAAAAAAACTGAAATCAGAAAAATATGACGGAGTTGGCCAATTTTTAAATATTGCGTCCTTTTTTATGACCGTATCTTAGAAGCTTTACCAAACGTTTCAAATAAGATTACTTGTAAGACAGCGTACCACTTGACATTTAAGATCATATTGCTTATATATTTTTATCGCTTAAAAATGTTTTCTGGTTTTGTTGAATAAAAAATTACTTTATTTAAATACACAACCCATTCACATAACCAAAAAAAACTGAAGTATCGGAAGGAAAGAAGGAGAAAGGAAACAATTGACCATCAATTCATTAGTACGGTATCCCTTAACATATACGAATAATGATGTTTTCGACCCCAGTAATCGTTCCTTAACCGTTTGAGTGCCGAGGCGCGCGATCGCGCGCTTGCGCGTACTATCCAAAATTGCCAGGAGCGCGACAGCGCGCCCAAAATCAGTTGCCGTTTAGCACGCAACAGGGGAGGTCGCTCGCACGCATAAGTATTTTTTATCTTTCTATGTGTTACATAAAGTGCATATTATAATATTATTAGTAATTACAATATAAAAAGGATTTGGGAAAAGAATTTTTTTAACCCA
This sequence comes from Odontocerum albicorne, assembly GCA_949825065.1. Lineage (NCBI taxonomy): Eukaryota > Metazoa > Arthropoda > Insecta > Trichoptera > Odontoceridae > Odontocerum > Odontocerum albicorne. Next base: position 25,503,543 of record OX463844.1, on the reverse strand, counting down.
AAATGTCGGAATACGAAAACAGTTCGAGTGAAAATTATCGTTCTTCAAGTTGTGAAGCGAGTGATAGCGGGAGTGACATTGTGGTGCGCTGACATTGTGGTGCGCAGCAGCAAGGATCGCAGCGCTGTGAAGAGGAGCAACTTGATTTGTGCCCACTGTAAGAAAGGGCTCCATGGAGTCTGTGCGGGAAAGAACACATGTTAACTTTTTTACTTTTAGATTCCAGTTTTTGTTATAATTTTTGTTTACAATATATATTTCCATATTTTTTTGTATTTTATTACCCTTGTAAATGTTTTTATAAAGAAAACACCGAAAAAATTATTAGAATTGGACAATTTTTGGAAGAGATACAGTTTTTTTTTCAAGACAAGGGTAAATGACATAAAAAACAAAGATTTCCTTGGCATTTTTAAGTATATATGAGTAAAAACCAATGGCACTCAAACGGTTAAGGTTAAGAACTATTGGAGTGAGAAAGCAGCTCACAGTTCTCTATTGTACAAATTAGAAATACTACCGAATGTGGTCAGGCAATAATAACACATTGTCTAGGGCGTGCGAGTATATCAGACCAACTCTTTAACCAGTGGTTAATTTTTTTGAGTGCCTTCAGGAATCGAATACGAAACCAGAAAGTGGCAAACCAGGATCTTACCAACTTATTTCAGGATTTCACAAAATTTTGTTTTATATATTTTTTATGATGTTAAATATCAGTCAAAATTCTAGGATTTTATATTGTACGTTGCTTTAAATTTTGATAATACCATTAATCATTTTTGTTTTTTCCAGACATTATTTAAAATGGTGCGATGCAACAGAAAAGTTATGAGATATTTTCCACTTTTTAAATCCTCGAGTAAAGTCTTCGGCTCTTTTGTATAAAATATAATTATTTATAAATACTAAAAGATATTTGATAAATTTAAATATAGAGTGGGAGTCAACGTCCCAGAAAAGAAACCACATTCCTGATGAACATATCCTAGATCTTAGTATACGAAGAAATACCCACAAGCTGTGTCACCTCTAAGCTACATAGTTCCGCACGGCCGCGTAGCTCATGAAATTTTATCGCGCACAATTTTACACCTTCTCATATAACTCCAATTATTTTACCCACTTGTACATTTCCTTCTTTCAAAATATTATTCACTTGATCCAATCATACTTTCCTTGGTCTTCCTCTTTCACGACTTGCACTCACATGTTTATTGTATATTTGTTTTGTTAGTCTTTCTTAATATATTCGTTCTACATACCCAAGCGATGACAAAATTCAATTATTCATCTTAGTCAACACATAAACCTTAAATTTACATTCAACCCCTATCACTTTATTCCGTATTATTTCATACATTGCCACCTTATGTATCATTTCCAGTGCACGCATTTCTACAGCATTATTCGGCACCTTTCAGATGTTTTTGTCCACGTTTACTCCCATACATAAAAGTTGATACTAAAATATTTTTGTGGACTATCATCATCTTAGTAGATTTTGATACTGTTCGTTTCAAGGATATCATATATGATATGTTTAAGTGGGCCATTTTTATTGTCTCTCAAAATATGTACCTTTCTATTACCAAGTATTATATTTTGTTTTGACAAACAAATAATTCTGAATTTAAGAAAATATGAGGTTTGGTCGAGTCGTCTTGTAACACGCGAAAAAAACGTAAGGTTAAAACTTGGACCGCGCAGGGAGTTAAAAAATAGAGGGAATATTGCCCACAAGGTCAGGCAAAATATATGCGCATTAGACACTCCCGCGCATATAAACACATAAAACAAATATTATTATCACTTATCGCAACAAAAAAACAACTTGTCAATACTTAGAATTTTAAATCGAGTGATTTTGACCTTTTATTCCACAATTTCAAAAACAGGTAACCAAAACCCATATTTGTTTTGTTTCCAAGTAATCATAGATGCCAATTATTCAAACAATTTATTTATACTATAAATTTACAGTTCACATAAAAACGTGGTCTTGCCATCTCAACATAAAATATCATTATGGTGAATGTTTGAAAACTAAGTACATAATACTAAGGTCAATGCGCCAATGCAAACTTCTGTTGATGTAAAGGCTGCCATTCAAAACCGAGGTTTCCAATAATTGAATCACCCACGCTATAATCCTGACTGTGACCCTAGAGATTATTTTTATAACTGATATCCGATTTGCGTAGGAAAATATAAGTGACGGGATGGGAAGAAGGGATCTATCCCTCCGCAGTGTTACACCAGTATGACGGGATGGGAAGAAGGGATCTATCTCTCCGCAGTGTTACACCAGTACGACGGGATGGGAAGAAGGGATCTATCTCTCCGCAGTGTTACACCAGTATGACGGGATGGGAAGAAGGGATCTATCTCTCCGCAGTGTCACACCAGTATGACGGGATGGGAAGAAGGGATCTATTTCTCCACAGTGTTACACCAGTATGAGAATAATATTTCAAAATATTTTTTCAGTGGTATTGAAAAAATAATTGATCTTTTTAAAAAAAATAATTAAACTACCAAAGAATATTTGGAAAGATGTATTAAAGTACCACGGAGAATATTTGGAAAAAATGCATTAAACTACCTTTGAGAATATTTGGAAAGATGTATTAAACTACCAAGGAGAATATTTGGAAAAATGTATTTTTTTGTTTCATTCTATCAAATTTTGATATCCTTAGACCGAAAATGTTTGGGCCTTACAACAAACATATGTGTACGAGTATACGTGTATGTTCTGGGTCGGAGAGTTTACAACATGCTGCCTATTCCATGGAAGGTTATTATGACATTCGAAACGTTAAAAAACACCTTGGATGTGCGGTTAGATAAATTGAGGCAAAAGGAGTTAAAGGATTTTCTCGAAACTCTGTTTATATTATGAAAATTATCGTTATCGGATCCAATCATAAATACATGAGTAATTGCAATATATTGGTGAACAATAAAAGATCAGTACATTTTTTAATCTTGTGTAAAGTGGTATTCTAGTGCCAACCTTCGTGTATTGAAGTGGAATCTGGGCATTGAATAAGAGCAGAATAAATACGTGTCTTGAATAGAATATCTGATATTACAATGTATGATAGGGTAAACAATTATCGTACAAAGGATGTTAGAGATGGATGTTATAAGTAAAATTAAGAAAGGAATCTTGAAATGGTTTGGCCACATTGAGATCATGAATTGTGAAAGGCTTACGAAACTAATATATGCGTTTAAAATTAATGGAGAGCCAGGAAAAGACAGACCGAGGAAAGAACGGAATAAGATAGTTGGAGAAATTTTTACTGAGGGAAAGGTTAGAAGTATGAGAAACATGAGAGCATGTATGACGAGATGTATGGATGTGAACGAACCGAGAGCTGTGTGCGTGGACAAAAAGGCGCGGAGATCTGGATTATCTGCCTACCTCAAAAGGAACACAGTTTGATGATATGTATGCATGTAATATAATATAATGATACGATACCATTGAGGATTACTAGTATTAAAGAAGACAGACGATACGATAGGTAATTCCTCGTGATCGGGTATGATTGGCAGCCATTTTTACAGATGGAAGATGACTGCGTGAATTGGTTTATTTTGTGCAAGCTGTTCAGACTCAACATTCCGATGACCAAGTTCTGAGACGATCGGTAGGTTTAATCTGCTGCAGCTTTCGTTAGGCGGAGTTATGGATATAGCGCTTTTTTTGTTCCTTAATAACGATATAACAATTTATGATAATCAGCATAAACAACTATAAAACTGATGTAAAATGGTCTAAGAGTAACACCAGCCCGGAAGTGAATCCGCCAGGAATCGGACCTGGGGCGCTCATTTGCTAAGCGTGAATGCTAAGCGTTAGAATACGGCTACCGATAAGAAGATAGGCAAAGATTCCGAATGCCACAAAAAAAAACGATTGATAGATTATTCTTCAACAGTTGTAATGCGTTGTAAAGTATAGCACATTGCATACCTTTGTTCAAGGGCAAATAAATAAATATGCTAACGTAGAAAAACGTAAATATTTACATGACATACTCGTACACTTCAACATAAAAATTGAAAAAAAAACACATAACGAATTTAAGCGACAATATTTTTAATATCGAAATATTCTATAAAATTATTGAGCGATTTTTACTTGTTGCGTGAGTCTTGAGATGTGTTTGACATATGTCATTCATAAAACCTTGCGATACTGGAATAATATCAGTGGGTAATATAAATTGATTTCGGCGGAAAGAAATCTTGAAAATATTTTGATGTAAAATGTATTTTATAATACAACAGCTTATCTGTATTATTTGAAATAACCCTAGAAGTGTTTTTAATTAATATTTACCATATTAATTCCCATTCATAAGACATTCAAGTTAAAAATATTCTTTATCAAATTATAGTGGATTGCCGCATGAATTATTGATCAAACTAAAAATAAAAATACTATTGGTCGTGTGGGTGAGAAGAAAATAAATCGTGAGTAGGCTGAATACTTAAGAAGTAGAATAAATAAGAAAGCGGAAAGAAATAAAATTTGTTACACATATTAATATTTTATTGCCCACTCTCATTTATTTGATCAAATTATGGCATGATGAAAAGGAGAATGCGAGTCCTGCGATTGAAATAAACGAAACATAAAAATAAAATTTTGTAATTTGTGATATATACGTGTAATAGTATATTAGATAGAAAGCGATACAAATAATGGAATGAAAATTATATAATAAAGCAGATAATTATTCAACAAAGAGATAACTACAAAAGCTACAAAATACGAGTATATTCTACAACGGAGTTGACATGAATCAAAAAAGAATTGTATGTTGACCCATTTGCATTCGGCGAATTAACTTACAGAGTCCAGTGAATAAAGAATAATAGTGAATAAAGAATAATATATTCATGATTTTTTCATTAAATAAAATACTTTCGTAGAAAAAATATTTGAAGGTTTTTTTTCTCAATATAATATTTGTACCAGTTAAATAGTTTTTAAAAGGTAGCGAATGTGAAATGATATGAGCTTGTCTCGAACATAGTTCGTAGATTTCTTTAAAAAAATCAATTAAATAAATAATTTTTGATGTATGAAATCAAAAAGTATTGAAAATGCGCGGTGATCTGTTCCTGGCATTGGCGTAATAATACCCGTTAAGTCCATCTTTTGATGGCAAAAAGTATAAAGTTCGTTGTGAGGATTTTATGTTTATGATATTTCTAAAGAAATCCTGATGTGAATTATTAATAAAAACATTTTCCTGTCATTATTACAGTGTTTTTTAAAGCTCAACTAATGGTTAGTAATTAGTTTTATTAAAATAGAAAATGTACATATTTCAGAAAAACAAAACAATTAAAAACCACTGACAATGCGAACTTGTTATGCAAAATCTTACGCGGATGTATGAACAAATACGCCTTAGACGGGAATTGTTACGCCACTAGGTCAAGTGTGCACAAATGAGGGTTTCGATGCGTATTTGAAACTTGATTAGTCATACTTATTAGAAAATCTTAATTTAAAAAATAAAATGCACATAACTTGAAATTTTAACAGAGTATAGAGTTAATGTTTTAGTATATTATGTATACTGTTATTTTTGTATTATATCATCTGTATATTTTTTGTCAAAATATAAAAATCAAATTTAAAAGTAAATAGCTAAACATACAAAGAAAAAGTCTTGTGGGCGTTGTGAATCTCCTATTCGCACAATTATCAATTACCGGAACTATTAACCGGTACTGTAATAGGCTGTATTGCATCATATCCGGTGCAACAAAGTTATCGATGCACATGAAACTCAATATCCGGTCGAAACGAAGAATCAAAATGTGCGTTAGCCATTATAAACATTTTTTATTCATATCTATATAAAACAAATTGCACAAATACAGGAAGTAATTTTGTCTGGTAAATGAAATCAGCATAAAGTGAAGGCGTTAAATAAAAAATACATAATTGTGTCGTAACAAGTCAAAGCCTTCAATTGAACTTCCAAACTTTCATTGATTTCAAACATTAAAGGTGCCAACAGTATAATAAATTAATACCAGCCGTTGATAAATGGTCCACCCACCGAGAACTTGCTATACAATAATATTGTAGAAAAAACTGTGAATATAAGATAATGTTATTTTATTTCAATGCTGGTAAAAGTTAAATCCAAATACATTATACAGAAGAAGAAGAAATATAATGATTCTCAAAGGCATCCAAGAAATAAAATAGTTTGCATGTATGTCTATCTGTAACGTTAGGTGTTTCATAGTTACAGTTTAATCAATGTCATAGTTATAATATTTCTTTATTCTAACATTATTTGACAGCTGCCCCTTCTGGATAGGATTATAAGATATTAAATAGCAATGGTCAATAACGTATTTATTAAGAAGAAAAGACTTTACTGTTAAACAGAAAAAACAAATATTAAAAGGTAAAAGCAGTTCATAATGAGTGAGAATGCTCGATACTGTAACGTTTGTAATATTAACTCGCAATTGTTACGTTCATAATGAGTGAGAATGCTCGATACTGTAACGTTTGAAATATTAACTCGCAATTGTTATGTTCACATCCAGTCTCACTCACTTAATACTATTGCGATGTAAATACGTTTATTTGGTTGTTTATAGTTTACATAAAGTTTTTTGGCAATAAGATATAAACATATAATCAGTTCTAAGTTTCGTTTTATTTAAATTCTATTTTATTAAAGATTTACAGTTTTATTCCAGAAACAGATTTAATTTATCGTTTTGTTAAAAATAATATTAAAATGTAAGGTTTTTTCTGTGTTTCTGAAAGACAAAATTCTGATCGAAAGTATTACAGATTTATTATTATAGATCAAAATGATGATGGTGATGATGGCTGCAAAACAAGCTGCAGGTGCTAAAAGGGAAAGACAATCGCGTCAATCACAACGAGCAAGCGAGACTCGAGACGAGCAAGAGCACAAAGGCAAACAAGCACTGGGTCATATTGAAATAAATTGATTTACTTCCGTCATTATAGACGGGTTATTAGTAGTTGATCATAAAATGTATGCAGGTAGTTAATGAAAATAATGGATTTTGCATTCCTGTATAGTGGCTTAGTTGTATATATTGTATGAAGATTTTCAATTATTGCTTTATCTACTGAGCCGTAGAAAATATCGATTACCGAAAATTCGTATAATAAAGTCATCCCGCGTGCGAGTGGGCGATGCTCTCAATAATTATTTTTGAGAGAAGGGGAAATTACCTGAACTGTCGGTAACATAAGAAATTATCGGATATATTCAACCGTTAGGTAATCACTGAGGAGAACACAATTTATATTAAATGAAGTGTGTAAAAGAGACCTAAAGGATTTACAAATGGACGCTGATGAGTGGGAGTATTTTGCTCAAAAGCGTCGAAAGCGGAGAAAGATGCTCTGGACAGGAAAGATTATCCATTATATCAACTGGTTAAGGGAGCTGGTTCCCACACAACGGCCGAGATTTAGAAAGAATATTGCGTCTCCATCTAACTCCCATAAATATTATTTTTTCTGTCGGCAGTTTGTATATGTTATGTACTTGAACATTTGAGCACCCTTGAGAACAGTTTGCTCTCTAAACGGTGCTTTATAAATTGCCTTTTTATTATTATTAACAAAATGGTTAGGGAATAATACACAAGCGTACCCAAAAGAAAATTTCACTGGATATGATTCATGATGTACGAGGCGTATCCAGAAAGTAAGTGTACTGAGGCTCTCACGACCGGATGGATTTTATTTTTCGACATGTTGGCTACACTTCCGTGTAGCCTGACCCTTCCCCTCCGCAACGAGACCGGTTTGAAGTCAGTACGTTGAGAAGTGTCGACGCGACAAGACGTTTCGTGAAAAATGTAAATCCAATTTCCCGCCAAGTGCGAAATACGAGGCGTCATCCGTTATCTCGTTTGGAAGGGAAAACCTCCGGTTGAGGTTTATAATGAGGTGAAAACTGCATATGGTGATAAAGCTATGAATCGTACGAGTGTGTACAAGTGGTGTCGCGAGTTTAAAAACGGTCGTACGTCTGTGCATGATGATCAGAGGAGCGGAAGACCTTCAATTGTGACTGACGAAATTGACGAAATGGTTTTGGGACTGTCAAGGCATAATTTTAATTGAATATATGCCTCAAGGGGAGACTATCAACTCTGCAAGATACTGTGAGACCCTAAAAAAATGTGGAGGGCGATTCAGAACAAGAGGAGAGGCATGCTGACAAAGGGCGTCTGCCTGCTGCACGACAATGCCAGACCACACACGGCCAACGCCACGAAGGAACTGCTCGCCTCGTTTAAATGGGATGTCCTGAACCATCCCGCGCATTCCCCTGACCTACCACCTTCAGATTACTATCTTTTTACCTCCCTGTAGCTGCACATGGGTGGAAAAAGGTTTTCAACCGACGAGGAGGTAAAGGAGGAGGTGGAGAAGTGGACGGAGGGGTTGGCGGGAAACTACTTCGAAGAAGGCATCAAAAAGTTGATACCCCGCTTCACCACCTACATTGAGAGGAATGGCGACTATGTCGAAAAATAGCTTACATATGTACTACGGTAACCATGTAATTTTTTTGTTTAAATAAAAAAAATTGTAACCTACAAAAATTCAGTACACTTACTTTCTGGACTTACCTAGTACACTGTAATTATTAAAAAAATCAACTTTAAACAGACCAGACCGCGAAAAAAGTTAGATATATTTTTATAGATTTTGTGTTTTACTTTATATAAGGAAATTCTTATAACTGTTCAGTCAACCTCCTCAAGGTCAAGAATTATTTAACACTTGATGAAATTGGGTACGCATGATAGCTATCAAAGTTTTAAAGGGTTTATTGCTATATAGCATTTTTTTTCCGCCAACAACATTAAGGCCAAAATACGAATATTTCATCCATGACTGAGTTTCATTGAGTCCTAAAAATGGGTGATTGTGTTTTGCACGACGATATACAAACACAAGTAAAAACTATCACACCACCTCCCTGTAGAGGTTGGCAGAGAGTAAGTGTCAATTTTGTCTATAAAGCATAAACACTTCATCTTTCAAAATTTAATTATCTTAGTTCAACAAATTGTTTTCGATTTTCCTTCACCACGACATTTTCATTCACCTGGTCGAACAAAAGTTGTCTCGACCTTCTACCACGACTATCACTAAGGTTCGCGTGGATTTATTGGTCAGTTCAATACGACATCCCTTCAAAACGTCCAAACCACTATTCTTTGTGCGTGCTCCTCTACAAATTACTTAAAGCAACAGTCTTCAATTCCACTTATGTGAACGATTAATGAATATTGCGTATTACAAATGAAATTAAAAAATAACAAGAGGCTGGATATTTTTGCATAAATACGTCCAAATACTCTACAGTAATACCACTGTCTAATAAATCGAATTCCCACTATAACCCGATTTTTCATTTAAAAAGGGCTCCATTGTGAGTTTCACTTATAATCCACTATTAAATCTCTCTGGTTGGTTCGAAGAGTTTATCACATGGTAATAGACCCACCAGGCTGTAATGTTTAGAATAAAATCCATCCAGGCTGTAATGTTTAGAATAAAATACATCCAGGCTGTAATGTTTAGAATAAAATCCATCCTCATGAAATAAATAAATAAATATTAGGTTTATTGACAGCAACATAGTATGTACAAGATCACACCTGAATAACATTTCCAAAAACACATAAATTGCAGACAATACATCAGACGCAGAAGCTATCAAAAGGTCTGGGCTCATCTAATAGCATCCCCTCGGCCAAAATACACCCCACCAATATAGGGCGAACCCAGCCACGGGGACACCAGATGTTTTTCAGCCCACACCCTTAGACACGTAGAAACAGGAATATATACAAAAAAATAAACACAGAAAATAAATATAGTAGATGACAAAAAAAGAAAAACAGAAAAAAACACATTCAAGAGAGAGTACACCAAAAGGTCCGGGCTCATCCCACAAACATTCCCACGGCCGAGATACACCCCACCAATGTAGGGCGAGCCCAACCGCAAGGGCATCAGGGGGCTTCCATCCCACACCCCCGCATATCTAGATTAAAGAATAAATATAATAAAAAAGAAAAAAAAAAACAAAAACGTATGGCAGAAAACAAAATAGAAAGTAAACCCACATATACCACCTCAGGTTAACTGTCAGCAAGAACGAGGAAAACAAAGAAAAAAAAGAAGAGAAAAGCCTCAAAGGAGTCCAAATTTTACATAATGACAAATGGGAAGTAAGATAGTTGAGACAACATTGAAATAGTTAGGCAGTAATACATTGAAATAGATAAGCAGATTTAAAAGAATTAATGAGGAAATGACGCACAAACACGTATGCACAATCCTCTATTCACCACCAGCGAAAAGAGAGAAAAGAAAGAAAACAAGAAAAGAAAAGCAAACAAGAGACCCATTAACCACTGACAAACCCATTAACCACCCAGAAGATAACGCTTTAGAGCAGCTCTGAAGGTATAACTATTCACCCGCTCCTTCAAGGCCTGGGGCAACTCATTCCAGCATTTGCTGGCAGAGTATGAGAAGGATCCCCTGAACAGTGTTAGGTTATGGTTTGGGATAAGTAAAAGAGTCTCTCTGCCTCTAGTCTCGTAGCCGTGAAAGTTTCTAGACCAATTCAGTTTTTCGAAGAGATAAAGTGGCATTTTTGAACTGGTAATTTTATGCATGAGTACGCTTCAGTGAAGAAACCGTCTTTGTTTCATGTCAATAATTTTAAAAGCTCTCAAAAAAGGGGTGATGTGTCCTCTGGGGGGAATGTTAAAACAATGCCTACAGCAAGCATTTTGCAATCTTTGCAATTTCCGTTCGGTTCTCCTTAGAAGGCACGGTCCATAGATGCAATCACCATACTCGACTATTGGGATAATGAGCGCGTCGATTATTCTACGTCTAGCCTCAATGGATAGGTTTTGACGGATGCGATAAATATTTTTAAGCCGCGAAAAAGCCCATTGTAATTTAGTTCTAACGTGAGCCTCGAATCTTAAGTCATATTCCATATACACACCCAAATTACGCACCACGCTCTCTGTAGGCACAGTCGCATCACATGACTGAGCATCGTGACTCCCATGATAGCCTTCGACGACAACTGTTTCCTTGTATAGACTTATTAAAAAATAACGAAAGTTTTTGAACTAAATAAGAACAGAATATCTGGAAATATGTAGATCACTCACGTGAAATAGATCGCTTATTTATTTTAGATAGCATTCAATGGCTCCATTTAAATGCCGTTTTCCTGAAACCAATAATTCACGTTAATTGAAGGGGATACTTTAAGACACCTCTCAGTTCACGCGACTAATTGGTTCTATGAAATATCACATAAGTTAAAAAAATCCACAAGCAATGTGCCCAAAGCACCGGAGGACTCGTTGAAGGCATACTGTCGATAATCTCTCAGTGATTCTTAGTTCTTCGAGAATGGAAGCGTTAGTTCGCCTTGCTGTCCATGAAAATTGGATCATCCTTCTCCAGCACCACATTTCAAATGCATCTATTCTACGTTTCTCGTTTGCTGTCAGAGTCCAAGTCTCCGCGCCATACATGAATATTGCGAAGACGAGATACTTAACTAGGCACATTTTCGCCGTGTCAGTGATAGTTTACCAGTTAAAATACACTAATATTATTTTACCCTACCTTCTAATGCAGAGTGAGTGGCAATTATGTAACCGATATTAGTATTTGAAGTTTTACAATATCAAAGAATGTATTTCTTCACATAGAACGATTATTTATATAACATTACTTGTAATACTTGCTTTGTTATAATGCAATGTATAACACGGCGCAGTATCGTTCCGCCCCTGAGTATCGGTATAAGTTGCATCGAGGGATTAAAATAGACACCGCAAGAGTCTCACACACGGGTATCATGTTATCTTTCGGCTATCTATACCGCGAACTGCATCGTGCGGCAAGGAAGAGCTGCGGGACAAAGCTGATAAAATCACTCTGACGCTATGTTTCATACTCCATAAAGGGTAGACAAATGGAGGACTTCCAAAAATATTTACTGTCTTCTTCGATACATTTTCTGCGATTATCCTGCTCGATATGGTTTGTGTATGCAAATGCTGTAAATATAAGTACCCAAATAACTAGTTACTTTCTACAAATAGCGCATTTCTTTGAATGACCTTTGTGGCTTAATTAAGACGCCTGTCTTCGTTACGGATTTGATTCCCCCTGGTAGCTGTGAAGTGGTTCCGTTACTTGTTTTACTTATAATTGTGAGCAACGTGCCAATTTAGGTTGAAATGTATCTGTTGAAAACTGAAAATAAAAATTTCGAAAGAAATACGTCTTCTTCTTCACGGAATTGTTGAATTTCACTAAAGGACGTCTCCCCAGTGCTCGACGAAAACCACTTTCGCACGGCCGTAAGATGTCGTCGATCCCACGTTTAATTGGGCAGTCGTCGCACGTGAAGAGGTGGTCGATGTTTCACAGCTTGCCACAGATGCAGGCAGGGTTGTTCGAGATCTCCCATTTGACTAGGTTGTCCCGGGTTCGATTCACCTTTTTGCAGAGTCTATTAAGGATCTTCAACGTGGGGTAGTCGAGGTTTCTTCCAGGATGCAGACACTCCACAGGCATCCGCCATTCGTCTGGCATTATTGTGACTAGTTCACCCCAGACATTATTGTGGCCAAATGCCCCATGGAAACGGTAACGACTGGCCAATATTTACAATACGGAAACGAGGAACTTCATTTCAATATAAATATGCAATGAAATGGATAACTGGCGCACTGAATAAATTATTAAGCTAAACACTAGTTTAAAAACCAGAGACAATTAATATCGATACATCAATTAATTAACGGATAAGTGACAAAAAGAAAAAAAAAATAGGTAAATATTTTATAATAAAACTGAAAATAGAAACAATGAAGGCCGATGTTATTTTATAAATTTATTTATAAAATCAATATTCAGCCAATTATTAAATTAATACTAGGCCAATTAAATAAATATTTCGCTGAAAAATTGTTAAAAATCCGAAAATTGAAATGTAAATGTTCAAACTACTCGTATTAAATAACAAATATCCTATATACCGTATAACAATATATTTTATCACAATTATACATATTGTGTGTATTTAATTATATTGTATTATTTGCCGACATTTAAAAATGCCAGCTTTATAGTTTTACAAACGTTAAGGTCAGATTACGCGAAAGGTGTCACACACTACACAAAAGACATACGTAAAAATACAATACAATGGCAAAAAAACTATTTATGAATAAAACTATTTGAATACATTACAAAAAACCGATTAGTGGAAAATACTTCATTTACAAATATGTTTATTTGTTTTAAATGTATTCACATTGGCATACGAAAATCATGTTAACGATTTGTTAAGGATTTTCGAATAATCAATACAACTTATTTCATTCGGTTCAATTTTATTCATTGTACTAATAAAATGATTATAGAAGTCATACAAACACTTAATGTTTCATATAACATCAGAAGAAAACATTAAAATTTAACAATTCATGATTATTATGTTCTCAGTTTGTTTAATAATTACATACGCACTTTCAATAACTATCAGTGACTTTTCTCGAAAATCTCGAAAATATTTTTCCAGCTAAAAATAATAGTGATTATATAAGCGAGATAGTTAAGTAGTGTTGAAAAATCTTAAAATCAATATACTTAACTTTATTTAACAAAATATTGTACAAAGGTTGTATCAAATGATAAAAGTCCAGAAAAAGCTAAAGAAACATTATTTATATTTAAATATTCATTTTCTTTCATTCCCGTACAGCGCCATTCTTAATCTCTATTTCCAGAACGTTTTGTTAAATAACTGTTATTCTTTTAAAATATTATTTTCATTTACTATGTTTAAGATGTGGTGATGGATACCTGTAATAATTATGAAACAAAAGCAGGTTGATTGAAAGAAATAGCTTTAAAACAAACCCGCCAAATTTATTAAAAATGATAAATATACGTTTAGAATTTATTAAATATTCTTGGTTTTATTTTTGGTTGACCAAGTGAGAGACACAAACTGGGCTACCCTTAACAACTGCCCTTCGAGCAGTGGAATGCAAGGATGGATGAAGAGGAGCCGTCAGAGGCTATCATGGGCTATCAGAGGCTATCATGGGAGCCACGATGCTCAGTCATGAGCTACACGACAGGATAGTGATGATCATTTTATATTGATCCACTTTATGAAAATAATTGTAAGATAAATACATAAAGAAAACTTACCAACATTATAAAATATTTCCTAAAAATTAACGCTGAAAACATGTAATCGAGAATGACTAAGCTAATGTCAAACTCAAATGTATTACTGGTGTGGAACTTGTTTATACTCGTAAATGTTGACTTTTTCCGATTTAAATAATCTACACTCAATTGATACGATTCTTGGAAATGAAAAGTCACAATTAATGAAAATACCACAAAAAACAAAACCCGACAAAATGGCAAGTGTTTCTCTGTTATTTCTCTATCAGCTGTTTGTGGTCTGATGAATCTATTTTAGTATCATAATCAATTGTTAATTTGAATCAGCCTGGACCATGGCCAAACAATGGAAACACGCATACTTTGGCATCAACCCTCGCAGATTATGGACTCGTCTTCTCCACTTCGGAAAATCCGTTATAAACATTGTCTCAAATCCCACGCGAAACGATTATTCCGGAAAGAATGTAGGAAAAATGTGTCGGGAAATGTCGAGCAAAAAATATTGTCAAGGGTAATATAATAGGTGTTCGAAAAACAACCAATGACAAATGTCACACGCTACAACTATGAGAATAAGAAACAGACACGGCTGAGACCGAAAGAGTTATGTGAGATACTTTCAGTTCAGATTTTATTTATTTTTCACGACGCCTTAGCAAATCCACATTGCACATAACAAGAATCGAAATAATTAATATCCAGGTAGGTTGAGGATGCAACGTTTATACTCCAATTTCATCAACTCTTTTGCTTTGTAAATTTTTTACATTGAAGCGAATGCAGTAGGATGTTTGCAGACTACTAGTTTTTTTTTATATATATAGCAAACGAAATTATATGTATGAGCTTGTATCCAATATGTAACGTAATTTTTTTTTAAATATTTGTTTTTTTATTAAATAACATTTTCACGTTCGATGAAACCAAAAAGGATTGAAACCGCGACGAGATTGATTGAAGGTTTTATGATGTCAAAATTGCAGTCAAATCACTCACTCGGTGGAAAACAATAGTTTTCGTTATGAGGACGTTTTGTTTACAGTATTTCTTATGAATTTGTTGAAAATTATTGGTAAAAGCATGCATTTATCAGTCGATAAATCAATCCATCATGATATACAGTGTTTCTTTCAAGAACAACTTATATGATTGTATAACTTTTGATTGGATTACACATTTGTTTTGTCATAATACTATCATTTGGTACACAATTAAGTATCTTGTTTGGTGTAGTAAAGGTTGTATTCATAAACTATAAACGATTTGTAATACACTATTTTCAATGAAACAATTAAAAACGGACGAAAAACGCGAGAAGACTATAACTGACAATGCGAGATTGTATGTTCCAAAATCGTGTATACATCGATAGTTGTTACGTCACAGGTTAAAATGCACGCAAATGAGTGATTAGTATTTATATTTGGTTCATTTTATTTATTGTTTTTATTGAAAGTGATATCTCACTTTATATGAAAAAGAATGTTCGGGGGATTGTCCGTCTTTGTGGGGTTCGTGGGTATATATGCTCACGTATGTGTTTATGGATTTCGTGGTGATGGATAGTCATTTGAATTATTTATGTGACCATGTAACTTGCTTAATTTACTTTTGTCTGGTTGTTTGGAAGAGATTGCCGCCTGGCAATACGCCCGCCAGATTGTATTTGCAATAGAAGTGTTAAATAAATAAAAATACAGTTATTACTGTTTTAAAACAATACTGCCATATTTGTAACTTTTGGTTCTAACGTGAAATGACATTCGAACTGTTTTATTTAACAAGATAAAGAAATCGTTATTGACCACTTTGCTTTTTAAACTCATAAACCTAAAAAACTCATTAACTTTCCCTAACCCTAAAGATATAATATGCATGCAATTGGTTAAAAAATAACTCACTTTTTACTAGACAAAATAAACGTGTACTGTATATGTTTACACGTCTCTATTATATGATGAAAACTAAATAAAGGAAAAAACAATCTTAACTACGAGTGTATTTGTTCAAGTAAATAGCGCTTGCTAAAAACTATATTTAAGACATTTAATTTCTCATTTCAGGATTTTTCTACCTAGTAAATTTTTTTGGTTACTTGGAAACTAACCATTGTCGTGGTTAGTTACCAAGTAACCAATGGAGTTCTAGTGGAAATCCAAAAGGGAATCATTTAGCATCACAATATAAAAGCAAAAAAGAATACATAGAGAAAAGTTTCAAACAGATAGGTATACAAATGTGGAAAAAAATCGATGTTTTCTGTTTGTGTATAGTCGTGCTGAATCTCATATTTACATTTGAAATGCGCTGGCCCACATATGAAAAAGGTTCTCGTGTTCCTGTAAGATCGATTAGGTCTAATATGTCAACAGTTGATTCGTAGTTTATGTGAGGTATCATGTACAAGTAAAATTTTCAAAACAATGGATGCGAAAATTTTCTACGAAAAAAAAAACCGAACACGTGATTAAAATACACAGCAAAAACGCGATAGTGTAACCGCAAAAACCGTTAATTTTGTCATTTTTATAAATGGATTACCAGTAAAAGTGGAAATAAACCACAAATAAAAACTATTATAGTTTTCCAAGGTCAAAAGTAGCCTAGTGGTAACATTATTGACTTCCACCGAGAGATTTCGGGTTCGATTCCTGATGGTATCCAAAAAAAAAGGATGCCAGTCTCATAAAAGAGTTCGTCTGGTAACAATACTCAGACACGCTAGACGTATGCGAGTCTGGTTACCTGTGCACGTGCTGTAGTATTACCAACACGTACGATGGCAAACTGTGAGTTACTTACCTCCTTAAGAGATTTTTAATATGAAGGCTCGATTATTGGGGCAGAAAACAATATTGACTTGTGAATTTGATCTTAAGCATATATGCATTATCAGTTTGTATATATAGAACGGTACCACGTGAGGAAATAAATGATAAATGATAATGCTTCAAATTATCTCATTTCTGTCTAAAAGTCAGCGTGTCACGCTTAATAAGACTTTGGCATAACTCCCGTTCGTATTGAGAGAAATGTTGCACTCATATTTATGTGTAGATATGTTATTTGATTAATTTAGATAGAGAATTATATTTTGACCAAGTAGAGTAAATAAAACGATTATATGTGCTTAGCATTCACCACAAGAAAGAATTATTAACAAACGACAACACAAATCTAAGCCGCTGTTATCAAGGTGGAAATCGGTCAACCATCTGAAAATATAATGACCAATCGCTGAAAAGGCTAAGGTCGATCACCCCTGGCGAGGCCAGGATAACTTTTTCAGGTAAAAGAAAGACTTTTCAATAATTATGAAAATAATATTCCTAAATAGTAAGATAAGAATCCACGGCGAACGTAGACGTGTAAAATGATTGAAAACAGCCTAATTAGAAATATAAATGCGGTGGCATGTAATATCTAAGGAGGAATGTAAATTTAAAATTGATTATTTGTCACAGGTTTCAGCATTTACTCTATGCAACTGTTTTTTTTAAACATATTGAATAAAATATTAAGTAGTAGACCAACTAAGTGAGTTATTGGTAAATATAAAAACTCACCTGTCAGCAGGATGAACATGGTTTGGGCATTTGGAACGAATGAATGAAGGCATACTGGTAAAATTCACAGTGCGAATGTGAGTGAAAGGCATGAGTGAAGAACAAAGAAAATATGGTTGAACCAAATAAATGTTGTTTAAAAATAAAAATTAATTAAAAAGTGATGGGAATCAAAGGAACTTTGTTCGAAATATCTGGTACTTTGTCTCTCTGCATATCCAAACTGGAAAGTTGGTGACGGTATGTATATATGTACGCATTGATAAAATAAAGTACAAATTATTATATAACCTACGTCACATGATAACATTAAAAAGTAATTTCCATTATTTTTATAGTTTATCATAAGAGAATGAAACATTAAAAATGTATACCAAACAAGATAATAATTTAAAACAATCAAGAAAAAAATGCAAAATTGCAGACGTTTACGTCGTTCGGTTGTAGTTTTATATATATGTTGTAACCATAACATTACAATCTGGCGGATCAATCGTGATGCTAACACATCTTATAGTTTTATATACTCGTATATGTTGTAAACATTACATTACAATCTGGCGGGTCAATCGTGATGCTAACACATCTTATAGTTTTATATATATATTGTAAACATTACATTACAATCTGGCAGGTCAATCGTGATGCTAACACATCTTATAACAAACCAGAAAATAATTAAAAAGCCTGTTGTGAGAAAACAGAATGCGGAACCATCAGATTGGAAAACAAGTCGTCTAACAACTAAGCCACGGAGATCGTCTAAATCATGTATATTAATAGTAAGATTATTTTATACACACATACATATCATCACACCGTGTGCCTTACGTGATAGAAAACTGATGTACGTACTTTTCTATCCATGCACACAACTTTCGCCTCCCCCACATTCATACATCTCGTCATGCAAAGTATTATACTATTCATACTTTTCACTTGACCAATTGAGTCCATTGGATACAGCCACGTTTCAGGATTCTTTTATAATATTCAAAACTTCAGAGAGAGAAATACTATAATATTATTCTATGTGAGTTAAAATTACAATAGCTGCATATTACGATTATAAACGAAATAAATTAGTCCAGGGACTTTTTAGTCAATCCGTTAATAGTAACATAAAAATATGAATGTAAACATTTAATTATTATGCACGTGAACGCATTAAAAATGCACATAAAATTCATATAGAGAAATGATAACATACACACAAGAACTTCTTATTAGATTGAATGATAAAAAAATCTTAAAACTTAGATTTTTTTAATTTTTCTTACATAGTATCGAAATAACAAGAGTAAAATAAAACGAAATTTCCAAAATAAATTAATATCTCGTAAATAATTTTAAAGGTAATCGATTTTGTTTTCCCTTTATAATTTTTCACTATTATGCGGTACACAGGTATTAACCTGTAATATATTTATGGGTCGGGGCAAGGGTCAATCCTAAACTAGTAAGCCGCACCTTCATGTACCATCGCATGGGGCAGGTCAGCAGGGGTTGCTAAGGTCAGGGCCGCGTTGCCCGCCCACTACCGCCCAGGTGAGTGCAATCGATCATTCACTTTGGAGTTGCGCCGCACTCAATTCTTATCGAGATCTCCTGCAACGTTATGCAAATTAGACGTTTATTGACATAAAAGATCCAGCCTACACTGTATTCCAAAGTACACATTTTTTGTATGTATACAATATACACGTATATGAATAAGAAATTCTCAAAAATTCCTATGGGGAATCCTGAACAATCAGATTGCATATAAAGAATTCATATAAACGATATCTCATAATGTTTCAGATAGGCTGCCTCGTGTGAACATGGTCTTCAGGGAGGAGAACATGGTCTTCATACCACAAATTATGGATTTTTCTCGCACCTTGCGCGATTCTATAAATTAGAGAATACGATGGATGCGGATATTTTCAGTTGCTCCAGGGAGAAATTGAAATCAGGAATATTTTTTTATTTCTAAAGGTTACTTTTCGTCTTACTTTTTTATTTTATCGAATTCAATGCAGTTTTCTAATTAAAAAAACGCAATTATAATTTTTACTTTTGATGTACTTGTGCCATACTTATTTTACGTTTGTATAAAAATGTTTTTACATTTTGATTATGTGTTCTACTATTGATGTTTTTTTCAATATTGTTGTTAATTTCCATTTTTACCATTTGATATGTTTTACAGTTTTTTTGATAGCTTTTTTATTTGTATTTCGTTTCTTTTTTTGTAGAATTTGTACTGAATTTCGTTTTTTTTTGTAAAAGCTGATGCCGTTAAAAATAAATTAATAAAAACATAAAATATTACAAAGAAAAAATAAAAAATATTTTTATTTGGTTCTTTATCACATATTAACTTCTATAGCAGATGGATTCATATGGTGATTATGTTGAAAATCAGGGGTGAAATAATTGACTATGAAATTATTAGAAAGATAATCATCCAAGTGGAGAAATAAACTAATATAAAATATGGTATAACCCCACAGTTCTCAATATTTCCATAAATACGTACACATATAAGGAAATTTAAAAAAAATCAGTACCACCAACAAAAATACGTCTTGTATAAAAATAGGAAGTCAACAGTATTTAATTAATTAAGTAAGCTTTTGTCACATATTTTTTTTAAATTTTCTAATAAAAAAAGATTGAACAAACAATAAATATTAGTACATACGATTAACAATATAATTTTTTTAAATATTCAATGTAATACTAGTGCTTGTTTGACAAAAATAATGTATATCTATGTAGTTCGATTTTCTTTAATTTTAAACGTTAATATGGCTCTAAGCCGATTTTCTTATATATATTTTTTTTTTAAGTACGAGTACATCATTGAAAAAAATTTTACTTCACAAAGTACGTCGAACAAAATGGCATTAAAAATATAATACCTTTTCTGAAATGCTCTTAAAATCTTTATTTTATTTAATCTAGAAGTTGACTAAAGAGTTGATTTTATAACCTTTCATTAAATTTGTCACATTAAATATTAATAAATTGCTTCTTTTCTTTAGAAAAAAGGTATTCCACGTACCTCAAGTCAATTATCGCGTACCACTGGTTGAGAGCCGCCGGTATAACCAATAATTCAGTAGAGAACTTAAAAGCATGGACGGATTTATTCAAGAAATTATTAAGTAAATTTATAACATATTAATATTATCATGTCATGTGACAGGAAAGTAATAAATAGGAATAACATGTTTCTATAAGTTGACTTGAATGGACTACCTGGAAAAACTTTAAACACGCCAAGTTTTACATAAGATATTCGTCATTTTACGTGTTGTTTACGATTATCATATTTAATAATACTTTGTTATATATTATACTTTTAAAGGTTTTTAATTTTTTATTCCATTACGCGCCTGTTGAGCATACGAGTAGAACGTGTACCTACATATGTTATGTGTTTCTTGTTCTTGTATCGTCATGGAAGCTTAATCTCCTTACCATCATAACTTTGAGTTTGATATGTCAAGACTACGTTCTTGATGAAGTGCAACAGTCTGCACATAATAAACCGATACACACACATGTCTCTCCCATCCACAATATGGCTAACAATTATATAATTCGATCACGAGGGATAGCCTACCGCATTTTATATAAATAATTTTGTTTTATAGCCTATCATATTTTGTAAAAATTATTTTGTTTTATATCCTTTCGTGTTTCGTATAAATTATTTGGTTTTTATTTTATTTTATTTGTTGATATTATTATTGAAAAACTTTAAAACATTTTTTTATAACTTCCTGAGCTCGGTATGAGTAGTTAACAAAAGCTTCGAAAAAGGATATAAACTGAGCATTTTGCAGTAAAATTCATCAGCACACATTTGGACGAAAAACAATTTATATGTAATAAAAGAGACGAGAGCAGATCTTGAAAAACATTTATGGTATACTATGGTACTTAAATGAGAAGGGGCACTCTTCAGTTTTACATACTTGATGACTCAAAATTACAGATTTTATAAAAAAATATCGGGTATTTTGTAAAGTTATTAATATGACTATCACACACCATCCTTTTGCGGATAGAAATCCTTTGAAAATCTCGAAGGACACTTTCATCATCCAGAGTATTATTCCAATGAAATGAAGATTAAACATGTGTACTGAGAAGAACCAAAACTCATGATTTTCGCAGAATTTATGTCCATAAACATTTAAAAAAAAAAATTACGAAACTTAAAAAAAACATCAAAACTGATCATTTAAGTTGAGTAATAGTTGAAAACAACAGATTGAAACGATAATAATTAGACATAAAAACTAGTATTGTATAAACACACAAATAGTAAGATATTTAAAACAAAGAATCTCACCAGTGTAAATTTTCTGAACTGAAAACAAATCATATGAACAAAATAAAATAGGAAAACCTAAACAACCTTTCTAATATGTTATTCATGAGCTGAAAAGATTATTAACTATGAGCTGAAATTTAATAAGTGTGCAAAGACAAGTTGTTAAGTCAATAATGACAAGTATCACGCAAAATAAATTCAAAACAAGTTAATACCTAGGTACACGATTGTTATTACTCGTAGAAATCCGAGGTATAATTGTGATTGACATTATGAAACACTGAATCATGTTGCTTTGCTCTCTATGACAGATTTCTCACATTTTGCAAAGCTTTTGTTGTTTTCTTCGTTCAATCTTTAATAAACCCTATATTCATTTTTAAGACACATTCGAAAATTAGTCTTATAGAATCGAAGAAATATTTTTGAAAAATACAGAGTTAATCACAAGTATTTTTATTACTGTACTCAACTCTTGACCCCTACCTCCTAGTTGTTATGACGTCTTTCTCGCGATCCGGGAGTTGCGGGCACGATTCCCGTACCTAATTATTCTAATGGGATTTGAAACTGGGTTTAATTTGACAACTTTATGGTTGATTGGAAGAGATTGCCATATGACAATCCTCCAAATTGTACTGTATACCTATAGTGAAAGTGTAATAACATACAATATAACTAACATAATTCTACATATTCTAAATGATGCCTTAAATCGCGAAACTCAATGTCACTTGAGTTATTTTTTTTATGTTTAATAAATGTGTTTCATGTGTGACGCAACATTAAAATAAAACATAACATAGTGTTGTTACCAAAATTACAGACTTACAAGATTATATCATAGATATATGCGATGCTTTAGTGTGTATTCAAATTCGGATTGAAACGACATTCTTTTTTAAAAAGTCTTTCGGTCTTTTTTTGGATTTTTTTTTGGAAAATCTACATCACCGGGATGTACCTTCATATTCGAGCAAAGCAGCGTATGTTGCGCATTCTATATGTTCTTAATTTCGGAAACATAAAATACGAATGTAATGCAAACCTCCAGTTTATTTGAGTTTTTTCAAACAAAATTAAATGGTGGCTCTTATTAGTGTTAATTTCCCATTTTTCATGTAAACATATTTATAAAATTGGATCTGAAAAAGAAATAAAATATGTTGTTCGTTGTAGATAAAGTACTTGTTTTACACATAGAATTATATAAAAAAGCTACACTCTAAGTCTAAAAAAATCGCCAAAGATTTAACGACAATCGGTGTTATATTGTATAGAACTTTCGTTGTATATAATACAGCCTGACGAGTTCATAGCAATCTCTTGGAACCAAACGGAAAAGTGTTAAAGAAGCCGTGTTCGGAAACATACTATTTTATTTTCGAAAATGTGAAAACCAATGATAATCGAACCCGCGGCCCCCGGATTGGGTGGCAGGCGTCATATCAACTAGGCCACGGAGTCTGTTCAATATTCCTAAAAACTTTGCGGTATAAGGTGCTTATCAAAGTAACTCATACATGATCTAAATAAAGCTTTTAACTAATTGACAAGATATTAGTAGTTTTGAAATATCTATTTCTAACTATCATTGATTAAATTATAATTGATAACCATACAATTTTAATATAATCTATTGGAAAGTAAAACTCGAAATATCACGAAATGCTTTTGGAACCTTAAAAGTAAGCCATTAGGTTTTTAAGAATAAGGAAAGGTCAGTCGTTATGAATATCGAATAATGTTAATTTCTATAATTCAGGAAAATATCGGACATGAATTGCCCTGGGAAATAGAAGGGTTTCTTCTGAGAATAAAAGTTTCTCGAAGCATGGATAATGCCCGCGGTCACGGAATACGGACATCAGAATTATATTAGAAGTCGGGACTATCCATAATTCATACCTTTTGAATTTATGGCAAAATTTTGCACAGATTATATTCCACCTAAATGTAATACTACAGTAAATTTATTTATGAGCAAATTATTTGAAAGTGTACCTACTCCTAGTCAAAAATGGTTGGATTTTTTAAAGTATTACAATACACATCAAGAATATGAATTATGTACTCAAGTTACTATCTTATTTAATTTAAAATGATTTAATTACTCGTAAGAAAAAAGAAAAATAACATAAGTTCAGTTCGATCCCACCACCATCCATGACGTTATGGAGAAAATAACAAAATAGGTCCCCGTCCAACACGACCTTCACTAGATTAAAATATTTATTTATTTATTATAAGTGCTATGTCAGTTGATGACGAAGAAATAACTGGCCAAATATACTCCTCCGGCGGTGACATATCTGAATGTGAACACAATAGTTGTGAAGACTGCCTTACCGCCTGACGTCACGGGAGAAGGAAAATGACTTTCTGCGCAGTAAATATGCTTATAAGACTTCTTAAGACTTGAGAGTTCAAACCCCCCAGTAAGTTACAAGCACTTTCACAGAAAACTTAGAATGCCGCAAATCTAGAACGGCACTAGATCAGAATAGCTAATCGGTCCAAAGATGTACGGATCTAAGATTGAATGGAGATCCCTTCGGAAATTATTGACTCGATTATCACCGTAGTATCACAAAATGTAATTTATGGATTCAGCCGGATGGCCGCAAAAAATACAACAGGACGGAGAGACAAGATTGAAGATAAAAAGTTTGCCATTAAAGCTAGCATAGCCAGAGAAAGAATAGTACGATACACCATAAAAACAAAACCATATTTGCATGACTAATTATAATTAAAGCTTTAAAAATACCACAAACTTAAAAATAAATAACATTGGTTTACCAATTATACCATCGCTTTCTCTAACATAAATGATATTTAATACGTGTGCACCTATATTATATCACGTAAATGATATTATCATAAGCAATATTTACATCGCTGTATCCGGCTAAACGAGAATCTTCATAAGTTATAGTGCAAGCTGTGCCGACTGATTTGCCAATTAAGAGGACTTTTAACATCTACGCATCTGTTTCTAAATAAACAAGTAAATTTGTAACATGAAAATAAGAAAACCAATAACCACTCAATCTTTCGTTACTGCGATGTTTACATTTCATTCAATTTATCCAAAATATCAGAAATATATTTACACTTTCTTCGCCAAAGACGGATTGTGTTAACGATAGGTACGTGATCATGGTGTAGTCTGAAGTCGTAGGGAAAATTATTTTATGGTCATCCTAAAAAGCGTACAGATTTTGTTTTTTTTATTTATTGTTTTGTGTACATGGTTCTACATGGTACAGCTTATTGCCATACAGCAATTGCTTCCAATTAAGCAGCTTATCCTGAATATGTTAAGTTGTTTTAATCCATGACAGATTTTATATAAAAAATTTGAAATAGAAAAAAAGTCAAATAAATTACTAATCATAAGTGTTATGATTCAGTATGCAAAGGGGTATTTTGATCACCCGATCGAAGAAAATGTCTGTGATCGGAAAGAAAGTGGTATTTTTCGCGATAGTATGAATCACGAATTAATTAAAAAAAATTGTATGCAAAACAAAAACTACGTTGATAAAATACCCGATCTTACGGTTTTAGTCCTCATAACTTAACATTCAACATTTTTTATTTTTAGAAATATTTTAACATGTCAATAATAGTGTGCTGGATTACCGTTTTGGAGCGTCCATGAGAGGAGGCTGCCCTCTAAATGGCGCTAAATAAACTGTAATTTTATCGATATAAATAGGTTTTTACAACTAACAGAATACAAACTGAATAAATTTGACATCTTTCAGGATGTTCCTTCGTCCAATCAAGGCATAGTACGAGTAAGTAGTACTATCCTAACTGAAGTGGATTAGTTAAAATCAAATGCTTTATAACAATAAACAAACCAGATCAAACATTTTGTAATCTCTATAATAGGGGTCAGTTTGGATCTGCGAATACGCATTCTTCGTTGTTATAATAACCTCATCGTACTATGTGGACTACAATAATGGATCTTAATAAAAACAATTTGCTATAAAATATAGGCCTTTAAAATGTGGGCACATCGAAGTATTCTCCATACTTCGTAGGTGGACAAAAGAAATGCAGATTTGTTGAACCAATGAGAAAGAAAAACCGAATTAACACTCACTATAAAAAACTATGATTAAATAATTTTACCCCATCTTGAGACATGAAAAATATCGGATCCATCAGCCGATAATGGAAGGAAAGATAGACAGCAGACGCAGATTTGCAAAATTATTTCTTTATGTTCCTAAGTGAAACTTTCCAAAGTGGTACGAAGATCGTTAACCGTCGGTAGGAGATGGCACAAAGAATAAGAATTATGATAGACCATTAGTAACATAAAAAATATGATTTTTATAAAAAAAAAAAAAAAAAACACTTTTAATTTAATTGAAGTATTCAATTATATTTTTATAAGACAATGGTTTATAAGTGTCGTCCCCCTAGAGTTAGTATCTGTTCTGAGACAACTTATGCTCACGGAGTTTAGGAACAAACCTACACAAAAAAACAATATTAAATGTTTAATACGTTAGAACTGCTTAAAATCTTATTAGAACATGCAAGCTGGAAAGTAACCCAATGTACACATATTGTGCATGTCTAATAATAATTCAAATTCATAAAAAATGTTTACGATAAAAACTCGAATAAAAATGGTTTATAAAAACACATTAAAACATTGGCGATGATATAGAAAAATAACTTGTGGATATCATAAACGAAAGCCCAGCTTCGCACAAATATGACGTCGCAAATATAATTAACTAAGATTCACTTAGCACTTCGGTTTTAGCACGGATATTAATCTTTTACTGATATCCAAAACTCAATTTCATACTGGCAAATTTTGTCTTTAGTGTATTGTCGCAAGATAACTCAATAAGAGTTTCTTCTTTTACAGAAGTAAATTCAGATGGAGCTTTGCCCCTTAATAGGTCTTGAATTCATGCAAACTTATCGATATTATCTTCTTGAAAATAGTTTTATAAAATCAGTTCATAAAATGTTCTTCAAAAACAGATTTACGTTCCGAGAGAATTCAACTTCATTGGACCAGCGGCTCCCCTGTAAGACAGTTGCGACGCCTTGGGGCACCGCGGCGCACACTTAGGAAACCGCTGACATAGAACTTAAAGTATTGTTTTAATATGAAGTAACTCGTGAATGATTTTATTTGAATTATATGTATGCCGCAGACTCAAATATCTTAGAAACATCTGGGAACAAATATTTCACAGCTAATATATGTAGGCTTGCTTTTTGATATAGCTGGATAGTCTACTAATTTTTTTATTGCCGGATAAATCCAACATAAAAAAGCTTCACGGGGTGTAGTATAAAAAAGTGGAGTTAAAGCTGTCTTGTGGTTTTTAAAACTTTCAATAGTTTGGTGCTGACATACCACGCGTTGGTTATACGTTGTTACAATCTATTGAAATTTAAATAAGTTTAATATTGTACGAAATAATCTACGACCACTTCAGGAAATTGCATCAGCAAACAATTTCGACGATTTTCCCGGTATAAAACGCGTTATCAAACACGCGATATCCAGGCATCCTTATTATAACTGGACGTATTTATGCAACATTGATTCAACCTACATTTTCTTTTGAGATTTATACAAATGACTAGTTAATAAAAGCTATTTTATTTTATTATTTATTTATTATTACACATGACAATAAATATACACAATTTGAGAAAAAACAACAGGTAATTTGATTTGGACATATAATTTTAATGGATCTGGGTTTGTTGCCTTTCATTTGTCGTATCCCCAGTAAACTAGGCTTTTGCCTGTATCTCACTGAGGATATTTAGCATGAAAAAATAAATCGATACTTCTTTCCGATTTTTGATAACACAAAAAACCCCGTTGCACGCTCTCATCAACCTGACAAACAGTGACACTCAACTACAACTGGAAACATCCTGCGAAACTCAACTCCTCACACATTATCGCTCCAGAAAGACCAAAAATATTCATCCCACAATATACTGCACACAATCATAAGAATAAAAATCAAAACAAATTCAAAACAAAAAAAAGAAAAACACACAGAAACACAAATACAATAACAGCCAAAATTAAAACAATAATAAGAGACCCACACTCACGAGCTCACATAAATCCCTTCCACTCGTCATTCATCCTGAAAGCCCAAGTACTCAAAATCCTGTCGCAATAACAACCACGCTCCGATCGACTGTCTAAATGGTTTTCCTACCTTTACTTTTATTGAAGTCGGCACGCCATTGTATGTAATGGGAGCCAAATAAGCATATTGCCTTTGGGCAAAAGAGGTTTTAACTCTAGGGATGGTGAACATTTCATTAGTTGCCATGCGTGTCATGTGTGTCTGCTGAGTTTGCATCTTCCCCTCCTCTCGATGGTAGTGCCAGAGAATGGATTTGAGATGTAAATTGGCTATGTTCAGGACCTGATACTCTCTGAAAAGCTCCGCCGTGGGATACCGAGCAGGAAGTTTATTGATTATTTTCACAATCAATTTTTGGGAAACCTGTAATATGTGTTTCTGGGTTAAGGTGCATCCCCCCCAAACTGATATACCGTAAGAAAGTGCTGACTGACATAAGGCGAAGTATATACTTTTAAGAATATTTTCACTGAGCACATTTCGAATCATACGGAATATGTATCCTAGTTTTCTGATTTTTGCGCTCAAAGTGTTAATATGGACCTCCCAACGAAGGAACTGGTCAACATAAACTCCAAGGTACTTTATACTATCAACCCTTTCCAAGGAAACACAACTACAGTCAGACATGGGTGAACAAGTGTGTAGTGTTATGTATTTATTTGTAGGTGCTTGAGTTCTTTTAGATATGCTAAATGTGATGTATTTAGTTTTTTGGGAATTTAGAGTCAATAAATTTGAGTCCATCCATTCTTTAACTACACGCAATTCTTCGTTAGCCTTTAAGAATACATCATCCCATGTTCGGCCCTCGAATAGAAGAACCGTGTCGTCCGCAAAAGTAATAATCTTACCCCTGAGAGAAAGATTACACAACTGATTGACATATATCAGGAACAATATAGGTCCCAGAACACTACCTTGAGGTACTCCGAATCTTACAAAAAGAGGCTCACCAAATACACTATCACCCAATTTGACTCTCTGAGTTCTATCAGACAAGTAAGAAGAGAACCAACTAGAAGAGCGCCCACATATGCCCACCTCCATCAATCTGGTAAGTAATATTCGGTGAGACACTGTATCAAAAGCCTTTGCAAGGTCCAAAAAAACTGCCAAACATGCCTTCTTATTATCCAAAGTGTTGGTAACGCTGTTTACTAGATTAAGCAAAGCAGTTTCAGTTCCCACATTCCTTTGGAAACCAAACTGATTAGGAGAGATAATGTTGTGCATATTGAAAAATTTCATCAGTCGGTCCTTCACTATTTTCTCAATAATTTTTGAAAGAATGCTCAGCAGAGATATGGGTCTATAATTTTTTAAGTCATCCATCGAGTCTCCCTTGTGTATTGGGACAATATGCGAACGTTTTAATGCAGTTGGGAAAGTTAGACCTCTAAAACTCAAATTGATCACATGTTTCAGTGGTAGTGCTATAAATCTTTGAGTATGTTTTACCAGTGCAGATGTAATCTGATCAGGCCCCGGGGCGCTACTTGCCTTAAGTGTGTTAATAGTCGCTAGAACTTCTCTCTCCGACGTTGGCGTTAGATAAAATGTATATTCGGGTACTCTTAAAGAATGAAGAATAGCGTCATTCAATGACTGTTCGGTCGTTTTGTTCCTATTAAGTATGTTACGTGAGAGATTATTGCCTACATTGGCGAAATATTCGTTAATGCCACTACAAAGCTTTTGTGGTTCCTGTGTCAATGATACTTTTGTGCCATCAATGTTTAATGTAGAAGGGGCATTTCTCTCTCTCACTGTACCGGTGATGTCCTTGATAACACTCCAAATTATCTTTTGATCATTATTTGAGGCTTCAATCTTTGCTCTATAGTAACTTTCCTTTGCTTTTTGGATGAGTCTCTTGCATGTATTTCTGTATTGTTTGTAAAATGTTATTGAGTGTGGATCACTGCTTGTCTTGAGATCCCGGTGCAGACGATCTCTTTTGCGTATACAATAAATCAATCCATCAGTGATCCAAGGTTTGAGTTTTGTGTACCTTCTGCTTCTACTGTGTATTGTCTGTGTGGCTGAGTTAATATGGGAGTTATAAGCATTAATAAAGCTCTCCAGAGCTTCATTTACATTATGGGACTTGAGAGTGTCTTGCCAATTTTCCGAATCAAGGGAGTGCAAGAGCTCCGGTATACTCGTGATCCTTTTTCTCTTCATGCCCATCCCTATTTGTCTACCTGCACCCTCTGAAAACCCCAATATAATTGCGTAATGGTCAGTAATTGTTGTCTCATACACTACTGCTCTAGCCTTCTGCCGAGTTCTCACCATTGCGTGATCAATGCAGGAACCCGAGCCCAAGGTCACGCGTGTGGGAGTCGTGATAAAAGGAATCAATCCATGAAAAGTCATTAGCTCTAGGTAATTCAAAGTATTTCTCTGATCCTCCACCAATATATCAATGTTCACATCCCCCACAAGCACGACCTCCCGAGAACTTTGCCTAATCAATTGATCGAGACCCACCAAAAAGGACTCAATATCATGCATATGTGGAGGACGATAAACAGCAATTATAGTCTGCATATTCAGTTGGATCCTCAACACATTAGCAGCAGTGAT
This sequence comes from Odontocerum albicorne, assembly GCA_949825065.1. Lineage (NCBI taxonomy): Eukaryota > Metazoa > Arthropoda > Insecta > Trichoptera > Odontoceridae > Odontocerum > Odontocerum albicorne. Next base: position 25,472,568 of record OX463844.1, on the reverse strand, counting down.
GCTTATTTCAGTGACAGTAATCTCAAGATCTTTTTTTTGCATATACCACAACTCCCTCATTCTGTGTTATATTGTGTGTAGATTTATGTATGTTATAACCGTGTAAGTGCCTTGGCAGAAACTTGTCCTTGATCCAACACTCCGTTAGAACAATCAAGTCAAAATCAGCATTTAGATCTGATAGAAAAACAATAAAATCATCGAAGTTTCTATCGTAGCTGCGTATGTTCAGGTGAATAATTTTTAGTTGCCGATAATCACTCATAAGTGATCTAAAGGATGAGATATTATTAGTATGAAAGCCAATTACGCTGATAATCTCATCAGCATCATCGTTCCCTTCCAGCATCATTAACCTCAGTCAAGCGGCTCAGTTTGGTGATTACGAAGATAATTGAACGATAAAAGATTGAGCTTTTGTATTTACAGATTTTAAGCGTGTAAGTAAATGAATGACAACTACAACAAAGAAACCGATGCAGATATACAGAGGTAGAAAATTTAAAGCAACTTACAGGAAATATCACCATCAAGAAAGGCAGCTGATTAGAAGTCCGAGGGATGCTAATTGTATGAAATTGTACGTGGAGAGAGAAGCTTAAAGCCTTGGATAAAGAAAAAATATTCACGAAAAAACAGAGCCATACCTCGACAAAAACAAGTCCAGATTCATTCATTCTGTCGTGTGCCATGAAAGAGATAGGATCCATTTGTCAGAGTTTAGACAGGTCTGACTCTTTACTTATATAAATTATTTTAGAGCCATCCTCCCTTCTAGCACACACACGACCCGATTTTATCCAGGCGTACTTGTATCCCTTACTTTCACACACTTTCTTGGTCAGACTCAGCATACGCTTACATCGTCTTGTTGAGAGCTCCGAAATGTATATCTGACTCTTGACCAGCGACAAACCCAGATCCTTTGTATTAAGTTTATCAGATCCATTCTTATTGGCAGTCCTATAAGTCTTGACTACATTCAACATGGTGTTCCTGTATGCTTCGTCCTTGAAAGTCACAATTATAGGCCGGGGATTCTTCTGGGAGGATTTGACGGAAGCTCTCGATATCTCCGTTACGTATTCTGGGAGGCAGCTAAAATTTATTGTACTGGTCACCTTGCTCCATATTTCGTCAATGTTCTCTTCGGGAGATTCAGGACATCCTCTTATTTCAATATTCCTTGTAAGACTCTTCGCCTCAAGCAGGTCAATCTTTGCCTCCAAAAACTCAACACTCATTTCCAATTTTTCGCTTTTTATCTGAAGAGATTCCATATCTGAAGTCCTTTTCTCACACAAGGCAACCCTATCACAAATTTCATCATATTTTGATGACAGGAAGGAAACCGATTTCATGACTTCCTCATTTTGCCGTTTGATGCCCAAATATAAGATGTTGACTTCCTCGAATTTCTTGTTAATCAGATCAACAATCGAGTTCTTGAATTTGTTCAGTTCAGTTGACAAAAATTCATTTCCCATCACTACGGAGTCTTGCTCAGATATTTTGCTTACTATTTTGTTTTTTTCGGGCTGACAGTACTCATTACTCTTGCACTGGCAACATTGCCATGTTGACAATTGAGTTTTGACGAGTTTTTTGAATGATGTTAACGTATAGTTCTGACATGAATAATGAAAAATATTGTCGCAAGTAGAACATCTAAGCACCATATCTTGCTTAATGTTTTCTTCGCACTTAAAGCAAGTTAATTGGGACATTTTGCAGCGATGTTCTGCTTCACAAAATCCAACTCTTACTGATATATACTAACAAGTAGGTAGATTCACACTGACCTGTCAAAATGTACAGCGGGAACAAATTATCCGATCTGATACACAACAGAATATTTCACGTCTTTCACCTGCTTCTTCTATTAATGTTTATTTTGTTCTTGACAAGAAAGTTGATTTAAACTGTTGCTATTTTGTAACTTTTAACAGAGTTGATATAATTTTAGTGTTAACGATTTGACAACCGGAAACGGAATCCCATCTATGTATCAAACTGATTTATTGCTATGTAGCAAACTGATTTATTGGAAAGCTGAATTTAACAATAACAAACAAACTATGCAGGATCGATGTTTTTAATATAGTACAAAGGATATACGAGTATTTTAATATTTTATACTAAGCACGAGCATGGATTGGCTTTTGGCTTTTCCATTTGACGGATCATCGAGTATTTTAAGAGTGCCCTTTTTTATACTCCACGTTTCAATGAACCATTTGTTATTTTGATATGGGTTTGATTAATTATAGGAAGAATACTAAGGAGGATTTTTCTCATACTGTTAAGTGGTACCGATAATATATTCACTGTCACTTAATTGGCTTAAAATCTCTAAACCGCGCGTGTTTAGACAAGACATTGGTCCCACAAGTTGGTTGGTAAAATAGATAATAATTTCTTGCACAGTTGATAATTATTGAGAACATAAAAACTGTGTGTCTAGTATTTTGGGACAATCGAAATTACATTGTAGTACTTTTAATAAGAATAACGCGGGGGCTAAATTATAAACGATGTGCATATCAGTCATTGGGTCATTGAAATATTTCAAACAACGGTTGGATAAATATGTAACTTCTTTTCAATTCAGCGTTTTATTTCTGATTTGACTTTCCCCATCCCTTCTTTTTCTATCGATTGATGATATTTCACTAAGTCGTTTATGATATTTAAACAAATCAAGAATAATTTGATGTTTAAACAAATGAAGTATGACCATGTTACTTCGTTAATATATGTTCTTTGTTTAGTTGGGAATGATTTTCATTGCGTTATAAGTCAGCCAAATTATGTGTAAAAAGATATTTGTTTAGTGCTGTATATTTTTGCATATACTCTCATATGCTAGCATGTCCAACTATTCGTCAACGAAACTGACTATACGAAACGGAAATCAAACAGTCATGTGTAACATCCTCCCGCGAGCCTTCATTCGCGAGTTAAGTTACTACGTTAACGTCTAACTTAATATTTAAATTTGATACATATATAGTCGAGTCCCTATTATCCGACCTTAAGATAATTGCGGGTGGGTCACATAACCGAGAATAACGGATACTCGATTACCACCAAATACAATTTATTTAACTGGAAACATTTTGTTTTATTGCTTAAAAAATATATATTGTATATATACAGTAAGTACGTAACATCGATATTAATAACAAAGTATAAATATTTATTTAAACTTACTAAAAATTGTACATAATACCATAGAGACAGAACAGCACTATATAAATAAAAGTAAAAAAAATAAAGTACACGTATTTAGCAATGAAACGTGTTCTTAAAATCATAGTCAAAATATAAAATATATTATTGTTTTTCATTTTGACTGACCGGATAATCCGTAATATCGAATAATCGGGACTCTACTGTATAGTTATTGTCAATTTAATATAAGATATTCTTCACAAAGCATGCATTTTTATCGCATTTATTCTGGGCACTATCATACACTGTGTTATCATATTTTCTGAAAATGTTACACATATCATGCCAAATACAGTTCTAAGTGCACCGTTATCCTTGTTCCTTACTGCAACACGCCATTGATTATTTTTATAAAAAAATTAAGCAAAGGAAAGAATGTAAATTTCTCATAAAGTTGATTGTCTTGATGAAAATTCTAGTAATATAAGTAATATAAAAATAAAGAAAATGAATATTTTTTTTTGGCAGCAGCGGTACTCGTACAATGAACTTTACAGAGAAGCACACAATATTTATACATTGCCCAAAAAATCCTAAGAATTAAGTTGTAAAGTACTATTTTTTTATTTAAGCCAGTATTAGAAATGATGGAGCTAGAATAAAGTATTAAATACAGTACACGAAAACTCTTGAAATTTGCATAACATTAAAAGTAACTTTTTTCTAATGTACAATACAAACAAAAGTTCAGATCATTGACCATAACAATTTCGTTCCACCATTGCGTGTTCGTTAGTATTATTGTAGTAGCATTTATTCCATTTCAAAAAATTTCATCACTGTATATTTTATTTAAAAAAAAAGTATGTATTAATTTCTCGTCTACCCTAGCGAATTAAATGCGATATTTAAATTGAACCACCAATTCGGTTGAAAAGCTCTCTTATCATTATCATAATCATATGCGAGAATAAATCCTACTTAAAACTGTAATTCGGTGGTGAATAGTAATATCATTTCACTTAATCTAAGCCGGAGTCGAAAATAAATATACAAATACACATACTATATATTTGAAAGTTTTTAAAGAATATTTAAGGTGTTATTGTATTTGTATTTAAAGAAGGCATAGCACAGGAAACAATATAAATTTACAGAAGGCAACTACTGATATAGTCGGAAATTTGATGATAACAGGTGATGCCGGGACCAATATTATATTTATCTAAGAAAATTAACTTGTAGCAGCCCAAGAAGAGGGTTTTTTTAAATCTTATCAATCCATAAAACATAAAACGACCGAAAAAAATAACCGAAATATATTAACTGAATTATTGTCAATATTCATTGGTGTGGTGTGTTACGATAATCAGAAAATTGCGCAGAATGAATAAAAACCCGAAAAGGGTCGATATAAAAATAAGCTCTGACTATAATTAACGTCACTGTAGACTGCGAGATCTTCAATTTCATTGTATTCATAACTAAAATATTTATTCTTATCAACCATAATTATGTAAAAATAACCTGAATGACGAAGATCACACTGGAAGACTTTCTGGTATACTGGAATCCAAAACATGCAAGTGGATGGATGACAAGTGTTCTACAACAAGACCACGGAGGTTTCTAATATTCGCAGAAATATTTCCAATATAAGTATTAAGCCGTAAGAAAATATTTTTGTGTTGATAGATACATATGTTACACTACACAAAATATATAAATGTGTTTAGTGACAAATTTGAGTACTATGCGAATTTTAAAGATTGAAAAAGGAAAGACAATTTCAAGTCAACATTTAAAAAATAATCAAACTACTCGTATAACAATGTTTTTCACATTTTTCAGAACTTGAAAAAAATGCAATTTTATAGACTTACATAATTTTCAAAAAAGTAAATCCCATTAATAAAAATAAAAATTCTAATCGATTCAAAATGAGAATGTATACCTACTTTTTTTTAACGGAATTTAATTTCTCTCACATAAGTATAGATATGTTGGAAAGTGGAATAATTAAATTACAAACAAATAACTATTTCTGAATAGTTCGATTATTCCCATTGCTATTCTGAACCTGTTTAGGCAGCAGTTAAATGAAATATCTAAATTTTGATAACGTATGAGTCGGGTCGAGCGATTTCGAGAGTATGCAAACGACTTGGTTCAAAAATGGAAATGAAACGAGATTTCTGTAGAAATGTTCACAGTATTATTAAGTGGCCACAAACTATGATGGAATGAGACAAACTTAAATAATTTTAAAATCGATACGCAATTTGGAGAACCTCGAGAACTTTGCCAGTAGTATTGCGTTGAACTTAGAAAAGAGAGTGTCTGATAAAGTTTGGATTTATAAAAATGTGATTAGACTAGAAAAATCGTTCAATGAAACTAACTTATTATTGAAAATATGTAATAAGTTAGTTTCTGAAAATTATTATAAATTAATTTATAAGTAACAAAGATTATAAATATGGGTTGGTCGTTGTGAATATTATCATTAGTTATTAAATGTTTGAATTTGTGACATCAGTTGATAAAATATTTATAAGGGTTTATATTTTTTTAGTTGAACAACAATTTATGTTCTCTTTACTGATCAGTTAATACTCGTAAATCTCACTGAGTGTGTTTTATAAATGGGAGCAATGTTATATACATCAAAGCTTAAATGCTTTATAGCAATGTTATACATCAAAGCTTAAATGCTTTATAGCAATGTTATACATCAAAGCTTAAATGCTTTATAGCTATGAAAAACTTGATCTTAAACTATATGTTTCCAATACCAAGATATGGTACTTCTTCCAAGGTTCTTCTTATGGTAATTGATAAGACGATAAGGTAATTGATAAGACGCTTATTTTCCGACCCGAAGATTGCGGGTTCGATTCTTGTTGGAATACAATTTTGATAAACTAGGGTTCTAGTTTGGTTTTCGCTTAAGGCATCTTAAACATATATCTTTCTAATTGGTTGTAAGAAATTGCCACACGCCAATAAGCCCGCCAGGTCGTATTGTATACAGCAAACAATATTATACTATTCAGTAAAAACCTCCACCATCATCAATGTAAATGGACAAACATTGAATATGTGCAACAATCTTTTTACTTAAGTAGCATTGTCAACGACAAATTAAACGTAGATGATGCAATTAAAAACAGATTAAGCGTTGCATACCAAGAGTTTTGGGCTCTTCGAAAGTGAGTATTTGATACTCATTATCTAACACTGAAAATCAAAATGGCAGTGTATAAAGCTGTTATCATACGAGTACCATCTGAAACATAAAAGTATGGATGCGAATCATAGGAATCATTCAAAATATCAGCATCGGAACCTCAGGCAAATAATAAAGATTCGGTGGTATCATAATATACTAATGAAAGTAAAAAAAAACACGCATACAAGCTGTAAGTACTGAATAAAAAATTGAGATTTGACAGCAAAAATCGTTCTTTATCCCAATTAAAATATTTAATATCTTATATTCTGTAAACTGTTAAGTAAATACTTTTATCGGTTATCAAATGTTCGTGATATTTCATAAAATTGTTGGAAACATGACTAAGTTTTTTGGTTCAACAAACTTACGACTCTTTTCGAGTTTTCAAAAACAGTTTACAAGCAGGTTAAGTTTTTCAGTTAAACAAGCAGGTTAAGTTTTTTGTCACAAATAATTGAAGCATTCATAGAAGATCATTTAAATCATCCTTTTTATTTTGTAGATGTTACGATTCTTATTTCAGTAAATGATTTAAATGGTATTCATTGTATTTGATTGTCTGGAAAAGAATTTCATATATTTCGGTCAAAAACAAACGTAAAATTGCACCAAATGCTTTATTTAAACAAATATTAATATGCGTTACCAATGTGCATACACTTTATATCTTAATGCGAGATGTTATCAAGATAATTAAATATTTCTTAAAATTGTAGCAAGTGTTTTAAGGGCGTGTAGTGGATTAACAGTCGTGACATATCAAACCCGAAATTTCGATGGTAAGGAAATCAATGTTCCAAAACGATCGGCAAATTTTATGTTGCAGCGTTTCGTTCAGCAATTTTATAAAGAGCTATTTTTGTGTTACTTGATAGCGCTATAAGAATTTATAATTACTAAGGTAATGAGCTAGAGAAAAACAAATTAAGATGCAATATAGTCTAAAAATAAAATCGGCCGGAAGTGAATCCGTCAGGAATCAAACCTGAAGTGACCGTACGGTTAGCACCGTTAGACCACGGCTGCCGACTGACATACACAAACAGTTTAATTTTATGACAAAAATCAAATCACTACCGTTTTATAATTAACGGAATCATAAATTCGTGATATGTAATATCACTCATAATAATAGAGTTGTGAAGTGTAGCACCACGTTTAAACAATAAGTAAATAAAGAACAAATTCTAAGACAATAATTCAAAAACCAAAAAAAGCAATAAAACACGTTCTTTAAAACAATATACAATATTATAATTTAAGTAACGTGTTCGCAGTTTCTAGCAAATTTATTTGTAGTAACACTGACTGTGAAAAAAACAAGTAGAAATATTTCACTTTTTTATGTTATATACGTATGAAGTTAGTCAGAAGGTTTGGAGGCAACTCACCATCTGATTCCTAGAGTTTAAAGTCGACCGCAAGATGTAATCATTCCGAGAAGGCTCTGCGTTTAAAGCACCTATAAATTCACCCATAAACTAAATGTACGCTCTTGAGTTTTAAAAGGCATAGCGTGACCAGGGCTTGGGTGAATATTCAAAGTGAACAATAGTCAATTCAACAGCACTTGAGCATCAAGTAGAGTTCTTCAATAATTCACTTTATAACAATAGGGGGATTCTGGCTGAGCTTCTGGCAAGGATTGTACTCATTTTCACGGAATAAATTTTTTATTTATTTCCTTTATGTCGATTTTCTGCATAAAATTTTATGGCGCACGATAGAACTGAGAAAAGTAAATTTATATTAGTGGATTTTCTTTCACATATTTATCCAATTCTTGTATGTGTTGGTGCAAATAAAAATGTAAGACTGATCTTTGTCTACATCGATATTCCACATTGTTTTGAAACATCACTCTTAAACGAATATGTCCTTTGATTATATTATTAGTACATAACATATGCTATGAGCGTAAATATGTAATTTGCTTAAAAGATTTTTAAATCTTTTAAGCGAATGACATATTTTGTGTCTGGTCTACTTAAGTATTGAATATGTGTTTCCCATGATTTTCATCTTCTACATATACTCCATGTGTAATCTTCTATAGGCATTTTTTTTTTACGTACAAAAATATCCAATTGATATATGAAAAAGATCTAATATAAAGTTTTGTTTTCCAGTTTACTAACAGTTTCCCCTTTTTTATAGAAGGCAATTGATTCTGTAGATATATGATTTGTATCATCGAGTTTTCGAAAAGAGAATTCGGTTAAGAAGTGGATCTTTATGTAATAAGAAATATGTAAATAATTAAATTATGAATAAAAGATAAAAATTAAATTTTCAATCTCATTTATTTACTTAGTATAGACTAAAATAACTGAGAGGTAAAAAAACGTAGGTTATGATTAAATGAAATCTATTTATTAATCTCTATAATTTCAAAACACGCATTGAAAGTACTTTTTTTAAGAAATGCGCCCAAATAACCAGTATGATTGAGGAAGGAAACGGTTTGAGATTGCTTTTTTTTATCTAAGTCATTATTATTTTTTAATTACTAGACGATTAACCCGTGCCACGCACAATTATATTTTTTTTATAATGTTTCTGGATTATTTTAAAACGATGCTTATATATAAAATATTCACGGGGTTAACTACTTACTCGTAGTACTACTTCAAATATGTTTATATCAATTTACCTAATAAATACTGCATTAAATACAACAATACCGTCCCCAGACACCAGCCGTCCCACTAAGGTCCGTCCTTATCTCCGACGGTTGAATTACGAGTACCTATACATAAATGTGATCGAGTGTTTTTAGACCGGTACATAATTAAGCGTATGACAATATTATCTAGATTATTAAAAAAACTGAAGGTAAGTATAATTATTTTATGTATTTTTTTATCTCAAATATTTTAAAGATCCAATTGTTTTATTTAAACGTAAACATTAAAAAAATTGTCATATAATTCAAACAAAAAAAAAACGTTTAAAAGAGAACAAAAACAAAGAACAAACAAATGGCGTGTCGCGAAAGCCACATAATTAAGTTGAATTGTATGCATTTAAAGGCCCCTATTTCCGAGAAAAATATTACTTAAATATTATATTTTCGCTACATTTAAATGTCCAAGTGTAAACAAATGTGTCTCGCGGTGGAAAATAAAAATTTAATAAAAAATTAACAATTATGTATATAGAATGATAAACTATATAAAACCATATTTTTATTTCATTTCGGTTAATCGTGAGACCATTTCTTTTAATTTCGTCTGCTAAGCCTCATTTTAAAGCTAAACTGTAAAATGTGGCTTGTGCGATAAACTTACTTGAAACTTTTGGAGAGATTCGATATAGAACTTGTTTTAACACAAGTATTGTTTCATTTTGAAAACATGGACTATGTCGAATGAACGGAAAAACCTTCGAAAATGTAATTTAACCCTTTACAAAAAACGCTGTTATTATTTTTTTCTAAAAAATATCAAGCCAGTAAAATGAAATATTTATTGTACTTATATTAACATAAAAAACTATTTATTTCACAGGAGGAAAATGAAGCAATAAGGCAGTCTACGTCACAAATACTGGTATCTAAAACAACAGTATTTCAGGAAGTTTCCATTGAGAATTGAATTGGAGACTCAAAGGTCAACCTGCTCCGAGTGAATTCCTCCAAGGAAAGAAAACGAGAGATGGGTCAAGTTAAGGTTACAAAATCGCCATAGTGCAATAGAAATATCGATATTACATTGAAAAGTGAAGGTGCTGCATACGCGATATCCAGGTTCGCATTAAAATGAGGTAAATCGATCGTGCTGAGGTCAGATGTTGCATAAAACTAGAATGAATAGCGACGTTCCGAGTAGAGCAGAAGTACTTCGAGCTAATTGACATCGATTTAAATAGTGTTAAACACATATGTGCTGCCTTGGCGATAAACGAAAATGGATTATTGATACTTAAAAGAAGCATAAATATTAATATGGATAAGTAACGGTGAGACTTGAAAGATTAGCAGATAGCTTACATCGAATATAATATATGTTGCAAATGGTTGAAGGACCTTAGAAATTCATTACAAAAATGAAAGAGGTTAGTTACTACTTTTAATTATTTTATTAATATAAATAATAAAATATTAAATAAGAGGCCTATTCATACCAATATAGCATGTAAATGAAGAGGGTGGAACTATATTGGTATATCTTTCAAAATTCAATTTATGAGATATTTAAAAATATAAGTTTTCAAGTGTTGCTTTCTTTTTGACCACCATTACGTAATTTAAAATGCACCATCATATTCCTAACGGTTTCAAAATATTAAACGGTAGTTTTAAGGATTTTTTTCACGAAAATTTGTTATTCAGCAAGGAATGTATAAACCAGTTTGACACAGTGAACATTTAAATTTTCATCCCAATGCTAAGTGGTGTAAATTATTTTACTAAATATAGGTTTTTTCGTGCCTTAAACCACTTAAGAATAGAAGATTTTCATAATTTATACACAAAAAAGGAAAAACGGGAAAACCCTAAAAAAATGTAACATACGAGTATATCAGTCTTGGCTCCTTTGTATGCAAATCACTAATAAATGTTTAGATAATGCAAAGAAAAATACGTTTGACATATAAGCTATCAAAAAGTCTAGTCTCATCTCATAACACACTCGTAGTCGGGATAAACCCCCACCAATAAAAAGGTGAGCTCGGCCGCAAAGACGCCAGATGTTTTTCAGCCCACACCCATATTGATGTTTGAAGTAAATAAAAACTATATTATATATTTTAGAATCAATCGAATTTTAATTCAGTTTATTCTTAAAACTAGTTTAATTGTTTAAATATAAATATAGTTACTTCAGAAAAAAAAATTAAATCAAGCACCGTATTTGTTCTCAGGAATAAAAAAAACTTAACAAACTTTCAGAAATTTTAATAATTGTATACATATCACATCTTTTATTATCAATATAAACAAAAAAATACTTACACTTGTTCCCAAAATTAAGAACTTATTTCTGTCTTCAATGGCACACAAAATAGCATCTGATTTCAATTCAATCAAAGAGTTAAGTTGTTCACGTTTTGAAGTCGTTCACACTTATTGAAGAAATCTGAAACAAAAATATACGTCATATTAAATCAAATAACATGTTTATATTGAAACATAACAACACTCCAGTTTCTTTGAAAATGTTTTTACTATATGGTAAGAGTAACCATTAACCCCATTTTCATTGTATTTTGTTTTATTTCGATCTCTGCGGTCTCAGGAATAAAAAATACAAGCATTGACAATAAAGAAATTTATTACTTAAGGATAACAGTTCTGAACTCGTGCTGTAATTTGTGACAAAAAGAAAGACATTCGACAATGTTATGAATTATTTATTATACAAATAAACGAGACCAAGGAGAATATTAACGAGCCCTTTTATTCATCTTGTTTTTTCAGACAAGAAATGGTTGGTAATTTAACTTTTTTTTTTGTTTCACTTTACATAATATTTTATGTTTATATCTCAAAAATTAATTATGTTAAATAAAAACAAAATCGAATTAAATTGATAACCATTAATTATTGACTTGAATTATTATTTAATGACTATTAATTATTCACGAAGTTTTCTCAACCAGCCCCGTTGGAACTATCATAATTATAATATTATAAGAATCTGATTCTCTGTCCAATCAGATCCAGCGTTACAGGTGACATTCATTTTGTAAATAGTAAGCAGACTATGTACTATTAATAAGATTCCTTACACCAAGGTTAATAAGAGTAGGATAGTAATAAATAAAAGTAAGATTCCCTGACAGATCACGTTACAAATGTAGAGGTGCTTTCTCATATGTATAATGTAAGGATCGAGAACTGTTTGAAAATGTCAAGTTTCGAAAATTGCAGTATCTTAGTAACGTAATGAAAAGCACAATATACATTATAACACTACTGTTCATCCTGAGAATAATAAATGGTAAACGAGACAGAGGAAGACGCTTCATTTATTTACTTAAGAATTTGCGGGAGTGGTTTAAGAACAGTTCTAAAGAGTTGTTTCGGGCTGCAGTGGACAAAGATTGCCATGATCGAGGCCAACATTCGGTAGAAGAAAACACATCGAGAAGAACTAAGTAGACTTGTTGCTTATCGTATATATGTTATGCATTCCGATTCCAGACACAATTTCAAACATCATTTTATCTGAATTTCTTAAGTGAATCTTATATGTTGCATTTAATAAATTTAAAAAAACCAACCAAGTCTTGGTGTATTTTGTTATGAAACAGTACAATACGAGTCATATTTTATTATTATACACTTCAGCTTACTTTTCTTAAATTGGCACACTAAACGACGAAATACACAACACAAATAAATAATTCTTAGACTACGTCAAAGAACGTTCAATAAACGCGATGGAATAATATAAACAATGACAGGATTATGGACCAAGTGTTTATTTACTCGAATGCTATCAGTTTTCTCTCCAAGTTTATTTTATTTATTTGGTCTATACTGACGCAATGTACCAAATGTGATTCATTCAAAATATTGTTCTGATTTATATCATCTGTATCTGAATATATCAATATTTCTATAAAATAAATTAATAACACCTTGTCAAGCCGCACGTTCCTTGTAGAACTATCAGGTTAAGTGTTTTATTGTACAATGTATAACACCTACACACGGAATGGCCTTGTTGAACCAATTATCCGATATTGTTATCTTTCATATCCCGGTGGATAAATTGATATTTAAACTCCTTAATAAACTTATAGACATCACTGAACCACTTCACAGAGAAGCATGTGTATTTGTTGTTGTTATATTTAGAATTTTATTTATATTCGTATATTTACTTTTTTCTTATTCTACGTATTTTCTTTGGTGTAATTGGGTGGAGAATATACGAAGTGACAATGTATAACAGAATACAGAATTAAGCGATTATGGATGAATGTGAAATTAAGACTGATGCGTTGAGTAACTTGAAACAGAGCATACAAAGAAGGTTTGGGAATGTGGAACGAATGAAAAAAGAAAAAAAAAAAAGAAAACAAATGCAAAGTGCAAATGTGAGTGAAAGTCGTGTGATAGGAAGACCCAGGAAAGTATTGTTGGATCAAGTGAATGATATTCTGAAAGAAGGAAACGTAGAAAGTCTGATAAATCGTTGAAGTTGAATGATAAGGTGCATGAATGAGGAGGAGGCTATGGATTTGTGTCGAGGTATGAAAGTCTGACGCTCTGTCATTTGCCTACACCGACAGAGAAACATCGTGATAGTATGTTTTATGTAATTGAGTCAAACCTGTTTCAAATGTACAATAAAATAAAAAAACAAGACTACACAGATTGGCGAGCAATATGGCCATTGTGTGGAATTCCACATGAATTCTTACAAGAGTAAAGAAGTAAGGTGCCAGGATGAATATAATAAATCATATAGATTTGACATAAAATCCATTGAAACTTCCAAGTTTTTCGATTTATCTCACAATATTTATTTTCCCTGAAAATTCAATTTCCGAGAAAAAAATAGATTATTTTGATTGACTTGACTTTTTATCTATCCTTTCGTGATTTGTTTTATTAACGCTGTCAACTGTTTCAATCAAACGGAATGGTTCTGGTATGTTGAAGGAGATTGCTTGTACGGTAATAAACCCATCATGTCCAACTCGTCCAATAAGAATTTAATAAAAAAATAAACAATATAAATTAGTGCCTCATATGTTTCAGTCTGATATATATTATAGTAAAACAGGGTGAACGAAAATAAACAGACAGAGAAAAAGTAAAATAAATAAAAGGAAATAGACATTCCAACAACAACAAAAATAATGAAATTGTATACTGCTTGATTTGACTTAAGGTGGACTAGACAATTAAATTTCATACATATATTTTTCATTTTATATGTATTAAACTTCCGCTGTAAACAGTTTACAGACGATGAACCTGACAGGTATATTGTCCCGTGGTGATCGCTTCCAAAAAACCAGAAAGATGTTTACAGATGCCTTAAATGAAAACCAAACTGGAACCCTTTCATAAAAAAACGGATTACAGCGAAAATCGAACTATCAGCCCCCAGGTTGAAAGAAAAGCGTTAAACGAACAAACCAAGGAGAGCATCAGCTTTCATTAAATGAACAATGAAAGGTACATAGACCGGTTTTAAAATTACATCATGAGATCGGTAAACTTCCTTCATTCTAGAGTTATCTATAGATACAAGAGATAAGATATAACTCGGAAATGTCAAGCGGTAAAAATAGACAAAGATAAGAGTAAATCACATAACAATCGTAGATTAAATTAGGGAACACTTGAAACTGCAAATGGAATACCGATAAAACTACGCTAAAGATTATGTGATTCAATTGTTTATGACAGTCAACAATATAATATAACCAATTTTCATGAATACTCATATTATAACCCCAATTATAATAATACTGGTAATAGATTCATTGAGAGGAACGTAATATCATCAAACAATATAAAATCGTGTGTACGCACGTCCGTGTGTCAGAACGTTGTTGTCATAGTTACGGTTTAATAGTAATTATTTAATCAATGTCAGTATTTTTTCCCTTTTATATTATAGCTGTCACTTCTAGGTATGATTATGAGATATAAAAAAACAATGGCAAATGTATCTATTAAGAAAAATATACATTTAAACGAGAAAGCTGTTAACAATCAGTGAAAATGTTTGATTCTTCCAACATTTATAATATTAACACTCAATTATTAGATTCACACATCCCTCTCACTAACTTTATAATGTTGCTATGTGAATAAATCAATTTGGTAAATGTTAATATAAAGTTTTTTATCAATAAAATTGATTCCGAAAACATGTTTAACTCGTTTTGTTAAAAAGTAACCTAAAATTGTAGTATTTTGTTTGTTTTGAAGTATTGCAGACTCATTATTCTGGATCAATTAGTAATTGGAGCTGCAGATATTGAAGAGCAAGCGATATTCTAAATAAGCAGCAACACGAAGCAGTACAAAAACAAAACAGCCTCATATTGAAAAAAATACTTCCGTCCATATTGACGGGTTATTATTAGTGGAAATATATTAGGTCCTTACATATGAAATTGGCGTTTTGTTTGGGAGGAACATAAAGTTGATTTTTTTTTAATATAATATATTTATTTAATCAAAGTATGTACCATTGCTATCTATGCACTTTTGCCATCTCATAGGTAGTTCATCGATCCCTTTACTAAAAAAACCATTCGGACGGGAATCAATAAAATCTTTGAAGTCGGTTTGGACTGCCCCATCGGAGTTGAATTTTTTCCCTTGCAAGAAGTTATCCAAATTTCGAAAAAAATAGTAATCTGTTGGGGCAAGGTCCGGAGAGTACGGTGGATGTCTTAGACATTCCAATTGAAGCTCTTCTAATTCCGTCTGTTGTGCAGTGTGTGGTCTAGCGTTATCATGAAGCAGCAGTGGCCTAGAGCGATTAACCAGCCTCGGTTGTTTAGCAGCTAGCTTTTCCATCATGGTTTGCAGTTGCTGACAATAGACATCTGCCGTAATCGTCTGGCCAGATTTAAGAAAGCTGTAGTGAACGACACCAGCACTAGTCCACCAAACGCTCACAAGTAACTTTTTTGGAGTCAATTTTCGCTTGGGGCATGGTTTGGCTGGTTCGGCAGGGTTCAGCCATTGCGATGAGCGCTTCCGATTATCATACAGGATCCACTTTTCATCACAGATAATGATTCGATTCAAAATCCCTTCATTATTGTGCCGGTTGAGTAATGCAACGCAGCAGTCAACACGCGTTTGTTGATTTGCTTCACTCAATTCGTGAGGTACCCACCTTTCAAGCTTTTTCACCTTCCCAATTTGCTTCAAGTGGATTAAAACAGTTTTATCACTAACACCGCAGCCTGCAGCTAACTCGGACGTGGTTTGCGATGGATCCGCTTCCACAATAGCCTTCAATTCTTCATTATCAACTTTGGTCTCCGGCCGTCCACGGGGCTTGTTCTGCAGGTCGAAATTTCCAGAACGAAAACGTTGGAACCAAAAACGCACTGTGTTTTCTTTTGCGGCACCATCGCCATACACATCATTAATCCTTCGAGCCGTTTCTGCAGCACTGGTGCCACGGTGGAACTCGTACTCGTAAATAACGCGATATTTCAAGTTTTCCATTTTGTAAACTGAGTGTCGCAAAGAAAAAAAACAATTGAGGAAAAAACAAATGAATTATAATTTTCGAAACACAAATACTTGAGTAAATAGCTGTATAAATTTGAATTTGGAATTCTTAACCAAAGAGAAGATATTTGAGATCAAAGTTGCCAGTACGGCAAAACGCCAATTTCATATGTAAGGACCTAATATATCGCTACCCCAATTTGTAAATTTGCTAACTCCATAAATACAAACTTTACAGGGCGGCAATAAAACTGCATAACTAGTCTAAATTAAGTCTTATTAGTATTTTTTTACACTTAAATATCAACACGACCAAGAGATACACTCCGAGTAAAAAAAGTTAAATATCATTATGGGATCATGATTTTATCAATAATTATTGGAGTTAGCAATTTTGCGATGGTGAATATTTAAAAATTGTTGTAATTATTGTAGGAGTTAGCAAACTTGTATATTAATATTAGTTTTTACTGTGGAGGTCGCCTAATAATGAAAAACAAATAACTTGAAGTATTTTATTTGGATATAAACAATGCAAGAGTGGTGATAAAATACATAAATCAAACACTATAAAACAAGTTGAATAAAATAAAAATTACAACTAGAAATTTATTACTCATAGAGTCAAAAATAAAGTTTAGCGACTGGTGAGTCAAAAATAAAGTTTAGCCAGTTCAGTTTTCATTGTTTGAATAATTTTACATGAAAATGCAAATTTAGATCACATTATGTTTGTGAAATGAAGTAGAAGAGAAAGGTGTTGTAATATCTCTTGTTGTGCACCATTCGATTTTATAAAAATTATTAAGTTCTGATATTGACCTCCATTCGGGCAACAAGTATTTTTTGGAAGTTCTTTTTCGGCAGAAATGGGACTCTATTTTTGGAACTCATTAAAAAAGTTGGTATGCTTCTCATTAGCTTCCACAAATAAATTCTGTCGCTTTTTTTTTAACAATAATTGCATTTTCAAATTCTAAACCAGCGCTTTTCTTTTTCCAGTTTAATACTGTCATCCTATTGAAATCTAATGTTTGCAAAACCGTCGTTTTGCATACCCGTATATCACAATCATTATTTCTTAGAAAATATGTTGTAGACGACACGAATGGATTTTTCCGGATCTGTTCTACCCCTCGGTCATTTTACTAGTAAAACTTTCACTAGCCCATATACATAAATTCGTTTTTCTTTCCAATTCAAGTTCCAAAATTGGTTAAAAATGTTTATTCGGTCTTTATTCGATATAGAATAACACTTCAAGACACCTTTTTCAGAAACTTTACATATACACCTTTTTTTAAGTTTTTTATCATTCTTCGGTATTTTATTATTCCATGATCCATTGTTTTCCTTTTTTCTGCCTAAATATCTTTTTCGTTTCTCTCTGTTTGCATTGTTCTTACTAGAGAACCAAGAAGAACTATCTACGTCAAACCTTTTCTTTCTTGCTTTTTTAGTAGGTTGAAGTGGTCCATTAGAATTATTTGAATCTGAATACGGCACTAATGAAATTTTGACTCCTTGACTTTCATCATCACTTATAATGTCATCAATGGTTAAATACTATCTCGGATTGTGTTACGAGTATCAGTTCAGTGGAATTTTGTACAATATTTATATAATATTATCAGCACTTTCCATAATTATAATATTATTGTGAACCGTGTAAGGTTGTGTTTCTATAATTACTTTTGATAAATCTTCTAACTGAGTAGTATCCGTATTTAACATATACAATATTCTGTGATTTTTGCATTATCACTATCAACGACTAAAATTGGCAATTCCATGAATAAATTTGGACTTTCTTTAAAATCATCACTCATACGATTTTCTTCATCACTTTTACGATTTTCTTGATTACTCCTACGATTTTCTGTCAATAATCCAACCATAAATGTTCCTCCGCTATCCCTCTTTAAAAATAGACAATACTTATAAAATCACTTTAATGCTTCAAATATTCAAAAACAATCAGTGAATTTAAATTTTAAATTCAGAAGTTAAATCGAAGTATAACGACAATGATAATAAATCCATACAATAGCCCATCAACTGTAACGTAAGTAAGCCAAAAACTTTATTTTGAAAACATTTTTTTTAATAATTATTATTTTTATTTTACGTCTAATAATCATATTAAAAAGTGAAAGCTGGCAAACAATATTTTTAAAAATAAAAAACTGTTCTGAAACATGTTTTGAATATAGAATTCCTTACATTACTAATTATTAATACAATTAATTACCGTACCAATAATGATATTCAGAAATTCTATATTAGAAACATATGTCAGAGAAAACTTATTTTTCCAACATGATAGTTGTCACTGCTTGACACTTTGACCGATGTATAAACGACGAGAATTATTTAAGTTAATATTAAAATAAATATACTAAAATAACGCGATAGAAAATATAGAAAACTACGTTAGCACAAACGTAAAGTAGGACGCGGAAACCTCATAAAGGACAAGTTAACGCATTTGTCAACCTCATAAAGGACAAGTAAACACAACAAAATGGGTAAACCATGCTCTCACAACTTTTACATACATTAAACTATTATAAGTTCAAGCACCGTGACTATTTCCTGCTATACCTGTATGGAGTACTTTCATTTCTAATTATCTTTCACACCCGTCTTGTAAATAAACACTCGTTTGAATACAAAACTTTTTGAAACGGGACCATTTTATTCGAGGACTTTACAAATGATGTCGAGCTGATTACAAAGTTTTTAAAACGGTTATACTCAAAATGTGATCCAAAAATGCGTGTGACGCCAGCCCACCAGGCATATTTTCAGATATTGAAAATTTAAGATAGAAACATCAATCTGATGTCCAGCTTGTTACTTTAAAAAAGTAGTATAAACTAATTTTTGTTATAATTACCATATTATCAACTATTTGCCTGTGATGAGTATGGCATTTTTTTGGTCATACAGTGCGCACAGGAGAGAATAATTTTTAAAATTTCGTGATAACGGGCAATGTGGAAGGACCACTAAAAAAGACTAAAAAAGTCAGGGCCAAAACTAGAGAAATATTAGGTATTAAACGGACTGAATGCTGAAGAATTCTTCTCATAGCCAAATATGCTCAGGTTTTTCATCCTTGATACAATCGGATAGATTTCTCTCAGTTCTACCAGAAATAAACATATTGGATACATACTCGTATGTAATTATGTGCCATTTCTTAAACAGTTTAATATCAAGAAACCTATGCTATCAGCCTGCCTAAATTCCAAAGGAAATATATTTCAAGTTGAGATAACCTAGTCTGTCCGATCTATATCAACTAGATGGTTAACAGTCTGGGAGCACGGCGATATCAGTGTAGCAAGTCTTCCAGGTGCTACATTCCTAACGCATACGTGAATAAGTATGTTATGTATTCCAGAGCCAGACCATTCAGGGTTATGCAGCATAACGCACGGCTTCTCCCTTCCAGAATACTTCAATTAGTGAAATTTCTTCAACAAGGGAGTTAATAAAAATAAAACTAACCAAGTTGTGAAATCTTGGTATAAACAACCTAATTGTGTAGTGAGCGCTGTGATATTGAACTAATTAAAAAAAAACGTCTAGCACAAACTCAGATGTGATGTTTTAGTAGTGTTATGTTTCTTTAGCTTGATTTTTAATATTTTCTATTTGATTTTCCTTCATGTACATACTCGTAATATTGATAATAACAGAATTCATGCTGCCTGTCTACTATGAAAATAACAATAATAAATTTCACATTAATGTCAAATCACAGGATTATAAAAGGGTGTTGCATGACGTAAACAATTTAATGCCTGAAGCCTCATGTGTGGCGGTTATGTGCAACGCCGCAATGCACGTAGCGGCCACCTAATAATACAATTAACTAGCAGGATCACGATGTGCATATTTATGCTTGGTAACAGAGATGCACTACTAATAAATACACTAATTTTACTGATATATAAACCTTCTTTATAGAAATAATCATATAAATATTAATATTGATTTGCGAAAATATTGTCAACTGATTCGGTGTGCAATGTTGTTAAAAAGAATTAAATGAGTATTGTAATTTTGTATTAATTTTTCATAATGTAATGAATTCAAAACAATTACTAATTAAAATAGCGTTTATTTTTCTTCCG
The DNA here is from genome assembly GCA_949825065.1 of Odontocerum albicorne. Classification (NCBI taxonomy): domain Eukaryota; kingdom Metazoa; phylum Arthropoda; class Insecta; order Trichoptera; family Odontoceridae; genus Odontocerum; species Odontocerum albicorne. Next base: position 25,451,846 of record OX463844.1, on the reverse strand, counting down.
TTTTGATTGCATTTTTTTTCAAATACGTTGTGTATTTACACTTTTTATGTTGTGTGTTTAAATTGATTTGATTTATAAATCATATTGTACTTGAAATATTTTATAATGGATGGGGGCGTGGGCGTTAACAAATGAATAAATAAGTCAATAAATAAATTAGTCTTATTATTTTTGGAGTCAATTTCCAAATACATCTGATCCGTGGCCACCTTCGGCTTTTGCACAAAGCTGGGGTTTTGTTATTGCATTTTCAATATTTCCGCTGATGGATTTTCATTTTTTGGCAAATGTTGTTCTTGAGCTGATCCAAACTACGTGGCTTATAAATACACATTTTTTCATTTTAATAAGTCCACAAAAAGAATAAATCGGGTGATTATGATAGCCAGTTCAAGTCGCCAAGCCGTGAGGTAAAACGATTCGAACAAAATAGTCACTATTTCAGCATGTTTTGTTCTTGTTGTTGCTGACGAATTTCGTATCACTCGACTACATAAAAGTAAAAAATGACAATAATGTTAAAAAAACTACGCCGTCTTCCAATATATTGATAACGTCAAGTATTTAAGTAAAATAAAACAAATTCATTGAAATAGTTGAGGAGTGTCGTTGAATAAGACTCATTTCAAAAAAATATGTAGAAAAAACTCTGAAATTAAAAATTTTAAGTCCATATTTAACCTTTTTTTATGTCATTGGTATATACCATAAATAATATTTCTTGATGACTTTCTATGTATTTTATAATAAATACTGAGGCGTTTCATTTTATGAGCTTTGAATGAAGGTGTGAATATATGTAATTAAATTTATTTATTTACTATTTAATTTTCATCCATAAGGGAGGGAACTGTAAAGAAGTTATGAAGACTTAATATTTTGAGATAAATAATGTTTTCATTTTTCTTCTTTCTTTAAAAATGAAAAGTGTGAAGTATGTTTGATTAAGTCAGGAAGATCGTTCCAAAGTCAAGTCGAGCGAATCACAAAACATGACGTATATAATTATATAAGATGCATTGGTGTACGAAGGATTATGCCTTCAGTAGATTGGAGCAGCATTCCATGCTTATTAGATAATTTTTTTTAGATATTTTACTTACATATCGCTACATAAAGTACTCTTTCCAGAATGAACTTCCCTAACCAAAACAAAAACTAATTACTTTTGACTGTCGGTGGCGCGTGTTGTTGATTGTTCTTACTTGGTGATTTTGTGGGATTAAAAGGAAAACGAAACACGATAGAGGTCATAGTAATATAAGTGAAAAGATACCAAGAAAAATATTTTATATTCTGATATAATATAGCATATAAATTAGGGGATTCTATCAAAAACCCACGGTAGAAAAACTTAACCAAAACACTTTTGTTAAAAAAGATGGGAGAATAAGAAGAGAGAAAGAGGAATATGTTATTTGATAAAATAAAACAATAACTAGATGCTGAATTCCCACTTGCACAGCTGAGTAGCCTTTAGGTCGATAGTGAGCTGACCATAGTAATATGCCTTCGATACGAAATGTATTGCATACATTTGGGGGTATGACATATCAGTAAGGTTGCCTGCCTGTGTTTTTTTTTGTATTTGTTTACCCACTTCGAGTACGTATCCAAGCTAAGGCGATTTCAAGGAAGAAAACCCAAAAAAAGAAAATAAATTTCATGATTTTTCATCAAAATTTTAAATTATAGAAAGCAATAAGATTATACTCGCTTACTAAATGTAATTATAATACAACAAAACATAATAAGCATACTACAATAATTATCCAATCAGTAGGTGGGTTGTATTTGAGTGCAGGCTTTTAAGGTTATTACGCCGTGAAGCGCTTTTTAGAAATCAATTTCCGAATGAAATTAAGTATGGGTAGTTTCGATAACGAATATTAATGGTTTGATGGATCGCCCTGATACTCGTATGTATTCAGATAGTAGGTTTGGAAGGTGTTCCTTTAGAAAAAACCTATATTGAGCGATATTCAAGGTAATATTAATTTCAAAAAATTTAATTATAATATTTAAAATCGTTTTAATTGAGTTTTGCGTATCCTATTAGGAAATATAAAAAAAGATAATAATACTTGTTAATATGATTTTACAAATGGCCTAGTGGTGAAACGATTGTCTTGTAAGCAAGGGGGCGGGGGGGGGGGTTAAATATTCGATTTATTGTGTTTCACTTTCTTTGGATACAGTACGACCTGGTGGGTTAATAACTGAATGGCGATCTCTTCTATAGATGTTCTACCAATTTTATAACGTCTTACAGTTCCTTCTTTCAAAGACTCCCTGTCAAGGTAAGCAGAGATGATAGAGCGCCACGCTTTCCTATCGTAACACACATATTTCATCTCGTCTACATCCATATCTCTTCTTGCACAACTCATATGATTTCTCTGGCTTTCTTCTTTCAAAATATCATTCATATGATCCAATTATACTTCCTGGGTCTTTCTCTACCACGTCTCCAGGTCACATTTGCACTTTATATTTGTTTTGTCAGTCTTTCTTCATTCAATCGTTTTAAATGTCCAAACCATATCGGAACACTAAATTGAGAAAATTCCATTTCAATTCTAAACCTTTACGAAGTTGAAAAATATTGAAAAAATCCCTAAACAAGCATAGCATTGATATAATAGCACACAAAACCATGGCTTCACTTTACGTATTAAATTCATTGGTTTATTTAAAATAAGGTGGTGATGGGGTAAACTATCACACACCTTGGATATTAAAAAAATAATTGCAATTTAATTGATTGAAATTATCGACTAAATGGTGCAAACGGAACGACGAGACTAAGCTCGTCTGCTTTTTACTATTATGAAATTAAGTTCAAAAGAATTTTTAATATTGTTCTACAATATCTGGCTGTGTAATGGTTGGGAATTGATGTTTGATTCACACTTGACATTTTAACTCGTATCGGTATCCTGTATTACATTTTTCTATATGACGCATCAAATACCAGTCACCCTGGATATAATTACGAGAATGGGAGACTGTATTCAAACCATCGTGTTATGTGAGGGTGCTAATTTGGCCGACACCACGTGTAATTAGAGCAGAAATAATAATATAATTACACAGCGGCACGACAAATCTGACATTGAAAAAACTCTCCATCCCTCAACCCGCTCATCGACCGCTCCCGGTTCCGGTTCCGGTGCGCCTGTTTAACCCATTCGTGCCGCATGAATTATTTTTTTTAATTAAATTGAATAGAAAACCTCACTTAGTTGGTAAGACGCTTGACTTTCACTCGGGAGTTTCGAGTTCAATTCCCGATGACATCTGAAAAAATAATATAAAAAGAAGTCAAAGTCTAACAAAATGTTCGTCTGGTAACAATTCTCGTACGCGTTAGACGTGTTCACGTGCAATGGTGTATTTCTTACACGTGCAATTACGAACAACGTGTTTCGTGCTGATCCCAATGGTTCTTAACCCGAAGGCTCGTTTAAAAGGACAGAATACGATGTTATTCCTCAGCCATATTCTACGATATGTAAATCACTAGTTTGGAAGGTTGAGGGGTAGCATGCGAATGAATAGTTGGAAAATTAAAATAAATATGATTGATCTAAAAGAAATGTATATGTGTATGTAAAGATAAATTATACAGCCAAAAAGAGCAACTTTTCAAAGAATACATAAGATCACAATATAGGATATAAAAACAGCTAGGTATAGAATAACAAAACAACAAAAATATAGAAGACGATAGAAAAAGTCAGATTCGTATTGACAATTTTTTTTTCGCACACAGTTTTCATTTTGGTTTTTCGGGTGCGAATATTGAAGTATTATGTTTCAATTTATTTTGTAATATCGAATCGAGAGCACACTCACACAAGCTATAAAAAAAACTTGAATATTTCTAAAAATGGTAAATTACACGTTAAGATTTCATCATTAAGAATACCAGTGAATCATTTTATTTTAAATTTATAACAAAAAATCTATAAATCATGTAATTTAAGAATCCTTGATAACCAAATATTTCAGAAAATAATAAAAATTAATATATTCGACGCCGTTATTTTGCCGAATTTTAAAATGTTGATTCTTTTTATATCACAAATTGTACAATTTTCGATGGAAAGTGATACATTGTGGTGTGGGCAGTAATGAGTTACTGGGGAGATATTATGTCACTGCACCATAGGACACGTAATTCTCCAGGTCACAGAAGTGCCAGAGATGGTAAAAATATATACTATAACGGTGTTAAGTGACTAACAGCACTAAATAACATACTTTGAAGGCTTTAGCGTTACACTGTAGCATCTCTCAAAAAGTACCAACCTAAGAAGATCTCTTAAGGGCGCCTCTTACATAATTTTCCTTCGTTCCAGAAGCCTATTCATTCTATACGGACAGGGTCAGTATGTCCAAAAAATCGTTTAAGCTAATTAGGTTTGTCTCTTTGCTTGACCTCAACAAGATGGTTTATACCCTAAGACCTGACCAATCTCGACATTTCACGGCTCCTGAGAAACATCTCAGATTCTTCATGTTTAGGTTTTCTTTCCTTAGTTCCCCATTGAGTTTTCTTGGACTCATTCACTCAAACCATTAATTTAACATAAGAATTGGTGACGTTAATTAAAAAATGTGCCGAAAAATAAAGTATTCTTCAATCCCATTTATCGAGTTTGAGGGTTTAAAACCACTGGAATAGTTAATCATCGTACATGTTAGTAATACGACCGCACATGAAGGGGCACAATACTCGCCTACGCTTAGCGCGTAAGTATTGTTACCAGAAAAACTCTTATACCAGACTGAATTTATTTTCGAGAATTCAACTCTAATCCCTCAGATGAAAGATAAACATCTTACCAACTTAGCCACGTAGGTTGTCATTTGAATTTAAAACGTGATAAAGAAACTTTAAAACAATTGTCAATGAAAAAAAAACACATTTATACCGATACCATATAATTCTAGCAGTAGAAAAGTCGCCAAACTACCTCAAACCGAATTAAAAAACAGTCAAAAATTTTTTTTTTACGGAAAAACAATTTCCTTACCCCGAGCGTAAATGGATCTTATTACGCCTCTGTACGTTATAAACCAGAGCGATTTTAGTACCAAGAAATAATCTTGCCCAATCTAAGATTGCCTTAGTCATATAATTAAGCTGCCATAATTAATTAAACAAAAAAAACAAGAAAAAATTATCTTGAGAAGAAAACGTTTGTCCCTAAAACTTGGCGAAATTTAAGAAAATTACGATGTAAGCAATATTTTATTTTTTTAGTGTTACTTATCATTTTAATAAGCATTATCATCACACATAATATTGTTACATAGATAAAAAAAATTGAAGAGAAGCAATAATAGACAATGAAAAACGTCGGTTTTATTTACGAGTATGTACAACTTTGGTCACTTTACCATATTAATATATTGTACGTATGCCTACGTTTGTATTAGTATATCATATAAGTACATATAACATACCTATGTTAAATAAATATGACACTCACTTGTTTTTTTTCTACGTTAACACAGGCACGCCTAGTAAAGTGTGCCGATTTAATTATAAATGAAAAAGTATTAAAATAAATTATATTTTTCGACCCTATATTCGTTCAGTATAGTTTAATACTCTTTCCGTCATTGTCATTCTCTTTCTCGTTACGAGTTATATTTTATGAGCAGTATTCATGGAGCATGCCTTAAGTCCGTTTCTAGACCTTTTAAATTTTCCTGGTTACTACGCGATGACTATGGAATATCTGGTAACATTATAACGCCACTCAAACTCTGCCAACAAGCAATAGATCATTTAAGATCAGGGTGTAAACAAAAATCAATATTTACCCCTTTCTTTCACAATTTGCGTTATACTACGACACTACATAGCGAATTCTCTAAACAAATAAACGAAAAAAATATTTAGCACACTTTTTTTCAAATTTTAAGGAAATGCGTTAGAATAACAAAAGTAACACTTAAAGAGATAAACTTCGATAATTATAAAAATAAATATTTTCCTTCCTTCGTCATGTTTCGTCATTATGTTTCGATGCTGTAGAACCCCTAGCTGACTAACTAGGAGTCCTAAATCGGGCAGTTTATATAACATGTGTCAATTATAAATTGTCATCACTAAAAGGAACATAAAAAAATAAAACAAGATAAAGTAGAGATTTACACTTATTGAGATTAAGAAAATAAAACGATTACTGCAACAACCACTCTCAAATAGGTATACGATGTGTAAACACTGAGAATTCAGCATTTCAATCCAACGATCTATGAAAAATAAGATCCCCGCCATTATTCCTCCATGTGCAATAACATTATTTTAGATTAAGTAATAAACCCCTGAGAATGAAGCCATTCATTCAATGTGGATTTGATATATAAAATAATAAATAACTGCTTTTGCGTTCACCAAAAATAAATGCGAATTTTAATTACAATACATTAAAATTAATTGCTTTGGACCAGTCTATAACACAATCACCGGTTAACGCTGTGACATGAATGGTGATCAGAGGTACAATATTTTTGTACTATAATGTATCTTAAAGCTCTGCATTTGTTGAAATGTATAATATTATTCCCCCAGGTTATTTATTACAATGTACGGTCTTTAATCGACCATTAAAAAAGGTTACCAGAGTAATACTCCAATTATAATTCTGAGTGTGTATAAATATATAAATAAAACTAGTCACAAAAATTATAAACATTTACGTGAATCATATACAAAAATAAAGCAATATGCATCTCCATATCACTCCACACATAAAATATAAACTTGTGAAAGGTCAGAGAATTAAAGGTCCTAACATACGAGTACAAAAAAGAAAAGGAAATAAGAACAAAAATATGTCTACGTATAATTAATCCACTCCAATACAAAAAACAAACGCATATCGAAACTACAATAAATTTACAGATATCTCGAAAAGTTTGAGAGCAACAAAGTCAACGAAAAGACACAGAAAAAAATCAACGCCGTGGCGTCGGATTTATAATTCAAACAAACAAAATGCTCTCTTAGAAAACTTTTAAAGGCATTAAGACATTAAGGTTAGTTGTATTATTTCTCTTCGACTATTGAGAAACACTGGAAGAATCGTAAGAAGCAAAATTTATTTAAAATCCCCAACTTTTAATCGATTAATCAACAAATTTCTAATGCGTCGTTTAGTGACCTCAGTCAAGACAGAATATATATTATAAGTGCGTGGATTCCAGTACACAGTTTTCTGTGTATTAAAAGGTTTCCAAACCCAGATTGTCAATATCTAATAAACTACTTATACTTTGTCTACTCCTGATGTCTAAGAATGGTAGCATTTATAGAACGTCAATATTTTAAGAATGAATCTTCATTGTAATTTATTTTTAACAAACACTGTTTATTCCACTTTTTTGTGACGGTATAACCCTACCGGTTACAAGGCTTTCACCTCATCTTCAGGGGAGCGCAAACAAGACTGTTTGCGCAGTTTTGTTTGCGCTCCCCTGAAGATGAGGTGAAAGCCTTGAAACCGGTAGGGTTATACCGTCACAAAAAAGTGGAATAAACAGTGTTTGTTAAAAATAAATTACAATGTCTTTAAACCTCCACAACGTTAATGCCTTAACTATAAACAATATAATAAATCTTCATTATATCCAGAGTTATATTGTCAAGGTTCGACGGTTGGTTATATTTTCGATGTCAACCCCTTATGAGATAACTCCATCTGGCGATTGCTTATTCACGCCCCACATTTGATAATACCAATCACATGTTATATACAATATAGTTGATATACGAGTATGTATATCTCATAATTTTATATAAGAGACAAAATAGTTTAATTTTCTCTACTGCATTTTGATTTCGAAAGAAGTGTAAGTAAATACTAGTATATTCAAAATGCCACAATAATTGAATGGTTGCATAACATGGCGTGAGAAAATTCGTGGGAATACGCTTTCATTTTCATGTATTGTGAACGAATTAAGACAAAAAGTATTGATCTAAATACAGGATTAACAATAGTATCTTAAACAAATCAGCAATTGTAAACAAGTTTTGAAAAAAAAAGATGCTTGACGCGTAAACATGTAAACGTGAATCATAATAATATAGTTTTCAAAATATGCATCAATAATTTGATAGAAAATAATATTTTATAAAACATACGAGTACAACAAAGTTTATAACTTATGGACTAAAAATATATTTCAATTTGATAAAAGAGATATTAAATTAGATGTTTCGTCCTGCCCTGAACTCGGCGGAGCTGAGGGTCGCCAGGTCTAAACCCAGGCTGATAATATTTATTTTTACCCAGTTTTCGAAGCCGTAAAGATATCTATAATTTGCCATTAGTAAAATAGGTGTTTTAAATTTTAAACGTGACATGTATGTTAAAATTATCAAATATTACACAGTTAAAAATCAAACTTCGTAGACGATAAAGAAATAAGAAAGCTAACACCTTGTCAGATAAAAGAAAAATATTGACCTGCCAAGATTACCGAAGATTCTCTGCTCTTATTTCGAAAGTCCGGAACTAATTCTGCTTGTCGGGCTACACGTTTACTGTAGGACCACCACTTAAAATATTTTATTTCATAATGATATAGTTAAAATATAATTGTTATTTGCATAACGCATGTATAACTATACTACATCGTTTTGGCAATTAGTCTGGACATTGTGTGAACATTCACATAACTTGAACTTCTTACAATACTAAAGTAAAGAAGAAGCTTTTGCTGGAAGAATTCAATAAATTATATGACTTTGCTTTTTTATTGTGTTGGGTGCGCTTTGTTCCGATTTAGCGTTTTTCTGTAGTACAATACTGCTTACATGTCAATATTGATTTCTTAATTGTTACTTTTGTATCAAAAAAGGTCATTTGACAGTTTAAATACATAAAAAACACAAAACTTAGAAACGTTTAAAAAGTGAGAAAATAAAAACTCGCTTTGAGAATATTCAACGTGTTTTGAGAGCATTGAATTCGAAATATGTAGATAAATTCAAAGAAAATTAAATTGTTTCGTATTTACATACCAGCTCGCCATCTCCTATCGGAGTAAGCAGAGAGGACAGTGCGCCAGACTATCATATCTCGACACATATAGCCTCTTTCACACCCATACACCTCATACAACTCCTACAATTTGTCTGACTTTCTAGGTTTCCTTATTTCAAAATATCATTAACTTGATCGAACCATACTTTCCTTGGTTATCCTCTCACATTTGCACTATATATGTTTGTCAATATTTCTTTATTCATTCGTTCAACATGGCCAAACCATCTCAGAATGCTCTTCTTCATCTTACTCAACGCATCACCCTTAAGTTCACATTCATCCTTTATCACGTTACTATGTATTCTATCATACATTGTCACCCCATATATTTTACCAGTTTACGCATTTCTACAGCATTTATTCGGCTCCTATCAGTCTTTTTCCATGTTCATATTTCACTCGTTGGCACCAAAACACTGTTGTGAATTATCATTCTAGGAGATTTTGACATATTCTGGTTCGAGTATATATATTTCATAAACCCATTGAGTTTGTTTCCTATCGCTACACGCCGTTCGATATCCCTATTAACTTTTCCATTATTTGAGAAAATATTACCCAAATAGCAGAATTCCTCAACCAGATTCAATCTTTCATTGTTCAACCATATATCGCAATAACTTTTATTTTTGCACTTTTATATTAAATTGTTCATTTCTTAGGATTTGGACAGTGTCAAACAACATGTTTTCCAACTCAGGCGTAAATTCTATGAAAAGGGTAATTTTACTGAATATTATTATTTTATTAATACTTCTATCCAAGTATTCTATACCAGCAGATAACTATTTGTTGTTGTTTTTATTTGAATTGAATATTAAAACATGTTTATGTTGCATTGCTCCTTTATAATTTTGTCTCATTATTCGCAGGCAAAGGTGAGAAATTAATTCAGCCGGCCAATAAATTCCCAGCCGATGTAATTTATGAGGACATTTTTACAGCCGCTAAGAAACCCCGCATGATTTTCTTGGTTCCGCCGCGTATTGATTGCCAACGCCGTCTTGCGAGGGAGGCTAGCTGGTCTCCCATTAGGGTGTCGAGATCATGTCAACTGACATGGTTCAAGCGTTCCTAAAATATGACTGATTTATTACGGATCTGAAAATATATATTTTTTTTTCATTAAATCTATGCTAATAATTCCTGTAACGAAATCGTTTTAACAGTATTATATTATAATATAATACCCTTTTACTGTGAACAATTCAACCTGGAGATGTATTACTATGAAGCAATATCTCCCAACCAACGAGAAATATGTTAACGAGGCTTTAAAGAAAAACCAGACTGAAACTCTTTTTTTAAAAGACGGATTCCAATGGGAATAGAACCTGTTACCAGCTTGGGATATAGGCGGCTTACCAACAAACAATACGTTTTGTTCTCTACGAAAGGTATGCCATATGAAGAACCGTGAACTGCAAATTTATAAAGATTGGAGTACTCGTAGTATGATGGCATAGGGAAGTTCATTGAATGGAGCCGTTTCGTCTTTCAAAACACCTCATGAATGGTAAGCCTGAAGGACAACCAGTTGACGTGCCAGAAATTAAATTAGAGGATAATTAATCGAAGGACATATATATCATCATTTAAAATAGAAAATTAGCGAGGGTAAAATTAAAGTCGGATGAAGCGAATTCTGAAAAAAGGCAGGATCCGCAATGGATTGTTGCACAGAAAACTGATTTAATGTATGAAAAATTTTCGGTAGCAAATTATATACCTATATCGAATTGTTTAGAAATCATTCGTTCAATATTGACAACAGTGATGGTTTTTTTAAGAAGTACACATAATAAGTCGAATCAATGACAAATCACAAAAGAGGAGAAAAAGATATACAAGTGATGAAAATGACATTTTGCTAAAATAGAAAAGCGAATTTCTTTATACGAATTCATATAAGTATAAAAGTAAAGGTATAACGTTAAACGAACAAGAATTTTCTATGGTATCTGTACTGAAATAGGTGAATTATAATGTAATGTGACACAGTTGGAAAGATTCATTTATTACGTCACTTGATTGTAAAGTATACAAATAGTGAGTTTATTGTAATAGGTCAATCTCTTCCAAATTAACACACAACACTTATGTAGATTAGAGACAATCACCGAGAGAAAGGTTAGAAACTATTTTCGAACATACATACACATACTTCAAGCATTCAACAACAAAAGAAAAAAATCAATAAAATAAAATATTTGCTAAATCCAAGACAACAAAATTGGAGTTATGGAGAAACACTTTTGTCACTGAAGAGAGATGTTACATTTTGTATGTCGCTGTTCGAAGCAAAACGAAAAAATCTTAGGACAGCCGATAACTGGTTCCAGAGTCTGACGGTATTACCAGTCAAGGACGACGTTACGAAGGAGGAGCGACTAACTGTAAATATAAAAGGCAACCTCTGCTTGAGCGTAACGCAAGACCATGGCCAGAGAAGCGCTGCGCATTTTTTTTAAATAAATAAATATACTCGTTTATTGACAATTGTGCCAAATAGTAATTTGTTCCTAAAATTAAAAGAAATTTTACAATATAAACTATACCAATCTCTAACTATATTCATTTATGGTTTGAATATTAAACGAGAATCAAAGTTATTCAAAAGTCTTTGAAATATATCACATATATATTCTTTCTCTACATTACTTTTTATAAACCATAAAAATGTATAATTGTGCAAAAAAACCGAATTTGCGTAATAATTGTGGAATATTTTTTACGAAACATGTTTCCGCGAAAGTTTCCCTGCGGATTATGCCAACTTTTCCGAACGGAAACACAATTTTCCGTAATTTAGTACTCGAACCGTGCTTCCGCTCCGCACATTCATGGACACAAAAAATACAAAATATGGGATACAACACATAAGTATCTTTATCCCTAAGAAATGGACTTTTCACAATACACCGAAAAACATTGTATCCTCAAAACTTTAATATGTATTTCATATTTTCTGGCTCCCTGAAAACAAAACACAAAGTAATCTTTAAATGGCACGTACATTTTTAATAGACAATAAATATTAAATTAATAATTATTGCAAAACAGTATTTAAACGACTTATGTATGCTAACCCTTCAGAGGCAACAGAGTAATAAAAATAATAAGTTTATAAAAATCATCCGTCGTCTTGTTCCTCATGTCTGAGGATGACGAAAGCCGTCGACGGCTCTATTAATGGTCTCCTTCCATCTGGATCTGTCCCGGGCCGATCGGAGAGCATATGATATTGAAGATCCCGTCGCAGTCCTGATCAGGTCACTACATCTGATTGAAGGTCTTCCTCGACAACTCGTGTCTTCGACGCTTCCGACGACCATAAGTTTCTTCAGGCTATTTGGCTCTCTTCTCATGATGTGGCCGAAATACTGAAGAACACATCGCATACATAATGACGAGAAGCGATCCTTTATTTTGAGCTCGGCTAAGATGGATACATTTGTTCTCGTGGCTGTACATGGTATCCGGAGCATTCTGGGCCAACACATTTTTTTATAAAAATAGCGCCATTTAAATAACCAGCTCCCTTGAATGACGTTTTAATTAAATTATGGCTACTCAATAGGGAATCAAACAATAGGTTCAAATACAATAATTTGAGTTTTAATATGAAAAATAGTATAAAATAAAAATAGTTATGAAAAAGGATTCTGCAAAATAAAACAGTGTGAAAACAGGTAGCTATAGATAGGGTGTGTTTAGGAACTTCCTCGCGTATGTACTCGTAGATAGATATATTACTTACTAATTTGGTAACATAGTCATAGAAACTTATCAGACTTCCTTTGTAATTCACGAAGAAAGTTTTAGCAGATCTTCAGATATGTGATAGTAACATATTCGGGTATTTTGTTATGTGTCAAATTGTGTTCGTTTTGTTCATAAAATTGTAAGTTTTCGTAGTGTTAGTGACTTAAAAAAAAACATTTTTGAAAGTACTCGCTGAATTTATTTCTTGAATCTTAGAAAAGTCGTTTGTTTCACTTTGTGGTGTCATGTTAATATTTTTTAATAAAATAAATAAAACAATTTTTTTTTTTAAATTTTGTATTCACCACGGTTTTATCCGAGTTCACTACCGGTTTATAATGTTGAGACTAAACGAAAAAAGCGTTAGTCTCAACATTATTAACAATCAAGTTAATAATGTTGAGACTAACGCTTTTTTATAATAATTCTCTGCTAGATATGTTCTCATAATAATTCTTCTCTAATAATAATTCTCTGCTAAATATGTTCAAAAGTCGTCGTTTTGACGCCTACCTACTCCCCTCTCCGTATGAGCCACTACTCCCCTCCCCCTTTCCAGTACCTGTTACAATTAGAAAAAAATAATAATTAAGACTTAATTTAGTTCAACTTCACCCGACGAGGAAGACAGAGGTCTTTGAAATCGATAGTGAACTCAAATAAAATTGTGATACATATATTTTTTACAAAATTTATAATTTTAGAAAATTCACAAAAGCGAGCATCATCTGTGGAAGTAAACCTATATCGCAAGAAAGGGTCAGATACACAGGGAACACAATCAAGATAACTGAGCCTGTTAGTTCAGTTTATGGTCAGAACCCCACGCGATGTTAGCCTACCAGGCCTCACATAATGCACATTCTAACAACAATTAATTCTCATGTTCTACTGCGGAATTGGATATTTTAGGACTTTAAACACAATAACCTTCTGTACTAATTACTTATACTTTCGTTTTATACATCATAGGCTGGTGGGCAGGTTGCTATGTTTTTTTCTATTCGTAATTCAGCACCCTTCAACAAATCTGAACTGGCAATTTTGACATATTAAAGAGCTTTCAGGCTAAGAACCACTGGAGTAGGCAGGAAACTCGTGTTTCGTCATCGCATGTGTTGGATATACTCAAGTAAATAGGTACATGTCTAGTGCGTGTGTATTGTTACCAGACGGACTTTTTTACTAGACTAAGACCCTTTAAATTTCCACATGGCACTTTTTGATAACCGATAAGAAAGATATTAAAAAGCAAATTAAAGACAATATTATTGCAGGGTCATTGTTGGGCATCAAACCTCATACTCTTTCATCAGAAACATACGTACATCGAAGTTTTTCAATCGTACGAATTTAACATAGGGTTGTCCGGAAAATAGTTTCGTCTTTCTCGAATATACATCGTCAAAAGATTCGTTGTTGACTGCATTACAAACGTGTTGAATGTAAATTGTGAAGTAAGGTAATATAATTCAGCACATTTTTCGGTATTTTTTTACACAAACTGTTTGAGCAGTTTTCCAGGCGTCGTTTTTTTTCGTTTTTTTTTTCGTACTTGATGTTTGTTCTATGGCAAAGAATACAACGTAATACAAACAAAAAAGGAATGTACAGTATATGACGATGATGTAATAAGTGATCGTGTGTAACAAAAGTAGTTTTAAAAAAATCCGTAATGATGATAAGACACTCGAAGATGATATCCATTATAGAAGACCGATTACCAATGATGATCAAATCAAGGTTATAATCGGAAAAAAACACCGTTTTGCGACACTAACGATTGCTAAGATACTGATAATATTGAAAACCACATCCAACGAGAATTTGGTGCAAATACAAAAAAAATCGGACAGTCTACTTTTTTCACATGAGAAAAGTGAAATGAGCAAGTTGACGACCTCCGTGGCCTTGTTTAAAGAAACCTATCTTCCGACACGGAGATTACGGATTCGATTTCTATTGGTATCCAATTTTATTAAAACGTGTTTCTACTTAGTTGGAAGAGATTGATATGTGGCAATAGTGACACCAGATTGTAATTATTTATTTACTTACAAAATAAACGACACTGGGTGTGTCCTTAATACGTGTCCTTAACATATCACAGTAACAAATACAATAATAACGCATCAATAACTTCTTGAAAAAAAACTACAATTTAGGATACACGTATCTTTCAAAATATAACGCATATTGTATAAAAATGTCGTATCAATATCTTCTAGAAAAAAAACTATAATTAAGGATACACGTATCTTTCAAAATATGACGTATATTTAATACAAGGAAAGTGTAAAAATGCCGAATCAATATCTTCTAGAAAAATCTACAATTTAGGATACACATATTATATCTTTCAAAATATGACACACATGTTGAACATTACGAGTATTGCACTGGCTCGTACTCGGCAAATGTGTACGTGCAACGCATTTGAAAGAATGTGCACAAGATATGGCAGGGGACGATCGAACAGAGAATTATGCATGACATCTCCGCCGGGCCGGCTGAAGACCCGCATCCTGTCGGCCGCTCCAGGAATGGGTAACAACAGGACCAAAAACGGCACAATGGAAAACGAGGCAGAGATTTACACGTCGCGAATAACGAATATAAAACAATTATAAGCAAACAGAAGACTTGCGTTGTATGAGAGCGATGGTACGATGCAGGACGATAGTGATTTGATATCCTGTCCAAATGTGAAGACGAAATCAGTCAGGAGAAGAATATCTATTTTACCGCATACATTTTTCTTCTTCTATAATGTACTTCTATTCGTAGATCATGTATATCTTGACCATTGAGGCAGCAGCTTTAAACCAGTTCCGTAAGTTCTTCAATCGAGAGATGTGTTTTCTTCCCAAAGTTATTCTACCTTGAATTTTCCCCTGCAATGTCAGTTAAATGATCTCATATTTTTCTCCTCTCATTGTATGTCCAAAATACTCTAGATTTGTGTTTTGATGGTGGATAATCTCTATATTTAATCATCACTTTCAAGTTGTCATCATAACAGACTTTGTCAACCAATGACACTCTCAACCCTTTTTAACAGACATACCATCACAGAGAAGACATAGCGTCAGACTTTCCTATCTCGAATCACATCCATACAATAATGAAGATCATACAAATCCTACGATTTCTCTGACTTTCAACTTTCCCTTCCTTCAAAATATAATTCACTTAATTCAACCTTACATTTGCACTATATATTTGTTTTGATCATCAAACGAACCACATTTCAAAATCTTCTATTTTGTTGTGGTTATCTGAGCAAGTGTCTATGCTTCAACACCACAGAAAAGTACGGAGAATATGTAGCAACGTAAAATTCGCATAAGTAATTCGAGATTCAAATCTTTCTTGTAGAGTAGATGTTGCATTTTTAAAGACGCAACTGCGTACTATTTAAACTATTACTGCAAACTAGAGTGGACAAATTTAAAGCAACACAAATTCCGTATACGCAAAGTAAAAAAGTAAAGATAATAGATGATTTTATAACGCTGTTTTGTAAAACAAGATTTTTCAAAGATTTTTTCTCCATGAATTTATAAAAAGTAGCATCCAAACTATACTATACACAAAACTCTGATAGTAAGAAGACATTTGTGACCTAGTTTATAACTCGCTTCCAGCCGGATGTTTTATGTAGGGTTCAATTTCCGATAATACACGGTTTTTTTTTTGACATAAAGGGTTCCTCCGGCAAAACTCTCATATGCGCTAAATGTGTTGTTGCCCCTTCACTTAAGGTAGTATTTGTAAAGCGCAATTTTTCTATCATTTATTAGAACTACGAGTACATGGAATGAAAGTAGAATGACTAGGATCCTGTGTTTGTTAATTACACACATTCGAAGATGATTAAAACTAAGGTTGACCGACATACAACCTTGAAAACATTAAAACCAAAATATTCGTGACAAAACAATGAGAAATAAAACGATACGGAAATAGGTCTTTACAATTTTCTCTATACAGTCATTCCCCAATTGACGCGGTAGACACGTTATAAGAAAATTCAAGTAAATTGAGATACAAAACTCAAATAAATGTGGAATAAAGCTACAAAAAACGCGTTAACGAATCTACCAACCTAATAAAATTAAAATCGTTGAATAAAACTATGTAATTTGTTAGTAAAAATATTATTTTTCAATACCCTGGTACTAACTACTTAATGTGATAGTAAAATTAAGTGAAAGAATGCAGTAGCTATTTATCATGTTGTTAGTCTGCTTCTCTGCTGACCATAACTTAAGTGACGAGCACGCTGATTGAATCGAATCGTCTAGATGAAACAAAATTCAAATAATTACAAAAAAGATTGTGTTTAAAAAAATCTTAACCGCATTAACCTCGAAAACAGAAATAAAAGCACATGTATATTTGGATGAGTAACGAAAATTCGATACTATGATATTGTTCTTCTGGACAAAGATGCATACTGAGTTCATCAAATTAATTTAACAAAGAGAAAACTGATAACCATCTCGTGAACGTCTAGTTGGAAAAACACTAATCTTCCTCCCAGGGGTTTCAGATACAATTTCCGATAGTACCCAAAAAAATCTAATTAAATGGAAAAGACTAGTCTGGTTATCGTCTGGTAACAATAGCAGTCTACTTTTGGTACTATTGACCACACATATGACGAACAGCGAGTTCCGTGCCTACTCCAGTAGTTCTAAACCCGGGGGCTCGATTAAAAGGGCCGAATACAATGATATTTCTTGACCAAGCTATTTAATATATCTGAATCATCAATTGATTAAGGGTACCATACAAATGAATCAAAAGTATGATAAAACCAGAATGTCAATATAATTCATAATAAATCAACCATCGACAAACTATTGACTACAGCAATATAGATATACATATAACAACTAGTATGAACGTTTATATGCAAAAAAGACTCATTCCATATTTTACATGTTCTGAGATAATTCAGGAAATATTTAGCCACTCTGTATGAGCTTGCATACATAGAAAATAGTGATGTATAATTTTTCGATATTTCAAGTGAACTAAAAAAATGTGTTTTTATGGACTGGATTATTTTTATAAATATACATGTGTATAAATGATCACATATTTACAAGCCACTGTTTCCAAATTTTAGAAATATATTGAAACGAAAAATATATAAAATTTCGGAGTCATGTCAATTTTACCAAATTTTTAAACTTATCAGAAATTGCCGAAGGCTATAGATATGAAATTGTGGGTTCATTAAGGTCAACTTAGGTCGTTGGCTCTAGAATGCCACCAAATTATTATGATACAAAATAATCATAATATTAATAAGAAAGAAACTACTATTTGGCAATACAATATCACCTGATTGACGTTTTGTTTTTAAGTTTGTGATTGTATTATATTACACTTTTGTTGTAAACAGTATAACCTGGCGGTCTCATTGAGATGATGCAATCTTTTCACCTTGAAAAATTTGGAACTCAGACAATTTTTACTGATTATAAATAAAATAACTTTTTGAAAATACAAACAAAAATCACTATGGAAAAGAAAACATTATTAATTCAAATCTAGTGATAGGGATTTCGCATTTTTTTTCTAATGTTAAATAATTGCTTTATATTGTACATACACTTACTAGCTAAAAAACAAATTTAATTGCGGATACCCAAATTTTATCTGCAGAACTCGAGGATTCCACAGGACACAAATTGGAAACCCCTGCGTTAACGTGACATCAAATAATATAAGTATGCTATGATTTATCGAAATTTCAATATTACAATGGTAAATATACAAGAAATTACATTTCGTGAACAGTTTGAAGAAGGTTCGATTCTATATAACTTACAAGGATCTACTCGTAGTTTAACTTAGTGACATACTAATTTCAATAAATATATAAGTATTGTATTATACTACTCTCTTAGAATACAGTAGAATATCTAGAGGGTTTACCATGTAACACACTGTTCCAACCAACGACAAATATTTTAAAGAGGTCTTAAGTAAAAACCAGACTGCAACTCTTTTTTTAGGAAAACGGGAAGAACGACAATATTTACGAGTACGTTGCCTTACAAAATATAGTATACGGTTAGTCTCTGTTTTCGTAAGAACGGTTTCTAATAATATACATATAACATATAAGCGTATTTAAAGATATGTATAAGTGTGTTGAAATAAATCATATATTATGTTTCAACGATCGTGTTAAATAGTTTATCTACAATGAAACATTCATACAAAAATGGCATAACTGTTGAATTTATTCGTGAAAATACATTTGCAAATCACGAATTCACAAATTATGATAATTATTGTCATAAGACATTTTTTGGTCGTGAGCTACCTACAAAATTAATCTTGTGACGAAAAGAATTGGAATATTATAACAAGAATTTTTAGTTAAAGAAAAAATCTAAAGCCCTAAATATATAGAAGGAAGCATATTAAAATAATTGCGAGATACAAGAAAAATGTCGAATCTTGAAAGGGCTCACCTTACCCCTATTTATCTTAAAAATTCACGGTTTAATTTAATTGGAGATTATTTTTCAGCGAACAGTGTTTCGTGTGAGAGAGATGCTTGTTACAAAAAAAATAAGTTGTGATGGTTCAAAAATTTATTTTCAAAAACTTCACACAATGATTTTGACAAAACGACCGTTGCATACAAATGTTGAATGGAAACGTATACGGATGACATGGTGGTGTTGGCGGAGAGTAAATATGAATTGCAGAATTGTATGAAAGATACGAACAGAAATATCTGAGAGTGAGTGTTCAAAATTTAAATGAATAGCGAGACAAAAGTATAAAAAAAGTAAATGCGACATATGGGTAAATAATGAAAGTAAATGCGACATATGGGTAAATAATGAAAGTAAATGCGACATATGGGTAAATAATGAAAGTAAATGCGACATATGGGTAAATAATGAAAGATAGGAGCAAGTTGAGGAATTCTGCTATTTGGGTAGTATTTTCACAGATGATGGAAGAGTTAAGAGGGATATCGAAATGCAATGGGGCACGATAACAAAGTCAACGGGGCACTAAAACATACTCGTATATACTCGAACCGGACAGTATCAAAATCTGCTAAAATGATAGATAGTCCACAATTGCATTTTGGTGCCAACTTTGATGTATGGGAGTGAAACGAGGAAAAAGACTGAGAGGAGCCGAATAAATGCTGTAGAAATGCGTGCATTGAGAAGAATACAAGGAGTGACAATGTATGACAGAATACGGAATGAAGTGATAAGGAATGAGGTGATAAGATATAAAGTGCAAATGTGAGAGAAAAACGTGTGAGAGGAAGACCAAGGAGAGTATGGTTGGATCAATTGAATGATATTTTTAATGAATGACATGTAGAAAGTCAGAGAAATCGTAGATGTATGAAAATGTGTATAGATGTAGAATGTGTGTCGAGATAGGAAATTAAGATGCTATGTCCTCTCTGTCTATCCTGACATAAAAATTGCGTAATGGTATGTATGTATGTAACGATGCAAGACTTGAAACGTTTACACCATATCTTATACAATACACGTATGTACTCGTACATATATCAATATCAAGGTTTTCGTGGATTTGAAACCTGAGTAATTGGTATAATCTTTCTTCCATCGAATGATGTAAAAGCGTAATGGAAACAAACGAGCAGTGTTCATTGCCAACATTCTGAATAGATAAGTCTTTTCTTAAGAACAACTGCTCTGTTTTACTTCACCCTTAATCTTAAATGAAAAACAAAACATTCGACAATTTAAACTGAAATCGACAATTTAGTACGATGAATCAGTAGCAAATATAAAAAATCGAACTTCTTTGTAGATCGTGAAATTGTTAGATTTTTTGATGAATTTTTTTTTTAAATGCATCTTTTAAAACTGCAATGATATGTTTCATTGCTTGTTGCTGACAATTAAATATTACTATATAACAACCACCGAAAGGATTCACAAATCGGTGGATAAAAGGTTGAAGAAAGTGTCGAATTGAGTCATTCCATGCAAATCATTGTCACCGACAATACAACAATTCTTTAAGAGAGTAAAAAATAAAATTTTTAGAAATAAACGGTTGTCAGAATTGTATAAAGTTGAAAAAATGATTTGCTCAATTCAGTTGTGGTATTTTTTCTGGAGATCATAACGATATTTTTCAACTAAAAAAACCTCGGAATAAAAAATATTCAGTTTTGTGATTAAATTGTACTACAAATATGTTCTTTATTTTTAGGAATACTCGTAGGTGCGTAGAATATAATCTATTTGCGCAACTCTTAGAATTACATTCCCACAATACTATTTGCATCTCTTATCTAAAATGTGGACAATAGATTTTGAATTATTCATAAAAGCCACTTTTAGACATAAATTCCTCAAATTAAACGTGAAAACTGTGTTTAATTAATGAACTTTCACATGAATGATTTATCTGAACGGGCCTTAAAATGTTACAAAGAGAATCAATAAAACCTTCGAGGGATTATCAACAAAGGTGGATTTTAGGCTATTTTGGGACCATAAAAGCCTCTTTATCAATCTATATTTAAAGGGAAGTGAAGCATCTTCCTCAATATTCAGCAGACGAAGGGGAATATGCCAACTATAACAATTTACTGAAAGAGATTTTATATGTTCCCAATATAAAAAGAAAAACGAAAATCAAATGTTAAGGGAACCAGGATTCTTGAGTGGCAGTTCTCGAAATATAGGTCGTGTTGTATTTATTAAAAAAATAAGTATAACAAATTGTATGCATTAGTTCCTTTGACTTACAGTATTAATAATAATAAAAAAAATCAGTCAGTCTACAGATTGGTGTAATGTTACAAAGGTTATAATTTTACAAAAGATATACCATTTTTATGTATAAATGAACAAATACTATGAGTTGAACAAGAGTTTTATCATATCGGTTAACCTTTCTCTCGTGATGAATGAAGTGTGATAAGGGAAAACCAAAGGAGGTGTATGAATGTAACGGAGGATAAAGATTTTGGTACAAAAGTAAATTCAAACACTTTGTTCACTTAGCCTATTCTGACAAGGATATGGATACTTGAATTGTATGGATGCTTCAAGCAATAAATAATTATTGTTTTAAACTGAAAAAAAAAACCACAAGTTTTGTTCTTCACCAACTCTCCCAGCACGCGCTTCGAACTTTATCGTTTCGTCAATCTATCTGATTTTGGGGCATCCCCTTGGTCTTCTACTGTCACGGGGATACCTATGGATGTTAGTGCTTGTTTGCCGTCTATCACTTATCCTTGCAATATGACTAGCTTATTGTCACTTACTGCCCTCGAATCAATACGTCAGTGACTTGAATAAGTGAGCGGACCTACAATAAGTGTTCCGTCGTCTTGTCTCTCCTTGTTATGCCCATCATGCCTCTCCATATTTTTTTGCACAGCTCTGAAGTCGGTCTCATATTTTATTGTCAGACTCCACGTTTTGCGACCATATGTCACATTGGATACAATGCTACATATTGATAGAGTTATCCTTAAAGAACAACCTTAAAGTAAAATTAAAACCCAAAGTATTACTTATTTTAATTTATTTTTTCGTGTTATTTTTAAAAGAAATCTAATCATACGAAGTAAATTCTCACATTTTCCTTATTTTGTATACACACTCGTACATACCATCAGACCGCTTTCCTATCGGGATAGGCAGAGCACAAAGCGCAAGGCTTTCATATTGTAACACACATATTTCGCCTTCTCTACATTGTGTATACTCTCTATACAGCTTCTTATACAACTTATATGGTTTCTAAGACTTGACATTTCTTTCTTTCAAAATAAAATTCACATGACCAACCATACTCGTATATTACTTGGTCCTCCTCATTAACGCCTTTCACTTCCATTTGTAATGAATATTTATTTTATTGGCCTTTCTTCATGTCAACATGCTTAAAACATCTCAAAGTTATTATGTGGTCCAATAAAATTAAGGTTCCAGTATATTAAAACTTCTTAGTGTAAATAAAGTAAAAAGTCTCAGTTCGTTTTTCATAACGTTGAGTATGAATAATTCACCAAATGTCATTAAATTTACCATTGAAGACAATTAAAATATAATACAATATTTTTAACAAAACGACGCGAAATAGGATAGTACGTAGCATTAGTCAAGTGCTTTCGAAAATAGTATGTTTATAATTCAGTTTCAACTTAAACCTTTTAAAACAACAGTAAAAGTTTTCAAGTTTATGTATTTCGACGTTTTGCGTAAGGTCAACTATACAATTCTGAGAAAAGTGTCGGATTTCAAATATACGAGCTATAAAAAGCAGATACTATCTTGAAAACTCGTTGAAAAGTTTCGTTAGGAATCGCCACCTTGTGGTTTTCGTGAGAGACGTATTTTCAGGCATTATTTTGTAGATGTTTCTTTACGCGATTAGACTAAAAACGATTTATTTATCCGTAATCTATCAAAAAGCAGATATTTTCAAACAAAAAACATTCAAACCTGTAAATTTTATCACCCATTTATATAAGCTTACCAAAATACGAATGCAATAGGTTCGCCTTTCATGATTAATGGGGACCGAAAAAATGTCACAGTCAACGAATTTCACGATTAACGTATAATCGGGGATTTCGTTTGAAACGCACGTATTTTTTTGTTTTATTTAAGTATATAACTTCAAAAAATGCAACAGAAATAATAAAACAAACATTTTTATTAATTACATAAAAATATATGAAAATTTAACTAAACTTGTTTTTTTTGGCAAATTCGTATGCACATAATTAATAATTCTAAGTCGGTCCTAAAAACGGATACATACATAATTTAATTCCGGATAACATATGTTAATACATTTTAGTTTTTAAAAAAATCACGGCTATGTGAACTTTATCATGATTTTTATTTAATGTATTCCAAAAGGTAAATCATAGTTATGCGATTCTGCGGTAAATGATAAACGGGATCACGGTAAGTGGACACCTGATAGATAAGTGGGCAGCTTCTGTAACTTCCAAAGGATGGAACTCCATAAACTAAAAAAAAAAGAAAACTCGGTTCATAGATATGCTTTCGTAGATATGTTACATAAATGCAATCACGCCGCATTCCTTTGAGCATAGGTAGAGAGGATACATATTAACACATTTCTGTCCATGCTCGCTTCGTCCACATCCATACATCTCGTTATACATGCTCTCATGTGTATCATACATATTCCTCAATTGAAACATCTCAATCTAATTAATCTTTTCAACTATTTCCTCAGACTGCGTATTCTTCATTCTCCATTTATTACAAAGAAGTATATTTTTTTTGTTAGTTTTTCTCAACCCATTTTCTTAATATAGTTATCTCAAGACTGTTTCCTTAATTGTATTTCGTCCATCTCTAACAAAGAGTTATCCTGTATTCAATTATATTTTATCAATTGTAATATCAGATATATGTGTACTACGCAAGCCGTACATTTCTAAAGAAGTTATTCAGCTCTTATCAGTCCTTTTGAATGCCCAAGCTTCGCTTCCGTATATCAATGTAGGCATTCGCACACCATTGGTTTATTAGTTGTTGTTTCATCTTATTTTAAAGTTATATCGTTCTTAATGGGAAACCCATCTTATGATCGGTTAAGGTACATAAGAGCCAGCCACGGTCAACATATGAATTAAATTATCTTCAAACAATAATTGTCATTAAACAACCTATCAATTAAATTTAAATACACGCCCATGTAAATAATTTATATGTGTTTTATTTCAAAAACAAATCCTATCACAATAAAAAAACACCCTATACATATGTAGTCGACATTTAAGTAAAGTCAAGAAAATGTATTTTACTCGTCCCATACAATACACTCTATGTATTGTATGGGTCGAGTAAGTCATGTTTTTTTTGCACTTTAAAATTAAATGTATTACACACTTGATTAAAAAAAATCTTCCTCTACCACGCCTTCCACTCATATTTGCACTGTATATTTGGTTTGTTACTCAGCATACATCAGCCTTAAATTTACATTCATCCCTACTTGCTTCATTCCGTATTCTGTCACACATTGTCACCCCATGTACTCTTATAAGTGCACACATTTACGAGTATACGCACGCTTCTGGGTGCACGCATTTGGTGTATGAAATTTACATTGGTACACACCAAATAAAGTCAAATATTATGAAACAATAAACAATTGTGAGATATTATAATCTATAATTAAGGACACGCGCTAACGATTTCTGAAAATCGCAAACGTTCAAATTATAAAAAAATAAGAGCGAGTCCATTTGATTCGGTGCGCAACAGCACCTGTGTGGACAGATTTCAGGGGGAAACTTGGACGGTCTGTCCGAACTCGGAAAGATCTTATCACAATGTCCGCAGGGGTGGAACAAACTATACATTTTTTACATCTTAAAACGTTACAAGTATAAAACTTTGTGAATATTGTGTTAGCTGACTAAGAGAGACTAAGCTAAAGAAATGTTTGAGGAAAAAGGTAAAGGATCATCAGAAGTTGTTATTAAATGGTTTTATTAATATTGTAAGATAAGTAAGGTAGGTAAGATATAAGGGTGCAAATTGTAATTTCCAATCACGTCTGACTTTAGTTAACGTAAGGCAAAAATAAAATTGACATCATGTGGCACCTGTCTTAATCCATGGGATAAGTGTAGCAAAAGTCAATGGGGCATTAAAACGTACGAGTATATACTCGAATCAGAAAGTAACAAAATCTGCTACGTTGATGGTTCGCAACACTATTTTAGTACCAACATTGATGTATAACAGGGAAACATGGACGTGTAAAAAGATTGATAGGAGCCGAATAAATTATGTAGGAATGCGTGCACTGAGAACATGGGGTGACAATGTATGACAGAATACGAAATTAAGTGATTATGGACGAAGAGCACTCTAAGACGGTTTGGGCAAATTGAATGAACGAATGAAGAAAGATTAACAAAAAAAAATAGTGCAAATGTTAGTGGAAGGAATGAGAGATTAAATACAAGGAAAGTATGGTTAGATCATGTAAACGATATTTTGAAGGAAGGAAATGTTATGTTTAAAAAATAACAGGTTTTGTATGAGAAGTTATATGGATGGAATCCAGCCGAAGGATGTGCCTCGAGATAAAAAAAGACGTTTTGTCCTATCTGCCTACCCCAACAGGAAAACTGTATGATTGTATACATTTGTATATATAAACCGATAGGAAAAGTCTGACTGTGCCAATATATTCCATTTCGATTTTTTAAATACATACATACGCAATGTCCCTTGCGGGGTAGACCTCTGTCTACAGATCTCCAAACTTGTATATCCAAGCACATCACTTTCGCGTTCTTCACATTCATATATCTCGCAATGTATTCTATTATTCGAACTTCTCAGTTTGCCTTCTTTCAAAATCAGGTCCATTTGGTCCAGCCACATTTCTTTGGTCTGCCTCATTCACGCACACCTTGAACTTGTGACTTGTATACATGCTTAGTCATTCTTTCCACATACCCAAACCACCTTAACCTTTTTTTTTAAATACATTTTTAAATTTAAAAAAAAGAGAAAAATGTACATTCATGTCAGCAAGGCACACATACAGGTTATTGACCGTTAATTGAACCAAAAAAAATTTACTGAATATTTCAAAACTTTTTTTCAAATAGTATTTACTTATAATTTGTTCTGTATATGAAATTGTTTTATTTTTGATAGTGAATTGAATTAATCAGAAATACAATGTTTATAAATGTATACTTTGGAAAAAAAATCTAAATAAATGCTGTAAAACATAGAAATTTGAAAAAAAATTACTGGCATAACAATGTATGATGACAATGTATGCAACAAGGCCGCCAGGGTGCACTGCATACAACTTAAGTGTAATACATTGTAGTACAATTTTTACAAGGCAAATCTGTATGGATGAACACATATTAATTAAAAAAAAATTAAAAGGATTCGAACTAGATTTTCACTTAAAGCCTCATTAACATATTTCTGATTGATTGGAAGAGATTGCCTTACAACTAAAATGAAATACAGTGCAGAACAATTTACACTACACAAAAGCTGTGCGAATGGATAGGTATGTGTGAAGATCTCTGAATACCCGAAAGTGATACTACGTCATAGTGTATGTAATAATGTTAAAGTATGAACGTTACGTTATGAATGTTAACGCAACCCTGCCTGGCCGCTTGGTTGCGTGATGCAGGATATTCTTGTATGGCCAAACAAAAAAACGTGTTCAAGAAATCAATGTTCTGTGAAAGTCGTGTATTGTGTTTTTTTATTGTACAGCCTGTGCTGCCTTACATCGGAGCTTATAAAAATATATTTTTTAATAAACAAATGTTTTAATATATGTTATATATCTCCAAACAGAATATAAGGAGCAAGTAATTTTCATAAACTTTTTAAAAGCAAATTAAAAATTGGACAAAATACAAATAAAGCAGTTTTCTACACGCGATAAGGGAAAGATTTAGATCAATTATTTTTAACCACTACATGTCTAACAAAAATCTTAAAGGCTTGCTCTAAAGAACAAACTGAAAATCTTAAAGGCTTGTCTAAAGAACAAGCTGAAAAACTACGCACAGGACTCATCAGAAAGCGACCAACTAAGAAAAGTCGCTTAAAAGTATGCTCCTACTTTTGTTTGCTGTCTTTCAACGAATATAAATCGGTGATTTAAATATATTGAAGAGCGTGTCCGGGATGCGTTATTGTCGTCGGATCCAGTAATCGAGCCTTCAGGTACACAACCACGGAATTCGCAATTCATCATTGCACGCGTTGGCAAAACTACCGCACGTGAAAAGGCAACTACACTCGCGCACGTTCTCGGCGTGTGTGCATACCATTACCAGACTGGAACCCATATTTTTTCCCTTCGGGAATCGAACCCGAAGCCCCCGGGTGAAAGAAAAGCGACGTATCAATAAGACCACGAAGTCCGTCGAATTAGCTATGTTTATAGGAGTATGTATAATTAAATACGTTACGTTTTTTTTTCTATGGTTCTGGATAGATTTCAACAGAAATAACACAGAAGTTATTAAAAAAATAGTGTGTTTGTTTTTCAAGGTGTGTGATTTTTTATTAAACAAAGTAATTCATATTACAAAGATTTTGCCAAAGGCTATATCTATATACAAATGTTTATCCTGAGAACTATCCTAATTTATGTACTATAACTATGAACTAACTTAATTTTAATTTCCTACATATAATTTTTATTTTTAATAATCTTAATATTTTAAATCTTAAAAATAGTTAACACAAACATACTTATTTATAATTAGATAAAAATTCTTATAGCCTATTATTTTAATACCAATTATTTAACACGTACATGTCCACTCGTTCAGGCTACTTGCATTTGTATAACTAGTTGCAGCCCGTGAAATATTCACGGAAGTAAAACAAATTCTACATTTATGAAAATATATATACATAAATATATAATTGGTTTATATATATAATTTATACATCGTCCCCTTTTACACCGGTTCAAAATTTTTTAGCTAGGTATTTAAAATTCGTTTAGTATAATTTTTTATCACGGACCCACCGAGATTTAAATTTCGAAGTATTCCTCTCTCGCTCTCTTGTATTCAAAATTCAATTCTCGTATTCTTTCTTTGATGACAACCATCGCATGGGTTTTGGCCTATTTATATTATGATACATAAATACAATGCGTTAAGTTACTATACAATAAAACGTGACCAATAAAATTAAAAAAAAGGAAATATTTAGAAGCGGTTAATATACGTAATTGTTTATATTTAATATGCAATAAGTTTTACGAAAAAGAAATAAATTTTACTCTAATAGTGTGTTGAATATTCAAGATTACTTTTTAAAATCGTTCTTCTTTAGAATCGCAGTTCTTATTACAAACCGGTTGTACGCAATTAAGGGATTGAAATACCAGTAAAAGTCTGAGAATGTCTGTCGTAACGTTGTCGAAAATTTTGCTAATTAAAGTTTAAAAAGGCAGCCAATCATTTACGAGTTTGATTCAAATACTCATAAGATATGAGACATGTTTTAACTTTGTTATGATCATCGACAGTGGTTTAGAAGCTTATGCATTCTGGCGTCCAAAGTTTGATTCCCGGTTTAAAACAATGTTTTCCAAAAATATTCTTCTGAACGTATTGTTGTTAAGGCGCTTAGACATTACCTGAATTCAACGAACGCTCTCGCAGTAATATTGTGTTAAAAGTATTTGGCGCTATACCATATTTGATATAATTATTTTTTTTAAAGAAATCATCATTTCACATGTCCTTGTTACATCTTTAATATTTCCGCCTTCTTGCGCAAGTTTGGCACCACAACACTGTTATGTATACTTATTTGGCGCTATATATATAATTATTTTAAAGAAATCTTTATTTCATATGTCCTTATGTTTCATTGTTTGATATTTAATATTTCTTATGTCATATTATCCTAATTGTTAAATATTTAATATTTTCGCCTGCTGGCGCAAGTTTGGCACCACTACACTGTTATGTATTGCCTTAAACGACAGTACATAACAGTGCGGAGATGCCAACCATGACGTATGGAAATGACACTTAGACTTGACAGAAGAAGGATAAGAGGAAGAAGAGCTGTCGAGATGCTACCACTTAGATACAATATGGAGGTCAATGTATGAAATAAGGCGGAATGAAGACATTAGTTATTAATGTATAGATAAAATGAATGTTTTAAGTAAGATAATGAAAGGAACTTTACGATGGTGTGTACATGTGGAGATAATAAATGACGAAATAAATACTAAACGAGTATATAAGTCAGA
This sequence comes from Odontocerum albicorne, assembly GCA_949825065.1. NCBI lineage: Eukaryota > Metazoa > Arthropoda > Insecta > Trichoptera > Odontoceridae > Odontocerum > Odontocerum albicorne. The sequence continues at coordinate 25,422,180 of OX463844.1, read as the reverse complement.
AGAACAAGGTGTGCGTGAAAGAGGTAGACCGATGAATAATGGTTGGATCAAATGCACCAAATTTTAAAAGAAAGTAAAGGGAAACGTATGTGTAATAAAACATTGTGCATGACAAGATGGATGCATGTGAAGGTGGAGAAAGTTGTTCGTATTCATGGATAGGAAAGTGCAAAGATCTGTTCTCTCTGCCTACCCTGTAAGGGACACGGCGTGATGATATGTATTTACGTTGTTGTCGCCAACCGCAAAGCCGTTTTTAGCTCCTACGAGTATTTTGAAGTTACATTAAGAGAAAAGACAACAAATAAACAAAATAAAAATAAAATAAATAATCAAAAATATACTAAAAACTACGTCTGTGACTAAGTTGGTAGGACACATACGAGTATCTTATAACCGGGGAGTTCATCTTTCTGGTTGAACTGTATACAACGAAAGTATTGTACAGTAAAATAAAGCTAGCGATGACCCTATTGAATTATACATAAATATACCTTGAGAACTAAGAGCCTGTTCAATGAAGGAAGTCATAAACTGGATCAGAAGTAGCAGCCAGTAACTCCGAAACGTGACTATTGAAACGGAGCGGGACGTAAGCGCTTGATGGGTGAGGCGTGCTCAGCGTTCAGTGCTTGCCAGGTACTGGCACGTAACGAGGTACTCCCAGACCATATCTCTGGGTGCTTCTGGACAGAGTTGCATCGTTTAACTTTGTTCAAGATACAAGACACTTACATATTTCATTATTTTGTAAACATTGTTATATATGGTACATCTGACGGATTTATTGTTATATAGCAATTTATTCCAACTAACTAGGTCATCTTGACTACATTCAATTCATATAATCAATGACACATTTTACAAAAAAATATTGGAGTATTGTTCATGCTCCCTGATGATGAGATGAAAACCTTCAAACCGGTAGGATTATACCATTACATAAAGTGGAATAAACAGTGTTTGACTAAACAAATTACAATATCTTTAAATCTCCACAGTGTTAATGCGTTTACTATAAATAATATAAAAAATATTAATTTAAATTCAAATAAAACAAATCTCTAAACAATAAAATAAGCAAAGGAAGGGAATTCGTTTAAATATAAGGAAGGGAAACAAATTATAAAAGGACATTCTGAGTCATGTAATACATACATTTATACCATCACGCCATTTCCTTGTTGAGGTGGACAGAGATGACATAGAACCAGACTTACCAATCACGACAAACATCCTTAGCCTCCTCCACATCTACACACCTTCTAACACAACTTCTACGATTTCTCTGGCTTTCTCAATTTCCTTCTTTCAAAATATCATTCACATGATCCAACCATACTTTCCTTGGTCCTCCTCTCGCGCGCTTTTGACTCGCATTGGCACTATATGTATGTTTTGTTAGTCTTTCATTCGTTCCAAATGCCCAAATCATCCCAGCGTGCTCTTCGTCATCTTACTCGACACATCAGCCTTAAGTTCATATGTATCCTTAATCACTTAATTCCATAATCTCTTATACATTGTTATCCCATGCGAATGAAGATGTGTAAAATGTGGTGTGGTGTGGTATGTTGATACTTCAAGGTATAAAAAAAATGTGATATGGTGTGGTCTTTTGATACTCCAAGGTACAATATAAATATGGTGTGGTGTGGTCTGTTGATACTCCAAGGTACAATATAAATGAAAAAGTATGACAATCGAAGCGAAGTTCTTGAATGTTCGACTAGAGTCAAGACGTCGAAAATAGCCACAAAATGTGTCTTTAAACTTCATTGTAAAACAATCGGGCGGTATTATTATCAAGCGGTCATCTTTTCCAATCAACCAGACAAAAATAAAGAAAGGAAATTAAATTGTTCATCATCACCATCATCCTGTCGTGTAGCTCATGATTGAGCATCGTGATTCCCGTGATAGTTTCCGACGACGATTCCCCATCATCCATCCCTGCACTCCGCGACTCGAAGGGCAGTCCAGTTGCGTCTCTCACTTGGTCAGTCCAACGTATGGGGATTCTTCCTCTTGTGCGTTGTTTTTCCACGCCTCCAGTTACCACAAACCTCTCCGAACTGCCTCTTTGGCCACGAGCAATGTGCCCAAAAAATCGGAGGACCCGCCAAAGGCACATTGTCGACAATCTGTAGGTGATTCTCAATTCTTCTAATTCTCAATTGAGAATAGTTCTTCTGATTCTCAATTGAGAATTCTGATTGCCAAGTGTTAGTTGGCCTTGCTGTCCATGGAATTCGTAACATCCTTCTCCAACACCAAAAATTGTCCAAATTATTGTTAATTTGTAAAAATAATTCATAAACAATAAAAAAATGCCAACCGTAAAACTGAAATGCACTCAATCGACGGAAGAAGAAAGGACTGGTGCAGATAAAAGGCAAGTCACGGAGAAAAAAAAACGCGTAACATTACGAACTTCAAATTAAGAGTTTTACAATCGATATTTGACACCGGCGGTACCGCTTACGATATTTGGGAAGATATTTAGAGTACGAGTATTTAACGCTTACACATATAATGAGGCAGTATTGTAAATGATATTGGGTAAGTGTGGAGCACTTTCTCTGATTAGTGAAATAATGGTACATAGTAGAAATATGGACCCTCCGACTGATTTGGATGAATTAAGTGATGATTAGAGAATACCTCATAAATATTTGCTGTTCTAATATTCTACCTAAAGATTAAGCCAAAAGAGACCTACTTGCTTACTGACCGAAATAAATGTAATTTTTTTACGCAGTAAAATATACTTTTCATTAATGATTTACGATTTTAAAACTCTATATTTATATTAAAAATATTCAATAGACTATATATTGGATCTAGAAAACCATGCCAATGAATCAAATTCCAAAAGAGGGAAGAGAGAAAATATTTTATACCTAATGGGAGAGTATGCATGACGTATTAGAAGCGAAATATGTGTGCCAGGATAGAATTAACTGAAGATCGTGTAAAAGGAAAAATAAGTAAATAAAAAACTTATTTTATATTTTTGTGGTGAAAGGTTTACTTTTGGGTTTACAACCGGTTTCGAAGACCACCGTCTTCATCGTCAGGTGAGGATAAACCAAATTGCTAAAAATATATTTCTTGTACTATATTTTTAGCAATTTAGTTTATCTTCACCTGACGATGAAGACGGTGGTCTTCGAAACCGGTTATAAACCCAAAAATAAACCTGTGGTGAACACAAAAATATAAAATAAGTTTTTTATTTCCTCATTTTTCCTTTTACATAAAACATGGCACCACAAAGTGAAACTATAGTCTTTTCGAAGATTCAAGAAATAACTGAAGATCTGTTATTTTTGTCTACCCCAATAGAGACATGGCGCGATGGTGATGAACCGCGTTTGATTCCAGGGGCAGCCCGCACTGGTTTTATTTCCACTCCTATTTTATTCAAATGCCTTGTACATATGTTACCTACTTACTCAATAGCTACTCGTACAAGTCGGCGGCTATGACCAAACTGTATCTTCGATTCCTGGTGAAATCCTTTCTAGACTGCGTTAACCCTTAAACCACATAACATGTGAATTTATGTTCTTCTATACCTCCTAAGCTAGTTCACGTCAATTCTTATAGCGACATTAGGCAATACAAAACTAACGCTTCATAATTCTGCCAAACAAAAGGCTGCAGCAGATTAACCCCGACGAACGGTTTGGAACTGTGATTTTCTTGCCATTGGAACTTTCGGTTTGATATTTGAAGACTGTGGGCTTACTTAAGTACACAATAAACCAATATACCTACAGACGTGTTCCACAGGATGGCTGATAATCATACTCGATCACGAAGGATTATATCAAAATGTGGCACAACCAAATTAATCCAATTCTAAAAGAGATAATAGAAAATAGCCTTTAAAATACAATATGAGAGTGTGCATGAATAGTTATTTGGACAATGAAAGAATGAAGTGAAGATCTGTTTAGATCTCTCTGCCCATCCCATTAGGGGCATGGCGTGATGTTGGGGCTGATGACAAACTATGGAATGCTCTTTAAGTGACACCACGTGTTACGAAAAAGCAATATATGTACATATTTTTCAGCACATCCCCTCGTCTTGAGCTTTAGATGTTTGCCATTTATATCCTTGCCTGGTTACGGTTCTGTTTCTATGGAACAATCAGCTCAAACTCTCTTATAATCCACATCAAAAGGTCAACTAATTTATAATTTAGTCTTGGGCAGTTTGACGTCGATACACGTGTACAGGATAATGTAAATATTTTGTTTAACTCAACTTGAGAACAAAAATCACGGAATATTGTTATTTATGGCCAGATTTGCCAATCAGTTCATATTTGAACAAAAAAAACGAAAATATGAATTTAAATTTCCTTAAAGTACTGTTTCATATCAATAACATAAGTTTAATGACTGAAGACAAAACTGTATGTCACATTGTAACATGTTTCAAAAGTGTTAAGTAACAGCGGTGTCACTGATTAATTGATTCTACGAAAGAACTGACCACTTGATGTCATATTTGAATTCCAGACCTTAAACAGCTTTATAAGTATTTTTACTGTGTTGCGAGTAATTTTCCTTTTCTCGTGATGTCGGACTTTAAAGTCCGTCGTCACTACTATTCTTTTCACACTCAGGTGTGAAGCAGTCAGATGAGTCTTTTAGAACCTTCTTCGTCACTAATTCACTTATTTTGATATGGACTAGGGATTTATTTTGTTATGGAGTAGGGACTTATTTATTTCACATTTTTATTGCAAATACAATCTGGCGGGCTCATTACCAGGCGGTAATCTCTTTCAACCAACCGGACTTATTGTGTTAAACCATAATAACGTGAATGGATGTGGGTTTAAACTGAACTGGTTGACTGATTAGCGTTAACTGATAAATCTTGAGTGCCAGGTTATTTTTTTATGAAATCCTTTCTCTTTTATCTTTAATTTAATCTATTAAAATACGTTTTAACACAGCAATCTTCGCCGGGTAAATTGCTTTCAGTAAAGCAAAAGTGTTAGTTTTGATAGCATGTTATGTCCTTATTAGAATAGGCAGAAAGAACCCGGTTTCCACACCTTCTGACCAGTTTTTTTCCTCGACTAGCTTAATATTTCTCATCAATCATTTACATCTCACTTGACCCACACTTAAAATGTTCACAGTCTCATCTTCCATTATTTTTCTGATATTTCTCTTCCTCACTATTTTCCTGCCATACATTTAACACATATGGTTTGTAAGGGTTTCACCACTCGTCTCTCAACATGTCCAAACCACTTAAAAGTTATTTTTATAACTTCTTATAACGTAACATATATCTCTAACTAACATTCATTCCTGATCCGATCATTGCTTATTCTATTTTGTATTGTCCGCATGACACGCATTTTTTCTGTTCTTATCATTATACTCATCTAATGTTGTTTTGGCGCTAAAAGATACTAAAAATATTTTTGGTGTGAAATTCTCCACGCAACTCATCTATACCAGTTTTCTTCCACTGTAATTTAAAAATCTATTACCAAAAAATAAAACATTCAGTTCTCTGCATACAAAATTATCATCAATAATTTGCTTAAACTTTGTATGTATGCAAGAGACCATACAAATATTTACCATGATGCTATGTTAATTTTCTTTAATGCAACGGCATATAGACTTTAGATCGACATAGTTATTATCAATTTATAAATAGAAAATATTGACTTTAGTTATACATGAATAAAACTGAAATCTTTTTTATTTATTTATACTTACATCACGTCATGTTCCTTCGTGATACGCAGGGAGGACAGATCTCCACACATTTCTATCCATGCACACAGTTTTCGCCTCGGCCTTCTCTAACAAACAATTATGATGTATCTGATAATTTCTTACTATAATAACATTGTACAAATATTTATACGCAAGACACGTATTTCTATCACAATTATTCTACTTTTATCAATCCCTTTCAAAACCCAGGTTTCTGTTACATAAATCAAGATTGACACTAGTACGCCACTGTGCACAATCATTTTTGTAGATTTTGCGATTGATAAACAAAGTACTGAGTACGCCAGTAACCTTATTACCTACAGGAACACGTCTTTCAATATATTTCTCTATCTTACCGTCTCTCGAAAACATTTACCATTAATGATCAAATAATACCTAATATAATAATTTCAATATTTTTTAAATGAATATAGAAATTCAGTTAGAAATATTTTTCTTCTTGAACAGCGAGAATTGTAGGGACATTTATTTATCGCAAACGGTGTATCTTTAAGTATTGTGCTAAAGTGGATCGTGTAAATAATTCAATTTCTAGATTGCTGAAACAAAATTGAAGGTACTTAACTACACAATAGAGATGATAAGATAATAATAACCGATTATTGAAATACCGATAAAATCTTGAATATTCTGGATCCAATTCTTTATTAATTAGACAGCTTTACAAGTATCAGTGTTTCTAAGAAACATATTTTTAATTCGAATTACTGGAAGAAAGCGGAAAAGATAGACAAACAAAACTATGCAATTAAATTATAATTCCTCCTATTTAAAACTGATAAATAAAATAAATATTGATAACAAGGCTAAAACATAAATAAACGAGAGAACTACTAATCAAAATTAAAGAAATAATGACGCGCAAAGTGGTTTATGATTTTTTTTGGCGAAAATGAAGGTATTTTTATAGAGTAGTGTACTTGGATTTGTATTATCACAAAAACAATTATCCCTATAGACATTTTTTTCGATAAAAAAATAAATAAAAGTTATGGCACCTCACTTAAGAGCTTAAAATTGAAAGTATGTACTTATATAATATATGCAAAAAAAACTAACTTACATTTTACTTGTTCGAAGTTGATTGAGGAAAAGTTTTGCTACTTTGTATGGACTTGTATGGAACTAAAAAAAATCTGACGAAATTATTCCACACAACACTCATATAATTAATAACAATTCTACCATATATCAAACAATTGGATACAGCTACACTGCTTGTTATTTGGAAAAAAATATATATTGGATATATGTACATAGTGCCATATTTGTATAGATGGCGTCTCTAGGCAGGTTGCAACTTGCACCATCCACCCACCCACTACACAAAATTAAAAAACTTATCCTTTAATTTTTTATGGTAAATTTATTTCCGCCACCCAACAAACCACTACAGTGCGTCTTGCTTTCTTCTTCGAAAATGCATCTACGGTGTCATTGAAGTCCATACTCACTGTTTATTTTTTAAATATTTTTATAACCTGTTTATTAATCTTTGGGCGCCCCCTTTGGCTTGGCGACCCTAGGCAAAGCCCAAGTTTGCCTGTTAGCAAAGAACACCACCCCCAAATTTTACCTGTTGGTGAAATATTCAGCCACTCGACCATACATGGGCTTGTATAGAACAAATAATTTTATGGCGAAATTCAACCATGAAACCCTATTTAACTGGGTTAATGTTTGTGTATTCAGGATCAAATTTTGTTTTATCTGGATTAAAATGAACAAAAAAAAGATCTTTTTTGCATCAATACGTCCACTTGAAGGGGTTAAAACTATTTAATCGGGGGTTTAAAGTGTTTCAACATATTTTGGGATCTTTGCTTGAAAATTAGGTTGTTGATATCCAAGGGTGAAAAAATTGTTTTTCAATATTACGAGTATATATTTTTGCCGAATCTTATGTACAAATTAAAAAATGTTCTGATATAACGTAAACTCTACTTCACATAACGATGTAGGTAATAAAATGAAATAGTAAAATATAAATATTTAATTATGATACTGTACTGAGATGTATTAATTGGGACGAGAAAATTAGCTAACATAAAAAATATAAAAAATAAATAATAAGTGGTAAAAAATACTCAAAAAATAAATTGCAAAGTAGCAAAACACGAGAATCCGCAAGTGAGAAGGTAATGTCCGAGATCAGTCACAAACGAGGCATTATATTCGTATCTATGCGATATATGTAATAAACTAACTTAGAGATTACTTGTTCCTTGAATTATTATGCCCCAGTTCATGAATATACTGCCCGATGCAAGGTCTGAAACAACGTAAATGAATAAATCGTATGAACGCAAAAATCCTTTAGGTTTATTTTTAACGCGTAATTTTAAATAACATTTTGTAAAACTGTTAACCCTTTTAGTAGTTCACCGATTTTCAATATACTAGACAGAATTACTTATGAAAATATCTTTTTTATTGTTTTACGTCTTAAATAACAAATTATGTTATGCAAAACAAAAATTAATACTCGATAAAACATTCATATTACTTTGCAGTAAAAGTATTATTTTTTCCATATTTTTATATACCTATGATTTGATGTAGTATAATGAATGGTATCAGAAACGTCGAAATATCGGCTGAAGGTATTTTTCGCGAAATACGCAGATCCGATATTTACACTTTTAGGTACTAAGTGGGTTAATGATCGACATCGGCAGTACATTGTACGAATCAAAATAAGGTTACCACTAGCAAAAGGAAAATAATATAGACTAAATTCCTTTATCAAAGGTAGTTAATGAAGGAAATTTTGCAAGGTTTATTTTGTAGGTTTGATAATTAAGTTATCGATTTTCGCGAAATAATGTAGGTTTCAGAGAAAAAAATATTACAATGTGAATATCGGCACTATTTATCCAATATTGAACGAGTTTATTATGCTTTCTTGTGATCGATTCTTATTGGTTGTTTTCACTTTCAGACCTGGATATATATAGTATGATTCTATGTATTGTGGAACTTGTTACTAGTAATTTATTTAAAATAATTCAAATGAGGTGATACTTGACCTTCTTCTTGGATTGAATCCATGTAAAGTAGTAAAAGGTTGTTACGTTTTACAAAGTGACAACTAATTTAAATTCAGATTGATAAGCAATCCCTCATAATTGAGTATGATTTTTAACTATCATATGGATATGAGCAAATGTGGGTGTATTGGTTTACTGTGTACAACTTCTTGTACTTCAGCAAACGCACAGTCTTGACTTGACTTGACTGATAAGATCCAAAGTTTCGAAGGCAAAGAGATCAAACTTTCAAGGCGATCGTAGTTTGGTAGAATTATATAGCCTTATTTTTTATGCTTAATGCAGTTATTGTAATTAATAAGTAGCTTATAAACTACAGAAAAATATAAATTCAGATATCATATGATCTAAAAGTGCAACCAGGCCGGAAGTAAATCAACCAGAAATCGAACGTAGGACACCCGCTGGTTTAATATGATTGCTAGACGGAAACTACTGGCGCCGACTAAATTAAACCCCGATTTTAAATGCTTGAATTAAAAAAAAATATGAGGTGCTAGACCGCGCGTAACGCGTTGGACTTCCGTGTAGAAGATCGCCGGTTCAAACCCTGCGATATGCTACTTCCCTCAAATGACACATGCATGTTTTTTTCGCTTAGTATTCGGAAGTATAAGGATACAAAAAAAAACATGTTTTACCTTCATACACCTCCAATAAGAAGATAAATATGTCGAAACGCGAATATTTATTATGAAAATAATGAGTTGCTTACCTTTAGACACCTACAATACGTTGATGAAGATGCCGAAACACGAGTAAATATTATGAAAACAATTCTAAAAGTACATTTATTCACTTTCTACAATTATTTATAACAACTTAGCGTTCAATGTCATAAGTTACGAAAATGTAAAATAAGAGTTATATGCCTATTCTATAATAACAAAAAAAAAACGTTTTTCACAAATTGAACGGAATGTAATAATACCCTGAATTTAAAACAAAATATCAACGCAACAAGTAGTAAATCTCGACAGCATCTAAGAGACTAAATTATTACGACTATAAAAAATGTGAACAATTTATCCCAATGTTACTCATAACAGTAAAAAAATCTTAACAAGTTTCTATAAAATAAACAGTTCAACAATAAAACTATAGCGACAATCTTTCGAAATGAGTTGATAAATTGACACTAGAATCAACGATTGCCTCTTCGGAGAGTAAACAAATGCACACTGAATAAATATCACAACTCGAGAAATAAGCAAGACTTTCAAAACGTTTGTGTTGCTCAAAATTCACGTCATGTGTTCATCTGTCCGAAATACTCAGGCACTTCTCAATTTCTCTTCACTTTCGGTGATCAAAATAGAGTCAGCTGTATAACGAAACATACCAACACCTATGATAATAACAAGATAATTAAACTGCTAATAAATCTTTTTATCTCTCTCATTTAATTATAAAAAAGGCAGTTTAAAGTGAAAAGTGAAAGCGCTATAAACAAATTATGAATTTATTAACTGAGTCATATAATTTGGTATGCATGTGTTACACCAGATACATACTTGCACATACATATTTCAAGTCATTTTTTTATGTTCGCCACCCGAGCGTACTATCAAACTCGTCTGGCCATGTTTATTTTGAATCTAAAATATTTACGACAAATTTATTACAACCGTCATTATGACAAAGCAAAATCTAAATATAAATTACGCAGATGTATCGTTTGAAGCTATTCCATACAAAACATCAAAAGTGACAATGATTTTAAACTCAACGTTAAAAAGTATATTATTCATACATACTTCACATCATTCCTGATAAGACCAAAGCAGAGGACAAAAAATACTTTTATTTTCAATAAAAATATACAAACCATCACTCCATGTCCCTTTAGGGGTGATAATAATAATAAAAGGACGAATTATATAGCGCCGTTTTAAGAGCAAACTTTCCTCAAGGGCGCTCCAATTTGGAGCTCGAACCCACTATTATTGAAAGATTAAAAATATTACATATTAAATATATAATATATAACTTGAGTGTAAGGATAGGAAAGAAGTCGCTGCGGTTATTAGAGTAGGTACTTCCCCAAGTACGCATATAAGACAACGTTTTTCTGTCCATGAAAACGGCTTTCGTCTTGTCCAAATTCATACAACTCATCATACAAACTATTATGTTTCTCATATTACTTACCTTTCCCTCAGTTGAACTTTCCCTTGTAACTTCCATCATCTGCAAAAATATTTCCCAAACAACAGTATTCTCTGCCTTGTTCTAATCTTTGCTCACTCATACATCGCATTTGTTTTTTCCTCTTACAAATTTTTTGCCACCATGAATTTGGATTTCACAACATCTAATTTTAGATCTATCTCTTTGTATCTCTTATATAATTTACTTATCAAATTCTGTAATTTATTATATGTAATTACAATATGTATACTATCTTAAGATTCCTATAATCATATGTCAAGCATGTCATCTAACTTTGATAAACAATCATTTCAAAAGAAATAAACTTTGTTCAACCTCAATATAATCACAACTCATTATAGATCTAGAAAAACAGGTCCCTTATACTTCTAGTTATGCAACGAATAATTTCAACACCAAATTAAACACCAACTTAATTCAGATGAGTGACCATTGATGGGTATATAAATCATATACCAATCATTTTAGAAAATTTGCATTAAATTATGTTTTTTTAATACTTCTTCATACACACATATCATCACGCCATATACCTTTTAAGGAATGCAGAGATCACAGAGGTTTACATTGTCCTATTCACACACGGTCTTCATTTACGCTTGTTGTCTTTCCCTTTGTCATTTTTTTTTAAATATATCCTTCCATTTTCGGTATTCTTTTTCTTCGTACGCCATTTATTCCAGACTTATATAGATTAAATTCTATCATAACTACATTCATGGAGCCATTAATTATATTTCGTTATACTGATATTTCCTTAAACTGAATATTAGAGAATGAATGTGAACTTTAATTATTTAATATTATTGGGCCTCATCAGGAATCGAACCCAAAACAATCAAGTGGGGGTCAAAATGTAGCATCAAACAAATATGTTTTATATCAGTACAAAAAGTTGTACAAATAACGTTTTAAATTTCGTGACTTCTGCATTTGTTATAATGAGATTTGACCTGTATTTGTTTTGTAATTCTTTCAGAACTCATTCTCTCAATATGTCCAAACCATTTCAAAATTCACTCGTGTTTCTAACATCTGACTCGAACAAACAAAATATAAGTTAAAGTTTAAGCAAAACCAAAAAATCCCCCATTTTTTGCGATACCTATAAAATAAAATATTGACCGAAATTCAGATGACTTATTATGTTTAAAAAGTGGTTGCCTCAATGGCTTTACTCTAAATAGGTTACGGATAGAGCCGTTATCAAAACCATGTTGAAGTTTGTAAAAAAGTGAAATGTAACCTATGAAATAATTTTTAAAACTGTGAAGAGAGCGTTTATTTAAGAGTACTTGTTAATATCATTGACCTAGAAAGAAGAAATCCAAGTTAGGACCCATGACACCCCTTTGATGGTAACTAACGACCAGCAATATCAAGATTGAAATCTAGGAATATCAGTTCATAAAAAAAGCGCGAAAAATATTTCTCCAGATAAAGCGGGTTCTCTGAATTGGAAAGAAAAAATATCTGACGACTGAATAGAGCTTCCGGGAAACTAACTGCCTTAGAGTACTTGGAGGGCCCTGAATAGACTCCGAATAGGAGTGATCAGATACAAGGTGAACATGCAAATATGTAGTTTCTTGGACGAAAGTAGCATTGAATGTGATTATGGGGCTATACATGCAAACTTGTACGAAAATCGAGATGAATATGACAAAACCTAATTGTTGCAAAAGATGAGGCGGTCTCTGTTGGCTCCTATTGGAAACACGAAGCATAAATAACTGATGATCCAGACACGGAAATGAAAAAATATTATTGATACGCCAAAAAAAAGTAAACAAAAAAAATTCTGACAAAATTGAAAGGCATAGAATAAACCAGTAGAACAATCGTTAGCAATCACTGATACAATATATACAAGTGATTGAGTGCGTGGTATTTACTTTATAGCAGGGGTTGGCAAACTACGGCCCGTGGGCCAAATCAGGCCCGCCGCTTCTTTATGTACGGCCCGCAAGCTAAGAATGAATTTCACAATAGTATTTTTTTTTATTTCAAATTACGCGCTATAACGAAACGGGCCATCGTCGAGTTGAGTTGTGAGATACGACCGTATGTGGCACTCCTATAGCTTTGCGTTCGGTGACCTCTAATGTGACGCCACGCAATTATAATTCGGCTGCATTTGAGTTTGCCTCTTGGCCCACAAAGCCGTAAAACTATTTGACCCTTTTCAAAAAATGTTTGCCGACCGCTTCTTTGTAGAAAGCTAAACATAATTTAAGGTTAGATTTCATTATACGATAAATATATTGTAGATTATTCAACAAACATAATATGTAACTTTGTTAATCTAGAGAACAATATTTTTAATATTTTGACGTAATACGATATATAACGGTTACAATGACGAAGATCACTTTCACGGAAACTCACGAGCCGTAACGGACTCGTTTCCTATTACATGCTGTTAATTTTCTACAAAACCTACATTAATTTATAAAAACAATAGAATGAAATCGACAATACATTAAAAATAGCTGTCTTCAAAGGTAAAAAAATATATACCTACAATAGTAATTATAAATCAGGTTGATTTTTTTCAAAATATTACAAAACATATTTATCCCCACCAGACCAGAAATATATTTTTATATGTGAGAAATACTATTTGTGGTTCTAGATCCTTTATATAACATACGAGTACGTATGTACGAGTATATAAATGAAGAATGACCGAAAGCTGAGTGGATAAAATATTTTCATCGAATATTCGCAATTCCGAAAGGATTTTTTTACAAATACAGTTGTCCCTCCACCTCTTTAAAAAATCATTAGGTTCGTTATAGTACAATCGCTCTGTCGTGGTAGGCAGAGAGGACAGAGTGATAGACTTTACCGTATCTGCACACATCTTTAGCCTCTTCTACATCCATATAACTTTTCATACAACTTCTACGATTTCTTTGACGTTCTACGTTTCCTTCTTTCAGAATATCATTCACTTAACCCAATCATACTTTCCTTGGTCTTCTTCTTACACGTCTTCCACTCAAATTAGTTATATTTTGTTGTGTTGTTAGTCTTCCTTAATTCATTCGTTACACGTGGCTTAACCATCTCAGTGTGCACTTATTCATCTAACTTAACACATCAGCCTTAAGTTCATATCCATCTCTTATCACTTCATTTCGTATTCTGTCATACATTATCACCCCATGCATTTTGTTTCTAATACTTGACCGCCAATATTGCAGAAACGTTAAATCAGATGGAACCATATAAGAATAAAGCCACTGACTTTATGTTACATACTTTTTAACCCAAAATAGTATGAGCGTTATTAATTTTTTTTTCGCATGATACATCAACCCGTTTAGAGTTATTTTGAATCACAAAAGCGTTAAGAATTCATCATTATTCACTTAATCCTTTAAATAGTAAAATTTTCATATGAAAATCGGTTATCTTATATTGTAAATATTTTAGTTAACTTACGATGAACTTAACGTTTTTTTTTAAATTAGGTGGTTTTTAACATACTCGTACAATTCATATTGCTGTACTTAACATACTCGTATCTATCTGTTCGGAAAATAACTGGATAGCGCAAGAAACGTGCTTTTAATTTATGCAGTTTTGTCACTCAACTATTGATAACTGAGTTTCAAACACAATATCTGAAATTAAATATTTCTGCTCAAAAATAGTAATCAGGTGATATACTTAAGGTATACTCGTACTTTCTCTGATCATAGAGAATAATCAAAAGCGAAAGATTTTTGGAGCAATCTGATGGTATTGAAAATATTGTAATGGAAAGCAATAATTAAACTGTGATTAATGCCTCGGTATTGCCAGGTGCCATAAAAATATCGACATAAAACATGTCGCCGAGAACGAATTACGAGCATGTTTCATGCACCATGCTATTTTTAAATACATCAGACATGTTGTGTCGAAAACAACAGTCGTCGAAAGTAAATAATGTTTTATAGTAAGCCTGCTTTTCATCCACATTTTGTTTGGTATCATGCAAACATTAATAGTATTTTAATACCTCGTTCATCTTAAAATCACCACCAGTTCATACAATGACATCTATTATACATATGAAAAAATCGCATTCTTAAGATTATATTTTTCAGCAGCGACTATTACATTTCCTTCAAAATTACAAGGCATGTTGAAACTGTCTTTTTCAAAACATTCAATTAAAAAAAAAACATTTTTATCGTGTCTAAAGAAATCTTGTATTTGTGTAATTGGTGAGTTATCTTTCAATGCCTCTATATTAAAAGAACTATACATCTCAAAGACGCTATCATCACTACGTACTCGAATCATTAACCAATTATTCGGTCACATTTCGAGCAAAGAGGGCATGAAAAAACTAATAGTCGCTGGCAATCTCGCAGGAGCAGAGGTAGATCCCTACTGGAGCGGCCAGGCGAAGAATACCACGGGTCTGCCTTCACCACAACGTTTTAGGGCAACATAATGCCGGAAAAACAGAAGAAGAATACGCACAAAATACTTTGGTTTTGCGTGGGTCACGTTCCTCAGCATTAAGGTCACGACGCAGAAGAGAGAAGAAGGGTTAGCTTTTGACTTATTTCGTCAATCTTATCTTCTGAAGTTTTTACAAGTTGAAATATTTATAGAATAAGATGACAATATATATTTATCATATTGAATTTCATATTCTGAGTGTACAAATAATGAATCATCAACATCTGTGACTCTACAACCCAAAACGAGTATTGGACTCTTGGTCAAAAGAGCAATTCCATATCGAGCAGTGGTCACTCACCTTTGGGTATGTCTATAGATAACGTGATTAATGCCCCAGGACTGTTTCGTACCCAGACGCACATTGCATGATCTTTTTTAGAAATCAATTTAATCTTGTTTTACGTTGATACAGTTTTAACCGAATTACATTATAAATCATGAAATATTATTATAATAATTTGAGATAATACCCAAAATAAGTTAGAAAAATAATACTTATTTAAAATTTCATGATAAATTTCCTGTGAAATGGCTTAGTTATTCATATAAAGATTCTGGAATCAGTTATCAAACAATATTAGAAAAAAACTTTAAATTTCAAGTAAGCAATATAACGTTTTTCATTTCAGATTTTTCTTTGCTCTTCTTCATCCCTTCCTTTTCCTTTGATTAATGATAGCACACTTTTACTTTGTATATTATTCATAAATGTAAAGGTGAATAGTCAATTGAATATTTTTTGCGACCATGTAACTTTCTTAATTTACTTTTGTCCGGCTGGTTAGAAAAGATTGCCACTTAGCAATAAGCCCGCCAGATTGTTTTACAATGAAACGTGAAATAAATAAAGATAGTCGAGAAGTTCAATTATTATTATTCAATCCATGGAGCCGTGAAAAATGTTATCCTGCGGTTTTTCTCGATAGTTTCATTGCAGTATATATATGTTAGAATAAGGATAACCATAATGGTGGCCAAACTCCGATCGACAACGGCAGCTCAAATAAAAGATGTTGATTTTTTAAAAATAAATCGCGTTACTGTGAATTCGTGGTAATGGAGACCGCGTAAATGGAGGGATTATTTGGATTTGTATATTTTAGGATAATAAGTTGTACATTTAACATTTTTAATTATCCTCAATGTACTCGTAGTATTTATCATAATTATTGTACTATATACTGAAAATGTTACCATAGTGATATTGGAAGCAATAGTGTACATTGAAAGCAAATATTGTTTATACGTCGCGTACTTGCGGTGATTTCCACGTACTTTTCCTTTTACAATCAGATTTTACGATAACACTATAAAATTTAATTACCGACTTCACTCTAGTATTTCAAAATATATTTTATAAGAAAAAATAGTCCGTGCGATTTAATATCGATTAGCATCTAAGTTATTATGAAATGCAGAACGGTGAGTACAATTCCAGTGAAACGAAACTCCCTTATGAAACTCGTCTATCAAAATGGAAATATTTCTTTTGTGCGGAATCTACGTACAAGTCTTTATGTAACTAACATATCGAAATATTTGGGTTAATGATCTCTTTATAGCCCATGCCTTGGAAAAATGTAAAAATCAAATAAGTTATTTTTACTTTTAATTGTTGGTTATACTCGTACGTATAAGCTGAATATTTTACTCAAGTACCTACATATTGTGTATTCCTTAAAAAGAATAGTGTTTTAGATTTATATTAAATATTCCAACCTTTTTATATAAGAAAAATATTCCGTATAAAAAATAAAATTTAGTAAGATATTTTCACTATTGCATTATCATTTCAACATAAGACAAAGACAGTCAGGGAATTCTCCTCCATGTACAGAATTTAGACATGGTAATTTTATAAGTATAAAAATTGAGAAATTCCCAATATATGGTACAGTTTTCCAATGAAATTATCAATAGCGCTTAAATCACGTAAAAGCAAATCTCAATTAATTGAGTTGCATGGGAGTAGAGCGTAGACGTGAAAACGGAATGAAATGCGTGGGCTGAGAAGACTACGTCGTGTGTCGAAATGTATGAAAGAATGAGAAATAGTCATTAAAGATCAATGTAAACTTCGATGCGTTAAATAAGGTGAACAATAGCACACTGGTGTGGTATAGATATGTTCAACGCAAGGTTACGAAAAACTAATTATACAACTTTCAAAATATCAATCACTTGATCCAAGGTCTTCTTTTGGTTTTCTTATACCTTGGTGTTCCTCTTTCATTGGTCTTCCTTTACCATACGTTCTAATCACACTCACAATTTTTTTTCACGTTCAAATTTTAATCTCAGCTTTTTTTCTTGATTTAATTTTAATATTTCCAGATGCGAACATTTCAATGTGTATAACTATTAATTAATGTGCGTATACAGTTTTAATTCATACTATTATGAATTTAATTAATTTTATTGTGAATTGTATTATAAAATATTACACTTTCATTGAACACATTATAACCTGGCGAATTTATTTCCAGATGGCAATCTCTGCCTACCTACTAGGAAGATGTTAAGGAGGCCTTAAGTCAAAACAAAACTGGAATATTATTTTTTAAACGTGGGTTTCCAACGGCAATTGAACCCGCAATCCCCGAGTTATAAGACAATTGTCTCATCAACGAGGACTTGGAGATCATCAAAGTAAATAAAAACCTAAATGAAGGTTTTTATTGATGTAAAAGCATATTATTTTGTTTTCTTGTACAGCATACGGCCCTGGGTATTATGAGACCAGGCCTGTTTTGCACATATGTACGTAAGTTATTTTTTTACTGCAAAAGGTATTGATCAAATTAGTATTTTGATATTCATACATTATCATTATATATATAATAGTAACACGAGATGAAAAGCTCGCCCAAGGACGTGCTAAAACAGTAACTAAATACTTGTTAATTGTAATATTGGATTTACGTAGGTAGAAATCTGGAATAAAAATATTTAAATGTAGAATATTTATTGGCATATAACATCTTTTGATGTTGTATGCAAAGAAAATAGAATCAGATTCTTCCAGCAATTTAATTCGATTGGGCCCAGAAAAAAATTCTTATTACTGTCAGTTCGTCTTCGAACTTTTGAGAAAGAAGCATATATCGTATTTTTCAATAAGTAATCTACCCATACCTAATATTACACTTGAGTGGCGGAGTGTCTATCGGTGGGACAGGATGACGTTTTCTTTGAAGCTTGAATGATCGTTTTTTCGTTTTAAGTGGTTTAATTTTTGTTTTTATAGACACAGTCTATGTCTCCTCACTGGATGGTGTTATTGTTAAAGCAGGAAAACGTTATGTAGTAACGTAATATTTTTTAAGTTGTCAAGGTGAGGTTGTTTTCCCGCAGCGAGAACTCGCCGCTATTCTACAGAAAGAAGTAAACTTTCTTCGTATTGGGAGAAAAGTACTAGCTTAGCATATTATAAGGATTATGGTATTCGAGTATTTCCATGTCATGAATAGTTCGAAAAAATAATATTTAACTCAATAAACAAATATTTAGCAATGGGATAGCCCATGGCTAAATATTAGTGCAGAAGTCCGTCCTTGAGACATGTTAATTTTAATTATTTTTTTATAAATAACTATTTATGGCATTGAAATATAATTGTTATTGCCAGGTTTGTATTTTTCTCCCATCACGGAGAGACAATGTCAAAAATCATTGCCTATAACACCACATAACTTGTTCCTGCTTTAAGGATAACACCATCCAGTGAGGAGACACAGACGGTCTCTATAAAAACAAAAATGAACCACTTATCACGAAAAAAAAAGGATCTTCAAAGCTCCAATGGAAACCTCAACCCGCCTCACCGATAAGCACCCGACACTTTATAAAAAAGCGTGAATTGTAATTGCAGAGGCCAATTTCAACAATGACAACAGATCAACTTTACTTTGTTTTGGAAATCTGTTTGAGAAAAATAAATTATTTTAATAACGCAAGTATCTAACAGGTGCACACTCTAATTAATATTCTACGGAGTTTTTACTTTGACTGCATAATGTATTTGAAAATTAGAACAATGCCTCTGCATATGTTTTGTTTCATTTTCACTTTAGGTCACAGTATGTTTTGTTTAAGATTTGGCTTCATAGCATTAGGCAAATTATATAATAGATTTCATATTTTTAAATTCACTCGCAATCTGAATTTTAATTGTATTTGTAAACATTGTTAATCATCGAAATCGACAGTAAATAAATAAATCTCAAAACTAGCAAAATCTGTATACATACTGCCCATTTATTTACCTACTTGTATTCACATGGTAGTTCATATTTAGTTTTGGGGTAAACGAGTGTCCCGTTCCGAAACAAAAAATAAAACATTGTTTAATTTAAAATATTGAATTAAGATTTCAATTTAGAACATGATAATTTTAGAAATATAAAAATATTGATTTATTTCATTGAAAACTAGGCGTATCTGGTATTAAGCATCTAGGGGCTTATTGCCATGCAGCAAATTCTTTAAATCAATAAGCTTTTGTTCCATCAAATAGTTGTATCAATGATAAACAAATAATCTATTGCTCAAAAATAAGCTGGCAGAACATCTGAAGCAGGGAGTTGCAGAAGACAACGCAAAAAATGTGAATATGTTCACCCAAGGACGTTGAAGGCGGACGAGGTCAAGTATCCGTGATAAAATTTTAAAAAGTTATCCGATTTTAAAGAATACCTTAAAATATAATTTTGTAACTATGGGTGTAAATCATTTTATCAACATAAGATATTTTGTAACATTTGATGTCTGGCAATAAAATAGATGATTTATGAAATAAAAATATCTTAGATAACTCGTATTGTAGAAGCAAATTATAATAATCATCATCATGACTATCCCGCCATGTTCTTATCGGGGTAGGCAAAGCGAACAAATCTCCATTTATTTCTTTCCTGCCACACATCATTCGTTTCCGTCACGTTCATACACCCCGTCATGCATACTCTTCTATTGCGTCTGATCATAATTTGGACACGTTTTTCTATGTCTTCTCAAACTTTCTTGTACCTTTAATGCTATATGTATGTGATTATTTTTGTAAATCTTTAATCATTCATTCTTTCTACGTGGCTGAACCATCTCAACACTCATTTCTTCATCTTAAGCACTACATCTTTTTTTCTAATATCTTCATTCCTTATTCTGTCATGCATTGTCTTTCCATGCATTCTATGTAACTCTCATTTTTATCTCATTTAAATTTAAATAAACATATATACATACATACCATCACGCCATGTCCCTTGCGGGATAGACAGAGAAAAGAGATCTCCAAACTTTTCTATCCAAGCACATAATTTTCGCCTCCTCCACATTTAAACATCTTGTCATGCACAATTTTCTATATTATTTATACTTCTCACTACACCACAAAATTTGGTCAATTTGGTACAGTTACGTTTTCCTCGGTCTACCTCTTCCACGCACACCTTACGCTTCTGACTTGAATATTCGCTTAGTCATTATTTCATCATTCATTCTCTCCACATGTCCTAACCATCTTCATCTAATTTAAAACATCAATTTTATTCATGCATTAATTTTTTATGTCTTCCTCGTCTTTGTCCAATTTAAATTAGCAAGTAAATGAATTTATAAAATGTATAATATTCTGTGTATCACTAATATTTTGATATTAGATTTTTAACAAGAGAACTCTCAGGATATTGTTATGCTACTGAAATTATTCTAAATATAATTCAAGTTCACATCTCTAGTACTCGGTCAGAATTTTTGAATGAAATATAATTGACCTTTACAATATCAAGGTGCCATGTATGTTATATGAGAACAAATATTTTTTTTTTGTAAATTTTAAATTAATTAAATATTACATTGACAATTTGACTAAATTGTAAATGCAAAATTTACCAATAAATAAAAGCAAGACTATTAATACTACCTCCGAGTTTTAAAAACAAACCTTTTTGGGAAAGTCCTGGATTTTTATGTGACCTTAATAATTTTGATAAGTCCAAAAATCTGATGTAGCATTTTCAGTGTCACTTTTTAAGCTAACAGTGAAATATTTATCATTGACAAACTTGATTTTATATCCAACTTTCGTACCTTATTCCACCTGAATTTATTTAATGACAATTATGAACTTCTTGTAAAAGCTTTTATGAATTTCAAAACAGCGTTATTGAGATAAAATTTTGCTACGATACAGTGTTATAAAGGTCATATATTTGCTATTTATTAATTTAAAATATAAATTGAAAACTATTAGAAATCATCACAATTTTAACACCTTGCGACTTACTAAAGAAATATATATTATTATACTACCTTTGATTATAGTTTTTACTATGTGTATAATATGAAACAAGATATGTTACCTGATTCGAATAACTAAAACTGATCGAAATCATTTATTTCTGTCATTACTTATTTTAAAGTAAAATGTATCTCACCACAGAAGAACAGTTTCATTGGTAACGAGCAACATGTCCATACAAAATGCCGACAATAACATTGCCTGATAAGATAAAAAATATTATCAAAATACTCCTGTATTAAACTCGTATTATTTTTGACGTCTTAACATAGAAAAATATTATTAATTAATAATAATCGTAAAATACTGAGAAAATTATTTTCTAAATTAAAGTTTTTATTTAAGTCGAATAATTAAAATGTATACCATACACATCATATCTTCAGTGTTTAAAATATGGACAAAATGTCTCTAGACTGAATTAAAAAAACATTTATTATTGAAAATAAAAAAGACTTACATTACTTTATGACAGAAATGAAAATGTGTCAATATTTATGTAATGTATTAAACAGTTTTCATTCAATTCACCGTCACACCAAAAAATCAGCACAGCACCAAAAAATTACATCCAACCCACGGCTGTACAATTCGCGAACTGTCAGACCACTTGATAAAACGAACCGACTTGACGTGAATGAAACGTCAATGTTACTGAGTTATAAAGAAAACAATCATCTGCCATCTAGGAACAGAAACAGAAGTAATATAATTTTACTTTTTCAATAGATGGTACTAAACATAAAAAAATCGTTTTTAATTCAATACAAAGCAATGATCTCTTTCAGTCATCCTTAACTTAGAATAAAGGAAAAATATAAATAAAATTTGTCACTATCAGTTTTAAAAATATGTCAGTCTTTTGGAATTCTATTATTTTCTAAAATTATAATTTATTTTTCATATTCCAGCGTGGATATGAACCATTTTTTTAGTAGAATGAGACATTATTAAAGTTATCAATGTTATAGAAGCTAGTATATTTTGTCTACGGTAGATGTCTACGGTATATCTGGAAAATGTACAAATATTAATTTACATAATTATTTTGAAAAATCTTCAAAATGTGACTAAAAAGCGTATTAAAAAAATATTTTTAAATAATTTTCTTGTATTCGTTTTATTTCAAAACAAAAATAAAATGTTCAAACTGTTCCATGTACGATTTATTTCACAATACTATTTAATAAATACATATTTTGATCAAACTAATGTAGGTCTTATAGAAAATATGTTAGTTATCATATTAGCTTGTATTATTTGTTACTTACTTCACTAATATCGCGAAGTGTCGAAATGTCAAATTTGTTTTTGTTAGTTTTTGTCTTCTTTGTGTTGAACAAATCATGTGTTTTTCAAGTGATGCGCGTTTTGGAGAAAAACCTTTAAGGACGCAGTTTTTAGCTTGTATTGAACTTTGAGTCGACTGTATTTGACCCCATCGCGATAGTGAGCTAACATCAACGCAAAATACTGCGAAAACATTAAACATTCCCCCACCAAGAGATTTCTCTTCCAACGTTTTTGTCATCGTGTGTGCCTTGTCATATGAGCATTTCTACATTCATCAAAATCATTCGGATAGTCTCAATCGACATTTTAACGCCACAAGTCGGTAATCTAATTATATTTAAAATCTTTCGTTGAAATTCTTACAAAAATGATTTCAATGTAACGTTTGCAGACTGCTTAAGTGAAAAAAAAATCGAATTATTTTTATATTCGTGTTATGAGGAATATTGTAGTGTCGTTTTAATAAGTTCTAGTTTTCCAACAAAATGGATAACGTTTACATGCTGAATAATAACAGGTAATTTCTATCTACATTAAATATTATATTCAATGTAATTGCTTTGAACCTTGAGTCGTTTCTGAATAAATAATTTAATTGCGCAAAGATTGTCCTTGTATACTCCTAGCTGAGAAAACCAGTATTTTGTTTAACTTAAGTTCTTAATTATTTGTTTAAAGATTACTCCATCACAATCCTAAGGCCATAAGACGTCCAATATTTTTTTTATTGAACTATGTCAAGTGGAAAGTTTATAACAAATAAACTTTCCACTTGACATAGTTAAGGTTTTTTTAGATGTTAAGTTATTGGACTTATGTTCAAAGCCTAAGATAGCATGTTTAAAACGACATTTGTTTGTATTTGGGTCAATAACCTTGGGCCTTGGATTACAAATTTCACAGTGCAGAAAATTTATCCTTTTTAAATTTCATAAGATGAACTAGATATTTCTTTCATAAATTTATCCTTGTTGTATTGCATGAAATTAACGGAATATTTTATTTCATAAATGTATCCTTGTTGAATCTCATGAAATGGACTGAATTTTCATTTATAAATAGATACATACCATCACACCGTCTCCCTATCGGGGTATGCTGAAAGAAGCCTGCCAAACTTTGCTATCGTGACATCTTTCTACATCTATACGTCTTCTCATACAGCTCCTATGATTCCTCTGACTTTTAACATTTCCTTCTTTTAAAATACCGTACTCTTGATCCAACTATTCTTACTTTAGTATATTCCTCTACCACGCATTTCACTCACATTTGCACTGTATATTTGTTTTGTTAGTCTTTCTTTATTCATTCGTTCCACATGCCCAAGCCATGTCAGAGTGGATTTTCATTTTATCAATTTATCATTAGAACCGTCCTTTGCTACAACAAACATGTCTAAATTCTGATCATTTATATATTGGTTACATCCTTTAAAACTCCCTGCATTACTATAGTTATTAGAAATTTTAATTGTATTATACTTTCATATTATAACCTAGTATGAGAAGCGTGGCCGCGAAGTAACGTATTAGGTTTCGGTGCGGAAGGTCGCCGGTTCCAACTCATTTTTCCGCCCAGTATTTGAGGGTATAAGAATACCTATTTACTTCAATCATATCAATTCTTTCAAAAAAGGAATAAAAAAGCTGATGTGCTCCCATCGTCTGTCTCGCTTCAATAGGCCATCCGATCCAGTATAACGGTATGACCGATAAATTTACTAGTGTGCAACCACTCACTCATTTAAAACAAACTCCTCGGCACAACTTCGCTTTCCAACTGAATTGATGGAATAGCGAGGGGATCCTCGATTACGAGGCCCAGCAACGATAACGATAACCTGATATGCTTATTGCCACATGGCAATTTTTTTTAACCAACTAGAAAGATATTAAAACAACCTTAAGTGGAAACCAGACTGAAATCGAACCTGCAATATCCTGGTTCAGAGACAGACGGATCACCAACTAGGTTCGCATTGATACAATCTTGAATGAAAAGAATTTTTACTTTGCATGAAAAGAAGAAACCAACAATGATGAAGTTGGTTTATATCAAGTTGAATTGACAATTTTTTTTATTCTATCAACTAGATACAAAAAAGAAAGTACAACACTGATGTAATAAAATATAGAAAAGCCTCGTTTAACGTGATTAATTCTATGTAATTTGTTTTATCAAACACTGTTTATTCCACTTTATGTAACGGTATAACCCTACCGGTTTCAAGGTTTTCACCTCATCATCAGGAGAGCACAAACAAGACTGAATTCTGTTCGAATTGGTACCAACATACACACTTCTAACGGTAAACATTCGGGTTGGGGATTGTGGATGGAGGGAGGCAGGAGACGACTTCGGCGAGATTCTGGGAATATATGTATTTGCCAGATGTTCACCCCGATGCACTTACTTAAAAATTTCTAGGGCCTCTGATCTGTCCAATTTATTTCCATTACTACTGATAGGTAAGAATTTGGCATCATCGATAGAAAATGTATGATTTTCACGGTGATGATTAGCTATTTAAGAATAAATTAGAGGATTTGTTAAGGCGGATTTGTGTTCACGAAATCACCTTTCAAATGATCTTCCTGTCATTCTTATATAGAAATTATCACTGTCAGCACATAAAAGTTTATACTCGTACACACCACTGTTGCCAAGCTTTCCATTGTTGCCTTTCCCGTTGAGTGAGAGTTTCCGGAGAGTAAAATTAGTGTAAAAAGCTGGCTTTATGTGACTTGGATTTTTTTTGGTTATTTCATATATATTTTTTATAAATAAAACTTTACTCCATTTACCATATAGGCATGATTATAGGTGTCGGTAAATATATGATATTTTATGAGTTTCTTTTTTGTTTTATGCTTCAATTTTTTTATGGTGATTAATTCCGTTTGTCATTGG
Organism: Odontocerum albicorne; assembly: GCA_949825065.1. Taxonomy (NCBI): domain Eukaryota; kingdom Metazoa; phylum Arthropoda; class Insecta; order Trichoptera; family Odontoceridae; genus Odontocerum; species Odontocerum albicorne. The sequence goes on along the minus strand of OX463844.1, from coordinate 25,396,198 downwards.
TTAAGGGCACACTGAGCAATCTATGAAACATACAGTTAAAGGTGGCGAATTTATGGTTATTAGGATGATTGGAAGTTGCTGGAATTATAGAATCTGAATAAGTATCTTCTATATATGTCAAAGTCAAATGTACCATTTTTGCGAGATAATGGTAGGTCCAAGAAATTTAATATTTCGTCCTGTTCTGTTTCTAGTGTAAATTTTATAAAACTCACACTAGAAACAGAACAATTTTGAGAGCAGATGATTTGGAAGATGATGAGTATAATCATATTACGATTGAGTCAGTACATTTTCGGATGCAGCAGCAGTTACAATAGGAGTATTCACAGTCTTGGCCTAACATCCGAGGACGTAGAGTGAGGAGCTTTGGACCAACCTAGATCCCTATGTTGCCGATAGAATATCCAGTAAAATATGTATTTTATGGTTTGATTCACTTTTTGAATAATGAATTCCTTACATCACCATAATTCTATCTTGGAACACATCTTTCGCTCCTACCACGTACATACACGTCATCATACATACTATGCTATTAAAGAGTCTTCGATTTTCCCTCTTTCAGAATTTAATTAATTTGCTCATGCTGTATTTTTTTAAGTTTTCCCAAGTTTCTTGTATCTTCTATGCTACTAATAATATTTTTTTTGTAAAACTTTCATAATTTATTCTTTCGGATTATAAGAAGAATGCGGATTGTACTTGGCCGAACCTCAAACAAAGCATCTTCTTTCAATCCGCATTCTTTCTTAATGACCTCATTTCTTATTTTATCATACAAATATCTCAATAGTTAGACTGAGTTGAATCAGTTTATCTTATTCATTTTTTTCATTTGGCACCCTTCAACATATCCGAACAGGCGATTTGGATATATATACTAAAGAGGGTGGCCAAAAGACAGCTTTGACCTCGGCCCCATTATTCTAGCCTTTCGGGTTTGGTATCACTGGAGTAAACCCGAAACTCTTGATTTGTCATCGCACATGTTTATTTATTTATTTTTTCAAAACAGGCTTAGCCCAATTACTTTGAAAAATACAAGACATTAAAAAAGAAGAAAAATTACATAGAAATTTTTTTTTAAAATTATATAAAATAAAAAAGAATGCATATGTATACAAACGAGTATCTTACATATATATACAGTCACTTAAGTATGTTGATGAGTGCTTTCTAACGCGCTTAATCTAAGAAGAAAATTTACTTTTGCTTTTGGTAATGTGATATGAAATATGTCAATATCCGAAGCAGTCCCGTTAAGAAGAGTTAAGGCCCTTCCAACAGGCATAGCGGCTGGAAGACCCGTTCTTGCGTATGTTATTGAGAACAGTTCTTGCCGGCGCAGTCTAGTGTAATTGTTAGGAACATTTAACGCTAATCTTTGCAGTAATGCTGGACAGCTCACAACTCCTCGAACGAGTTTTACAATGTATACCAGGAGGCGCAGATCTCTTCTTACGCTCAAGGAGTTATACCCGAGCATGCCCAGCAGAAACTGCGTAGGATAAAGCCACGGATAGACACCGAACTCACTCATATAGAGATATCGTAGATATTTTTTTTGTACTTTCTCCACCATGAGCGAGTTCTGCGCCCCCACCGGGCTCCAAATGCAAGCATTACTTTCTAGTTTGCTACGTATCAATGAATTAAACAACGTTTTGAGCACCAATTGGTTTTCAAACGGCTTAGAGATTCTCATAACAAATCCTAGAGTTTTATAAGCTGAGTTGCACATAACTTCTATGTGAGGACCAAACGCGAGATTGCTGTGGAACAAGACACCCAGATCTTTAATATTATCTGTGCGGGGTATAGGTATAGATTCTAGTGTATATCTATGGAATTTCAAGACGTGTGAGCGATGATACGACATAATTTTGCACTTTGATGCATTGAAATATAATTTATTATTGTGGCTCCACTCACAAACGTTGTTGAGATCTGACTGTAGGTCTAAGCAGTCGGTATAAGAACAAATTTTTTTAAAGATTTTGAGGTCATCAGCAAATAGAAGAAACGTGGATTTTTTTATAACTCGACCTATATCATTAATAAAAATAAGAAATAAGGTAGGTCCAAGATTAGACCCCTGCGGAACACCTAAGTAGGCAGTGAAGTAATCGGAGTTGTAGATTCCATGTGAAACAAATTGTTTTCTATCTGTAAGATAATCTGACAGCAGCCTTAGTAAGTTACCTGGGATCTCAAGTTCACTCATTTTTTCTAATATTTTTTTGTGATTGACACGATCAAAAGCTTTTGCAAAGTCATGATACGAACAATCAATCTGATTGCCACTATCTACAGCCCTTGAAACATAGTCGGTGAAGACCATCAGATTGGATTCAGTAGATCTGCCTCTTCTGAAGCCATGCTGCTCATCAATTATATATGGGTCCACTAACGACCTTAGTGTGCGATCCATAAACATTTCTAGGAGCTTAGCTATTGAAGAAAGTATGGCGATAGGTCTGTAGTTGGTTACATCGTCCTTAGAACCATTTTTAAATATGGGAATAACTCGAGTCTTTTTCCATTCACTTGGAAAAGTATGTACTCGGAAGACAAGATTAAATATGTAAGCAAGAGGTGCAGAAAGCAATTCACTACAGCCCTTAAGAAATAATGTAGGTACTCCGTCCGGCCCAACTGCTTTCGTGTTTTTCATCAACTTTATTTGTTTGAGTATATCAAATGTAGTGATGCTTAGCTTAAATCCCGAGGAAGTATGGTGTTCATCAAAAACAAATGTTGAAAAATAATTTGTTGGCAATACTACCTCGAACGTAAAGAGACAACAAAACTAGCACAAATCAAGCGCGTTTGTTGCAAGATGAACTCTTTTACTAGGCTACTTTTGTTTCAAGATGAACTCTTACTAGGCTAAAATCCTTTTTCTTTTTTAGTACTATTGGGATTCGAACCCAAAACACTGATAGAAAAAGTCAAACTTCTTACCGACTATGACACAGAGGTTCTTTTTTCGAATGAAACTGTTTGGTTATAATATAAAATTCAATTGATTTAAAGTTTTTCCCTTAGGGCCTTCAAATTGGGTAATTAAAATAAATTTTAAATTGAATTGATCAATAATTGGTAATTTTCCTGTACGCTGTCTATTATGGTGCAATAAAGTGTATGTTTGTTATCTGTACAAGTCATTCAACTTTTATTGCTCTGTTGTACTTGCATTGCATATATTTTATATCACTTTGCTAGACATAATTACAATGGAAAAGTATTTAAATTAAGCAATTTATTAAATACCTTAAACATCATTTGGGATCACCGACTGAATGTCAACTGTATAGATAACTTGGTGGGGGTGGGGTGTCTTACCAACTAACTTGAAATGCTTATTTCTAAACTTTGTGTAAGGTTTTTTGTTCTAAGTAAATTTGAAATCAGCCCCCAATTAAATTGGTATTTTGACATTTTATTGAAATTTAAGTTTCTTATTTGCATTTCCAAAATTAGTTTTTATATTGGGGTTCCAAAAAAAGATATAATAATGGGATAAAGGAGGACCCTATAATTTGTATGATCATCACATATCATTATTTGACATTATTTTCCGTCTATAACTTATTGAAAAACTCTTTAAAATGATTTTAATCAAATTAAAGCTTCTTTTAAAAAGAAGTTTATTTTTGATTCGTCTCTGTATCAACCACCGTTTTGTTCCAAGTATGGTGAATAAAATCATCATAAAAATGCAGTTCACAAACAATTATTGGTATGCTTGGTTCTATTTGAGTTGGTTAAGGATATTTAGAATCTATTAACATTCATACACTCAGTCTCTCGAGGATAGATGCAATAGTACATCTTGGTATCTATGGAATAAGTATTTTATCCTTTTCTTGCTGCAGATTACAAATACATCTATTCTGTGTATGTTACTGTTTAGTCCATACATACATATTGCAAAACAAGCTGCTTCACTAGATACATTTTTCTAATAAATGTGGTTAACATTAGAAAAACACTGATTATTTTTAAAAGAATATATTTATAGTTAAAAATATAATAGTATTTCATCATCAAAATATATGGTCCAATTAATATAAATGATATCAAATTGTCGACATATGCATCTATTTCTGTATGACAAGCTCGCATAATATTACAAATTTGTTCATTTTATACTAATCTTGATTCATAACATGTTTACTAGTAATAATGCTGTATTGACATTCTTAGCACATATAATATATACTTTTAATAACAGATATTTGTTTTTTTTTATAGATAATTTGCTTTTTTATTGATATATGAGTATATGGTTTGAATGACAGGTTGATTGAATGAATAAACGGATTCATCGGATTTATAGTTCTTCTTTCTTTTAAGACCTTTGGTGTGCTATCATCAAGACTGCATCTTTTGAGATTTTAACTCCCAGCTATCCTTTTATCTTTTTGGTGATCTTCCTTGGGGATGACTGTCAGCGGGTATTTCATGCATATCTCTGCAACAATTAATCTGAGAGTTTTCATTTCATTTGTTCTGAGCATATGTTTTGTTTTTGTTGTATCTGCTTTAGACTCTATTCCACAAGTCATGATTGGCCTCACACATGCTTTGTAAATTTGGACTTTACTGTGTCTTATTTTTTTTTATTCCATCCACATCTTTGAGGCATCCGGAGATGGCATCTATTTTATTTATTTGACCTCTTATTTCTGTGTGGAGTTCATTGTAACTGAGAAAATTGACACCGGATATTTGAACACTTGTTTAATAGTTTTATCATCAAACATAAGTTGGCATCTCACTGTTTTTTTTAAACATTTAGTGTTTTCTACAGATATGGCCATATTACATTCTTGTGATGATAGATGAAACCTATGGAGCATCTTTTGGAGGTCGTCTTCAGATTCTACAAGGATTGTTGCCTTATCAGCATAGCATATGGTACTAATTAAATGGTCTCCATTCTATAGCCAAACCCAAGTGGTTCACTTGAAATGTATATTTATTATTCAAGTTTACTGATCTGGACTACTGTGATCTGTATATATTCCTAAATATTTTATCAATGTTAAAAAAATAAAGTATATATTATTCATTTGTCATCGAAAATATGTATATACGAGTATTTGTGTGTACTGGATTGTCTAATACTTAGCATGCTTGCTATGTACGTTTGCATCACATCGTTTTATTAGAATCTTTATTTTATTTTAGTGTTTTATGCTAACTGAAGTACACAAAAGTATGCTGGTAAGTGACAAAAATAGCACTTTATAATTTCCACAAAATTTATTATTTAAGAAAGCACTGCAAAGACTTACTGAATGACAAAATCTATGACATAGTAAACAAATACTAGCCCAAACAATATCTGTCCACAGGACGAACTGACAATTTTACTGGGATTTTTTTTGTTTGAGTTGTGCAAAATAACTAGAGTTCTAATCTGAGATTTCTTAGGCAGTTGGCCTCTTCATCTTTTGAATGATGTATTCCATATCATCCATAGTGACTTGTGTGTGCATTGAATGTGTTTAGATAGAATCTAGATTCAGTATACTTATGCAGTGAATTTTAGATCTACCTGCAAAGTCGCAGAATATTTAACATTTGTATTACTTTTCATTTTAAAATCATCGACTATATTTTTTATCTAATTCTTTTAGTGTATTGAACAACAGATATCGAATTCTTTCTATCCTGGCAAACTCATTTGAGTCGTGCTACATTTATAACCCTGTTCCTCCCTGATTTTGACATGAAATTTATAAATGAATAGATTTACCCCAAGTCATAGTGGTAAAAAAGTGTGAAAGGAAAGTGATTGTAAAAGCAAATTGAGATTTTTTTTATATTTAGGTAGTATTTCCTCAAATGATGGTTAAGAGGGATATTGAACGGCGTGTAGCGATAGAAAACAAAGTCAACGGGGCATTAAAACAGGTATACTTGAACCGGACAGTATTAAAATCTGCTAAGATGATAGTCCACAGCAGTATTTGAGTACCAACTTGGATGTATGAGAATGAAACGTGGACGTGGAAGCATACTAAAAATAACAGATAAATGTTGTAAAAATGCATGCAAGAGTAAGGGATGAATGTGAGTTTAAGGCTGATGTGTTGAGTAAAATGAAGAAAACCACCCAAGGGGGATTTTTGGCATGTTATGGTAGAGGAAAAGCAAGGAAAGTATGGCTGGATGATATTTTGAAAGAAGGAATTGTAAGAAGTCAGAAAAAAACATGGTTGTATACAGTACAACCTGGCAGGCTTATTGCTATGTGCTAATCTCTCCTAACCCAACCAGAAAGATATTGAAGTGGCCTTAAGTGAAAACTAGAATGGAATTCTTTAAAAAAAAAACCGTATTCCAGCGGGATTTGAACCCGCAACTTCCGGGCTAGGAGACAGGCGTCTTACCAACTAGGCCACGAAATAGTAGGAGTTGTATGAATATAGGACTAGCGGAGAGTGTGTGTTAAGATATGAAAGTCGGGCGCTCTGTCCTCTATCTACCCCGATAGGGAAACGGTGTGATGGTATGTAAAACCCGTTATTTTAAAATTAATCTTTTAGGTACACAGATGTACTTTATTAAATCGAGAACAGTAGAAATGAAATATCCATTGGGTATCATCTCCTTTATTTAAAATGTTTTTTTATTCATACACACAGATAGATAGGGCTTTCTTTATTCAGTCGAGAGCAGCAAAAACGACACACATTAGTCTTTGCCGTTATTTTTGATGGGCTGACGAGTGATATTGAAATAGACATTTTTAGTAAAAATACAGTATTTTGTGTGCCGATCCGATTCAAGATGCGCCATGTCATCTCTCATCAGTCTCCAATTGGGTCACATAAATGCTTGTACTATTCACGAAATTCCATCGGCCAACCGTCAATCCGCAACCTTTTAACTAATGGAGTAATTCATTTATTTATTTAAAAGGTATACGACACTCAGAGTTATTAACAAAAGATCAGCAACTTCAAAAATATTAGCACAATTGAGGTGCATGGCCGCGCGGTAACGCACTGGACTTCCGTGCGGAAGGTCATCGGTTCGAACCCCGCGCTGTGCTACTCCCCTCGAACGACACCGGCATTTTTTCTATAAACTATAAATTACAGCGTGGCTGGTCTATGGCCACGTGGCAATATTTTCCAAACAAGCTGCACCAGACCTGAACATTTTTTCGGTCATCTTCAATCGAATCCTTCGCCCACGGGCTGTAGTCAAATGTTCTGTCACTCACGGAAGTCGTCGCAAGATCTTTTTCTTCAAAATGTTGGAAACTCCTGACGTACATTATCAACACGGATGAACCCCATTAATTGTGTGAAAAATGATAAAATTGTTATGACGTCGTGTCCAAAGATCGCCTCGCTTTGATTGTTTCACGTTTAATCAGTTGGAAGCACGATACATTATTTATAAACCAGTATATTATGTGTTCAGAGCTAAATTTACATTTTTTCTATTCCTGCTTAGAAGTCATGCATGTGAGGCAACCTTTAATTAACTCTGTCCTAATTTGCTTGTGTCGTTTCGTTCCAAATGTTGATAACTCCAAAAAATACAATTTTAGAATTGTATCAACATTTTTCTATTCCTGCTTAGGGCTTTTGCAATGAGGCAATTTTTTATCAACTCTGACCCAATTGGCTTGAGTTGTTTAGTTCCAACTGTTGATAACTCCAAAAAGTACAATTTTTTATTTGTTCATTTTTTATTTGTTCAATTTTACATTGTTTTATTCCTGTTTAGAACTCACGCAAATTAGGCAACCTTGAAATTAACTCTGACTCAATTGGTTTGAGTTATTTATTTCCAAATCTTGATAACTTAAAAATAATACAATTTTTAATTATTGGTAATTGAAATTGACGAATCGTTCATAATTGTCAAAACTGCATCCATTTTCAGAGATATTTTAGTTTGAAATTTCAAGTACACCTTGATCAAAAAGTTTTAGGACTTTATTCATAAAATCGAAAATAGAAGTTTATTCATCAAAATCGATATGGTCCCCTTCAAAGTACTCCCCATCGACTGCAACGCACTTACGCCAGCGCTTGATCCAATCCTCGAAACACCGCTGGTACTCAATTTTCAGTATGTCCATCAGAGCCGTCTTCGATTTTTTCATGACATCCTCTCGGGTGCTGTAACGCGTTCCGCAAAGCGGTTTTTTAAGTCGGTTGAACAGGAAAAAGTCGCAGGGAGCCAGATCAGGTGAATTGAAAGGCTGCTGGATAGTAGTCGTGTTGTTTTTGGTCAAAAACTCATGGAAATCATGTCTTTCGCGATTTCAACGCGGTCTTTTTTTTGCATGAAATTGAGGTCTTTCGGCACAAGTTTAGCAGCGACACGTCTGAGGCCCAAATCAGTAACCAAAATGTCTTGAGCGGATCCATAAGCGATGTTCAAGTCCTCTGTCGGCTCTCTGATAGTCAATTTGCGGTTTTCGGCCAAAATTTCTTTGATTTTATCGATGTTTTCATCCGTTTTCGACTGCCACTGCGTTCGTCATCCTCGACCGACTCACGACCACTTCTGAAGCGTTCGTGCCACCAAAAAACACTTCTCCAACATTTCTAAGGTCTGCGGACCGTTAAATCCGTTTTTCACACAAAATTTAATGCAAACTCGTTGATGCTCAGTTGATGCCATTTTCAAACTTGTAAAAAATCGAAAACACGTACAAAGGTAGATGTACTCAGTACAGCGTAACTTTTATACAAGTGATGGATAGCTTGTTCGGAGTTTCGGTCCGATGGTAGGACACCTACTCCTTCATCGGATAAGTTCGCGTAACTTTTACAAATGTCAAGCTATGACGCTGAAATTTGGAGGGAAGTGTCAATGATAAATGTGGTAACCTAACAAAAAAGGAATTCCAATCGGGTGACTGACAGCGCCACACGATGGCCGGTCCTAAAACTTTTTCATCAAGGTAGTATGTCTCAAAGTTTGACAACTCCACCTAGAACGGAACAAATAATCAATCTCCTAATTAGAATTTGCAATAAAAAAGAAGCTGAGCTTCGGAACAAACTTCAATGGCTTAAAATCAGGCAACCAAGAGACCTTTACGTTCTGTTGACATTATTTTACGGGATTAAAAATTCTCCTTCAAATCTTCGTGAAAAAATTTACTTTCAGAATACAGACGTTCTTTTCGATCGGGCGTTGAGAGACTCCTTTGCATTCCAACACACCACACTTCATTTTACACATTTTCATTTGTGGTTCGTTCGACGCGACTGTAGAACGAACTTCCAAGAGCCATCAGATGTGCACCATCCTTATTTAAAAAAATATTAAATTACTCGGAATATTTTCCCCTGTCCTCAAACAAATCCATCATAATTTCCCTTATTCTTTAACGAACGAATAACGAAGAGATTCTCTCCCTTATCCTTTTACGAATTCCTTTCATCTAGTTGTATCATTATTTTTAACAGATTATACTTTTTTTTACTTGAATGTAAACAAATACTTCTTTTGCAAAATCGGCCATAGATTAAAACAACATAACGTTTCCAAGATAAGGTGGTTGGCTAGAAAAATGATGTAAAGCAATAAGTCCGCCAGATGTACTATGTATGACCATAATACACACAAAAGAATAAATGGACAAAAAAATACACACAGAAATGCAATATTGTTTTATTTATGTAGATTGTTTTAAAATTCCTCAACTTATTTTTTATTTCTTATAAATTATATTACTCATTTAATTTAAAAGAAATAAAATAAACAAAATTTATGGTTTTCAAAATAATTTATAAAATTCCATACACGACATATTTCAAAACTTTAAAACATGACATATAAATTTAAAACATGACATATAAAAAAAAATTCTAAGCATTTTCTCGGAAAAAGTTATCTTTTGAATCTAAACAACTGGCTTCTAATACTTGCTCACACCAGTTGCGATTTTACAAAATAAAGACAAACAAATAGTAATTTAAGATATTTACTGCTACAGAAAATGATCAGCGAAACGAGCTTTCTTGAATTTATGATGGTGATGACATACATACAAGGGAAGGCAACTACATAAAACCGTAATAGTAACACATTCGGCTTTAGATGTAGCGCAGTGTATGTGTTCAGTGCTCTTATGTGTGTATTATAATCATGAATTTTGATAAGACTCCCAAAAAGGGGTGTTTTCAAGTACTTCATAAAGAGAAACTTATTAAAAAATATTTTTTACAGACTGTATAACTAATCAAATGCCAAAATATGTGTATGCACACACATATCTATGAATTAGTCCCTCATCGTTAATCACTTTCGATCCAACGCTGCCTCTATCTTGTTATCTTCAGCTGTTTGCCATTTTGCCTGTGGTTTGACCAAATTTCTACAAGTTCGGGGTCTTCAATCAGTGATCTTTGTGGTTCATCTATAGCCAGAACATTCGATTTTATTACCCACCTTAATTCCACTTCGGGATAGCGATTTTTTTTTCATTTACGTCGATCACGTTGATTTTCGATTTTGTTCAGTCATATGTTTTCCAATACGTTTATGATATGTCCAGCATCCTTATATCCATGACTCGCGGTGCCATGACCAACTTCTGCGTAGTACGCTTTGTAAATGTTGTGGTTTAAAACCACACGGACAGGAATATTGAATGATAATTGTATAATGCGTATTGTATTAGTACCTCTCTTGCACCAAATATCTTCAATAAAATTCTGTCATTCGACCAACTCTTAGAAGAAGGCTCAGATTTTTAAATATTATACTGGGCTGCTATTAGAACATTCTAAGCCTTACTTAAAATTAACTTAACTGGGTAATAAAGCCGATAATAACCGGTTTTTTGTATCGCAATGAATTTGCTTTCTGCAGACTTCATCATTAACACAGATATACGAGTACATATACGAGTATATACAATAATAATTGTATCCTTTACTGGCATTTGCACTTAGTACCTACATAATGCAATATTCAAACGACCATACTTCTATGTCAATATGTTATTTAATAAATTATAATTAAAATAACAACTATTTGGCTGACAATCGCATCTCTAAAACAGTCATTTAGATAAAAAATATACTTTGTAAATACAGTGTTTTAAATATTGGCGAGCATTTGGACTAACAATATAAACCTAAAAATACTAATGGCTCAAGAGCCAAGGCGGGTGAATATCGCTAACGGGTATTCTGAAATCACAAGGATTTAATATCTTTGAGACGACCTATGTGGTCTAGTTGATAAGATACTTGTCCTCCACCTGAGGGTTTACCCCAAAAAATACCCCAAACATAAAATAAAAAGGATACCTACTGGTCTGAATTAAGAGTTCGTCGTGATATTTGTTGGAAATACTCCGCTTGTGGTAGTATTGCCAGCACATATGGTGATGAACTATGAATTACGTACGTGCCTATTCTAATGAAAAATACTGTCTACACATAGATCACGCATGACCAAATACTACCTTGATCAAAAAGTTTTACGACCGGCCACCGTGTGGCGCTGTCAGTCACCCGATTGGAATTATTTTTTTTTGTTAGGTTACCACATCTATGATTGACACTTCCCTCCAAATTTCAGCGTCATAGCTTGACATTTGTAAAAGTTACGCTGTACGAGTACATCTACCTTTGTGCGTGTTTTCGATTTTTTACTAGTTTGAAAATGTGCATCAACGAGTTTGCATTAAATTTAATGTGAAAAACGGATTTAACAGTCCGCAGACCTTGGAAATGTTGGAGAAGTGTTTTTTGGTGGCACGAACGTTTCAGAAGTGGTCGTGTTTCAGTCGAGGATGACGAACGCAGTGGCAGTCGAAAACCGATGAAAACATCGATAAAATCAAAGAAATGTTGGCCGAAAACCGCAAATTGACCATCAGAGAGCTGGCAGAGGACTTGAACATCGCTTATGGATCCGCTCAAGACATTTTTGTTAGTGATTTGGGCCTCAGACGTGTCGCTGCAAAACTGGTGCCGAAAGACCTCAATTTCATGCAAAAAAAGGACCGCATTGAAATCCCGAAAGACATGATTTCCGTGAGTTTTTGACCAAAAACAACACAACTACTATCCAGCAGCCTTTGAATTCACCTGATCTGGCTCCCTGCGACTTTTTCCTGTTCAACCGACTTAAAAAACCGTATCGCGGAACGCGTTACAGCACCCGAGAGGATGTCATGAAAAAATCGAAGACGACTCTGATGGACATACCGAAAATTGAGTACCAACGGTGTTTCGAGGATTGGATCAAGCGCTGGCGTAAGTGCGTTGCAGTCGATGGGGAGTACTTTGAAGGGGATCTTATTGATTTTGATGAATAAACATGTATTTTCGATTTTATGAATGAAGTCCTAAAACTTTTTGATCAAGGTAGTATTTACATGGGCGAGCCATATTCTGTCTGACAGAAGCCGTCGTGAGTTAGATGACAAAAAAATATTACGATGAAATAAAACGATTGACATCAGAGGTTCCCAAACTTATTTCGCCTACCCCCCCCCCTTTTTAAATCAGCCATAGTAACATTCGCATTACACACAGAAAATTGAGATAACGAAGGAAACTATTAAAATAAAAATCATTAATAACACTAAAATTAATCCTGATGAGAATGATGAACCTGGTGCGCTGCTGTCAATTTATTGATTTTCGGCTCTAGTTTTGTCAGCAGCATTCTTAAATCACCTTGATTAGCTATTTGCAGTCGGTTTATTTTTTTAGTTAAATTTGTGACCACACTGAACCCACGTTCCACTAAATATGATGAAGGAAATGCAATTAAAAACTTTAGCTCATTTAACTTGTATTTGTTTGGAAAATAAAATAATCACTATGATTTGAACTATGTGTTACGTAATAAATGAAACATGTACGAACAGTTTTTCAAAATGTCCTTATCTTATTTTTTTATACTTCCGTCGCCTCCTTATTTTTGTTCAACGCCCCCCAATTGCACCCGAGGATCTTTAATTTTGTTGTCATGTAAATTTCGTAATTAATTGATTTACCTATTGTCACACACTGAGTAAAAACGGAAAACGAAACATTGAATTAGAAATCTTGAGGAAAACTAAGGTTTTATTAGCATTTTGTTTGATTGGACCGCATATTATTTATGAAGATGTGTCATAAATAAGATGCGGTCGGGAAATAAACTTAAATACCATATTATGTTATATCAGGCGTATTGCATGTCATTGTACTCAAACAAAGTATGGGTGAATTACGCGTCCAAAATTTTAAATAATATCAAAGATAGTATAATTTAAAAAATGCATACCGAATCATATTTGCATACCACTTTAAAAGTTCTCACGACTCATTGTTTCACTACCATAAACAGTTTGAATCATTTCTAAGGTTTTTGTGGCACTTTTACCCGATTTAAAACAAAATTTAATGTTGACACGTTTCTCCGTTGTTCCTTTTCCGACCGAGACTTACAATGTACTGTCAATTGTTACGTCATTACGAATAATCCAGCGATGCCAGCGTTTTGAAACTTTTACGGAAGATAATCGAAATGTGTCGTTAGTTAACTAATTTATTCATCCACAGATGACGCTGGTGGTTACACGAAAATAAAATCAGTTACCTTTCCCATTGAACAGGCCGTGTATATGCTCTCTATATTCTTATGTTTCAAATTTAACATTTTATTAGATTAGATTTAATTGATAAAGGTTACAATCACATAACGGTTTATGCTATTTCACCAAATTTATCAGACGATCTTGAATTACTCGTAGTTACAAAATTCGTCTCCAGATAATGGAATTTGGATTATATTACACATTTGAAAAGAATTTGAACTTCTACTATCTCGTTGTATAACAACAACTTAGTCGAGTAATGGACTTTGACTATTTTTTTTATCACTGCGAATTGATAACTTATAAATTATTTTAATTTCCTTGAAAGATTTTTTGTTGATTGATCGAATACTCGAGAACCTTTGAAATATTTTCTTTACAGAATACAAATGGTGCGGCCACTATTACTAACAATGATCATTATTTTGATGGCGTATACTTAAGTTGCAAATTAACTGACAGCAGGTATTAGATTTTATAGAATAGTTGTTTTCTCAGCCCAAAGTTTCTACTTACTACGTACTTGAGTATCATAATCATAACAACTGGAAATTCTGTTTTACGGAAACCTATAAGACTCGATAAACAATGCATGATAACATGTAAAAAAATTGTACGCTTTTATTTTATTCCTTTTTTGTATGCAGTCAATCGATGAAACTGAAACTATATAAATACTGACTCAATGGATTGGTTCCAACCTTTTTTTATTAAACAGAAAATATTATTTGCATTTAGTCTCCTACCATAATCCAATACCTCCGTTGCCTAGTTGGTAAGACGCTGCTCTTCCGCCCGGTGGCTTCGGGATCGATTCCCAATGGTACTAAAAAAAAGGTCCCCGGTCTGGTTAGAGTTCATCTGGTGGCAATACTCTCATGTGTGTGCGAATATTGTTGCCTGTGCACGTTTTGTACAATAGTATTTCCAACTCGTACTATGGCGAACTGTGAATTATTTGCCTACTCCAATGGTTCTTAATCCAAAGGCTCGATTACTGGATCCAAAGAAAATGTTGTCTTCTGACCACTATCATCAACACATCCACATAATTCATTCGGATAATTGGAGGAGTACCATTCGAATGAGTGAATTAATTCATTGAGATAATCGTTTTTTTTCCACACGATCTCGGTCTTTTCCAAATTTCAAAATTTAAAAACAAATCCCTTACGTCGTGTTGGTGTAAAAAAATAAATAAACCACGCTTAAACTTTTATAAATTATACATATGCTTAAACCACGCTTAAACTTTTATAAATTATACATAAAAAATCCCTTACGTCGTGTTGGTGTAAAAAAATAAATAAACCACGCTTAAACTTTTATAAATTATACATATGCTTAAACCACGCTTAAACTTTTATACATTTAAAATCCCTTACGTAGTGTTGGTGTAAATAAACCACGCTTAAACTTTTATAAATTATAAACCACGCTTAGACTTTTATAAATTATGCATATGCTAGTTATATAATAATGAAACTAACGTAACTAATGACAATTGAAAAATCGATCAGATTTTCGACACTATTTTTTTCATGCATTTAACTAGTATAGTATATGATATATTTAAATACGCGTCATTCATTCAATGATTCTTGATAGAAAAAATGAATGGTTGATGTATACTGTTTTTTTTATACAATATAATCAAATATTGTAATGTGGAATCCACAGTAAACTTAAAACGTTTATTCCCGATCTTATAGTACGGAAGTACAAGTACCCACACACAACAAAAATGTTTTTTTTTACTATTAATGCTTGTTTTGACGTATAATTTTATATGTAGATAATGAAAACACGACCTCCGTAGTTTAGTTGGTAAGATGTCTGTCTTCCGACCCAAGGATTGCAGGTTCGAAGGAAATAAGGATAAATTATAAAAAGTAACATTTAAGATACAATGAAATGATTAGTTTCCTATTAAAAATTGAGAAAATGCCGAAGAAGGGCCCTTCTTCAACGACGTCTACAATATATACTATATTATGTTTCCATGGTAGATATACAATTAAACTTTGTAAGCTTATTATCATATGGCATTTTATTCTAACCAGCCACAAAGATGTTAATAAACCTAATGTGAAATAAGATTAGTACTCTTTCATTACTTTCTATTGGGAATCCAACCCTAAACCTCCGAGTTGAAAATCAAGTATTCTTTAATTAGGCCTCGAAGTTATCCATTCAGTAAACATCCAGTCATTGTTTATTTTTTTTAAACAATATTTAAAATATGAAAATAATTACTTAATGTAAGTACTTTTCCATTGTAATTATGTCGGGGTGATAAAATTGGTAAATTGCAAGAAAGATACTTATGATAAAACTGAATAGCCAGTGTTTCAGTCAAAACCTCCGTGGTCTAGTGGTAAGACGCTTGTCTGCTAATCCGGAGGTTGCGGGTTCGATCCCCGATGGAACCCAGATTTATTTAAATGGGATTCCAGTCTAGTTTTCACTAAGGGCCCATCAAAACATATTTCTGGTTGGTTGGAAGAGATTGCCACATGGCAATAAACTCGCCAAATAAAAAAAAATTGAAGTAATGTCAGAGAAAGAAAGAAAAGTGTTAAAGGATTATTGTCTCAACTGTCGCAACCTTTACTCAATTATTTCTCTCTAGGTTATGCAGTATCAGTCATTCGTGTAGCTATATTTTACTGCATATTATCGTTCGTCAGTCTCGTTTTATATTTTATAGTAGCATAACATTTGCCCCATCGTTTGATTGACTACAAGTTTCAATTGACGAGTTGTTTCTTGTGAAGAGATGAGCATTTGAATTTTGTTAAATGTAATAAACTTATCAATCATATCATTGCTAGTGCAGTCAAAATCACCTTGAATAGAACTTGTACCGACCTTTACACTTTGATACTGCATGAACCTCTGTTGAGTATCTTATAATTACTCGTATATTTTCCTAAGTACACTCATACCTCGCTTTCCGGAACCTTTTGTCACGGAATTTCGCTATAGCATAATTGAAAAAGCAGTCAACTGATTTGCTTTACGGGGAAAAATCAATTTGTTAAGGTAAATATACGATTTTTTTGCTAATCTGCAGTCTCTAAGCATTATGATTATAACCACCTTTGAGTTAAAGTTGAGAAATAAAAATGCATTCTATGGCTAGGCTAGATAATCTGTGAATTAACTAGTCAATTTATACATTAACTAAACATCTGTAAATAAAGCCCAAATTTTACCTCAACCACTCAGAGATTACCTGATGAATATATAATTTATTCACCTGCAATGTATTTTACGTATCATTTTACTATCTGGAAGTTAGATCTTATTTATGGAACTTTTGGTTTCAATTTTTACACATAATATGGGGATTTTGATAGGATATAAAAAGATTTTTTAGCCGCAAAGTTTATTAAAATACCTGTAATGTTCTGAAAAACGCTTTTATTAGAAAAATAAATATTAACTAAAAGAAAATTTGGGGTACCGAACAGTTGACGAGCGTGTGCTGACGGATTATTTTAACGGTTCGGGCATATAGTATACTATGCTCTACTATGTTTTATAGAGCTTTCGATGAAACTACCCTCACATACTATGTTTTATAGAGTTTTCGATGAAACTACCCTCAACATCTTCGGGGTATTATCGGGGGTATGATTTTTATTATTTAAATCTGTGCATTCAGACCGCATGAGAATGGACGGCGGCTCGCAGGCCCTAGTTTGTCCAGGCCTTTCCTAGGCTTTTCCCAACAATTTAATTGGTTTTTTTATTCTTGAAATACGTCATGTATATATAATAACATATGTATTTATAAAAAATAATTTGATTTACGGATAAGTTTTCAGAAATGTATACCTTCCGTAAAGCGAGGTATCGTTGTATACATCTCATATCCAACCATTTATAGTTTTTAGTTATGAATTGCTTTTGTAAATACAGATATAAATTATCTTACATTTAAATCACTTTTTAGTAATCAAGTAACACTTAAAGGGCAGGGCGGCTATGTTATATTAATAATAAAACGACTATTTATATAGCGCCATTTAGAAAGCAGGCTCTCCTCAAAGGCGCTCTAACTCGGAATTCGAACTCACTTTTATTGACAGATTAAAAAAAATGAGTTAATGGGTAGGAATTTGGTGGGTGCGGTCATTAGACACGTTACTTCCTCGTATCTGAATATGTTTAGAAAAACATATTTGGTAAGAAATCTGCAAAAATTTGCTAAGTGAAGACGAATTACGAAGGAAAACTTTTGCAGATCTTTTGATATGTGATAGAAACACTTTCGGCTCTAAGCAACATGTACCAAAAAGTGAATTTGTGAAACCTTTTAAGTGCACTGCAGATGAAGCGTATTGCATACTTGGACTAGCTACTTCAAAATACCGATCGACTATTTACCTCGACTAGACATATGATATTTTGTCTTATTATTTATTTAATCTTATATATGCATTACTTTCGTTACATATAGTACAACTTGGTGTATGTGTTGCCACGTGGCAATCTTTTCCAATCAACCACAAAGATTTTAATGATGCGCCATTAGTGAAAACAAACTAAAACTTTTTTTTTTAAATATCGAGTTCCAACAGCACTCGAACCTCTGGGTTTGTTTGAAATCATTTTGGCACTGTTGTAAATTTCGTTTTTGTTGAGTTTTTAATACCTATCTAGGCTGTAGTTATTTTGGTCTCGTAAATTTCGCGCCAATGGAATGCGATAAACTTTTGCGCGTTTGTTTGTAATTTACCATTTTATTTCAAAGTGAAATAATTCTCATTTGTAGGTTTTCCTCGAAACCTAGGAATAGGTTCGTTGTTAAAATTATGAAATCTTGGAACTAACAAACTTAACAAATCTAAAGGACTTTTCTTAAGTGTTGTAATATCCTATAAAAAATCTACGAACTTATGTGTTTATACACTCGGATGATTTCCTTTCAGAATTTTCTCATTTCACGGACTTATGGAGTTTCTTCAGTTGTTTTGTTGTATTATGGTCAGGGGGATTTCATATAAAATCAACAAAAAAAAAGGAATTTATTGTTATCGATTCGACTCCTTGTTAGCATTTCATCTAAAATGTAAAAAAAATTAAATAATGAATTTTCAAAATTCCCCAAAACCAGATTCTTCCATAACTTTAAATTAAATTTGCAAAAAGCTGATCTTGCTACAGTTATCATGGTTTCATTTAAATGCTTAAAAAAAGAACTTCCAGTCAATGTATAAAATGGACGGTTTTTGAAATTTTTTTAAATAAAATTTCGTAAAAACCAAATATTTTTAAATCTTCAGAACATTCTAACATATTGGTACACATCCACTCCAAGGCTCACAAAATGTCACTGTGCTATATATTAAGTAACATGAATGAAACACAGTTAAAAACAGTAATGCATAGACATTCGCAAGTGCGAGTCATTCCTTTCCAACAGTGGCATGTCCAATAAGCTAGTCAGATATGAGTAATTCTAGCAGAAAATCGGCGACAAAACAATATGTTTGTATATTTCAGATGATAAAACAACAAGTATTCCAAAAATAGCCAAATTCGTGGTATTAGAGGTTTGTGTGCTGGTTAATTGGACATGGAATGCCCCGTCGAACTATTCGTCCAATACGTCAATATATAGGCAATACGTTTGTCGCCGGCTAAAATGCGTAAACATAATATCGAATAAGTCGAATTTCTCGATACCCTAAATCCCTCGTTTGTAAATACTTTCAAAATCAGTGCGTGTTTTCCTAGTTGCGTGTTAAACTGTTCTGTAATATTTATATGACCCATTTTCACAGAAGAGAACTTTTCATAACTGTAACTAAAAAAACCTTGAAAATCAAGTACTTTTAATGTTCACCGCATGTAAAATAATCGTCATTAAACTTATAAAAAAATATTATGAACATTCACGAGAAAATTATTTAATAATCATAAGTAATTCATATACAGCCACCTTTCGTCAAATCACATATAGACATTTTCTTTCCGCTTTCATTTAGTCATATTATTCGAGGGATCTTGTAATATGACCAAATACATTATTCGAGGGATCCTTCTCATACTCAGCCAGCAAATGCTGAAATGAGTTGCCCCTGCCCTTGAAAGAGCGGGTGAATAGTTGTACCTTCAGAAATGCTCTAAAATGTTACCTTCTAAATAATTAGTATTTTTTTTTGCTGTGATTTGGGCTCGTATTTGCCATTTATCTTTTCGCTGGCGGTGAATCGGGGGTTGTTTTCAATTTATTTTCTATTTTCGTATTTTAGTTTGGATGTATCATTTTGAGATATATGTGCGATTTCGGAATGTATTTATATACGAGTATGTACATACTCGTATATAAATACATTCCATTGCAGAAGATTTGCAGACGATATCGTTATATTCTCACAAAACCCGAATGATCTTCAGCACTAACTGCAAGAATTGACTGAGGTCAGTAAAGAAGTTGGTTTAAAAATGAATATATCAAAAACCAAATATATGATGAACAGCTTTGCTACCCCAAAACCAATAAACGTAGATAGAAAACCGCTAGAACTTGTCCAGGAATATGTGTATTTGGACCAACTTATTTCCTTTGTAACATAGGTGGCATATCGGAGGAAATAGCACTGAGGAGAAAACTAGCATGGAGCTCATTTGGACGTTTGAACAACATCATCAAAAGTAATCTCCTAATATGCTTGAAGCGAAGGGTCTACAACCAATGTATTCTCCCAGTACTTACGTATGGCTGCGAGACATGGACGCTCACAGTAAAGAACACACAAAAGCTCCAGACCGCACAAAAGGACATGGAGAGATGCATGTAGGGATATACTAAAAGATACCTTAAACGAAACATCTGGATTCGCTATATAACAAAGGTAGAAAACGTTATAAAGGTGTGCAAAAGAATGAAGTGGCGATGGGCAGAACACGTAGTCGGAATGTCAGACTCTCGATGGGCATCCGGAATAATTCAATGGTACCCAAGAGGCATAAAGAGGCCCAGAAGAAGACCGAAGGTACGCTGAATAGATGGAATCAGGAAGCATGGCAACATCACATGGCATCAACGAGCAAAAAACCGAACTATTTGGAGTCAATATGCGGAGACCTTCATCCAGCGGTGGATCGACCCTGGTTGACAATGATGATGATGTACATACAATATTGCTATCAACTATATTTATTTATTTATATCCCGTGGCATTCTAGACCACCGTTTGTCATTTTTTTTTTTCATATTTTTCATTCGACATTCTGAGTCTCCACTCGAGCAATTAATTTGTCCGGCAGTCATCCTGCCGTTTCATGAGATGGTTCGCCCAGTTTCATTCGAACTGAACTACTTCCTCGGTCGCATTGTATAGTGCAATATTGACGATTTCTCAAATATAATTTTATTTCTGACTAGTAACTAAGAGAAAAGCAGTGCATTATTGATAAAAATTGAGAATTTGATGAACAAATCAAAAACTTATTTTAGCTGCATGAATAACATTTGAAGGCTTTATTGCAATACTAAATCTTCCAATAATTATCCTACGAAACCTCCTACGATATCAAAAATCGACACGCCACATCTTCTCAATGCGCGCATTTCCACTGCATTTAGTCACTCATTTAGCTCCTTTCGTCAATTTTCCACTTCCATATTTCACTCCCATACATCAACGATGGTACTAATACGCCGTGGTCAATTATCAGTTTAGCTTAGATTAGCTTTGCTTGGTCTGTATGTATTTCTATAATGTTTAATCTCTAATTATGTCGTCAGTACATCGTTGATAGCAATTACATATAATCAACTACAATTACCCTACTACCGTCTCTTTTGCGAATTCATGTTGCAACATTGCTTAGAACAGCGGTTTTCAACATATTTTAATGACGGAACCATTTTTATCTTTATAAAAAAATTGGAATCCTTACAATTTATTGATTACGACTAAAACAAAAATCAAAATTAATTTATTGAAAATATATTAAAAAAAAGTTATACTCGTAATTTAAAAGCAAATTTTATTTAATCAAACTTTTTAATTGATGTTAAGGATTAAACTTCCTTTCTTTCGAAATTTGGTTTAATTTTGGACAGCTGAATTTTAATATCAGAAGAGATCCGACTTACTCCTGTATTGTTTTCGTTCAAAACATACGAGATTTCGTGCATTTTCTCAGTTATACGAAAGTTCATTCAATTGGTATACATGTTTTAAACAGGTTTTTATAGTTCTAAAACTAATTTTATTGCGAAACCCTAAATTTTATCAGCGCAACCCTAGGGTTCCCCGGAACACAAGTTTGGAGGCGCTGGCTTAGAAATCAACTTTTATCCGCTTCTAAATTAAAATGTTACGGTTTCCAATTAATTGTAAAAAAATTAAATGTATGGAACATTATTTTTTGTAAATAAGTTCCCTTCATATTTTTTTAATGAAGAACAGAATATATGTAAATACATTATTAATGAATTATGCTAGTTATTTTTCTATGGTACCGTTCGATATTGAAGAGACAATGTTGTCTTCGGCCCCAGTAAACGGTTCTCCGAGTTTAGAACCACTAAAATAGGCACGATACTCGCAGTTATTCATTGCACATCTTAGAGACACTACAGGACATGAAAAGGCAACTATACTCGCGTAACTTCGGCGTGTGCGACGACAATTATTAAACAAATTATTTCAGACTGGAACCCCTTTTTTTAGTACTATTGGGAATCTACCAACGACCTCCGTAACCTACTTGGTAAGACGCTTATGTCCTAATCTGAAGGTTGCGGGTTCGATTCCTGTTGGAACCCGATTTAATAAAAAAAAACTTTTTTCACTTTATGCCTCTTTAACATCTTTTTGGTAAGATGTAAGACATTGCCACATGACAATAAGTCCGCCAGGTTGTATTGTAAGCAACGAAAGTGTAATACAATACAATCGAACTCCATATCCCAGGGTGAAAGTCAATCGTCTTATCAGCTAACATACGAATTCGTCTAAATGATTCGAGTATTCATTTAAGACAAAGTCCAATCAACTATCAACTGGTCCAAGGTTACATTTGCCCCGTTTTAGTAATGATAACCCAGGAAATAATACTTGTCTCAGGAGTCGCTGGTTCGATTCCCATCGGCGCCCATTTTGTTTAAGGTTCCAGTCTGATGTTCACTTAAGTCCTTTTCAACATTTTTTTGGTTGGTTGATTGGTACATGGCAGTACACTGACTAGGGCTTACAGTAAACAACAAAAGTGTAATACGTATGCTGGACTGCTCACTGTATCCTGGACTGATCAGCTCAATATTATCACCACTTACGTTGTTATGGGAGATAAAATACGTTTCCGCCCAACGCGATCTGCTCTAGAAAATTCAACTTTTTATGCATTAAGAGCGTAACGTGACTTAGTGAGACTCCTCTTCTAAAACCAAATTGCAAATGAGAAAGGGAACAATTCTGAACTAATTTGAATTAAGCGTATATTCTGCTATAACCATGCTTTGTCAACAGGAATGGGGACTCATTATGCAAGGAAAAATATATGGCATACGGGCCACGGTAGATTTTCACCACGTTGGACTAATCGATATAGTATCATCGATGAATATTGAGAGAACATATCCAATTGTTAGTATGTAGTCTGAAGTGCTATCGCTATGCACATTAGTAGACAAAAATGTGTTATATTTGTTACCATCCAATCAATTGAAATATTTGGTTGAATGCGTTTATTGGCGCTGCATGCCTGTTATTCACATTTTTATGTTACTGCAATATTTAAGTGAAAATTATATCGAACCACATTATGTTTGTTATATTTTCTTCTTTTACGTATATTTAATAACAAGTATGTTTTTTACGGATTGTAAGTGAATGCCGTCAATTTATTTTTCCTGTACCAATGATAGTAGATATAATTTTTTTCGGATTCCCCAATATTACATCGAACTTTGTTCCCAGTATTGTGTTCTTATCATGGCCCTGTTATCTATATCATATTAAGCGACCTTCCAGTTGTCGTAAACCATATTTATCTTTTGTTTCAAGATTTGATACTCTTTGGCACTCGATTTTGCAAATAGAGTTTTTCACTTAAATGGTCATGGTCACTTACATGTGGATGGTCTACTCGCTAGAAATAATACTATATTATATTGTAATTTGTTTTATCAAACACTGTTTATTCCACTTTTTGTAACGATATAACCCTACCGGTTTCAAGGCTTTCACATCATCATCAGGTGAGCCCAAACAAGACTTGTTTGTGCTCCCCTGATGATGAGGTGAAAGCCTTAAAACCGGTAGGGTTATACCGTTACAAAAAGTCCAATAAACAGTGTTTGATAAAACAAATTACAAGTCTTTAAACCTCCACAATGTTAATGTCTTAACTATAAATAATATACTATATTATATAATAATACATACATTTTATATTTTTTATAGCTTTAATTTCTTCGTTTGCATAAAAAATCGAATGTTTTATTGGAGGTTGGCAACGATCATGAATGAAATTAATAGATGAACATTGTTGACTGCTCTACAAAAAGGACACATCATGTTTAGAATTACATGCGTTATTTGAAGTGCTGTACAATATTGTATTGAAAATTTCGTGTGCTATTTGAATCTTGTCTAACTAAAATGAAATTGAAGAAAGGAAACGCAAGAATTGTGAATTTTCAATGAAAAATATGTATTGTTAATCTACTCCCAATAAAATGCGTTTGCAAGTATATGGAATTAGAACTTTCTTGTAGGGCCCCCTGTGTTAACTCGAGAGGGAAATGATGTGATCGGACGTATGTATTTTTAGCATGAAAATCCCTTGAACTCTGTTTAAGCGGTCAACAACTCGACTCGTACAAAAAGTACACTGCACTTTTGAAAAAAATGTTTTATGTGGCATAAATATAATCATGTATACGCATTCTTATCTTTTTCCCTTGTTATAAAGAACCTAACCAAACAATTTTATTGATCATATTTTTCTAGAAACGCGTCCGCCCAGATGCATAAGCTTTTCCATTATCAAACTAAAATGAAACGCATTGAAATATTTTAAAAGTTGAAGAGTACACTGTTAATGTTATTTCTTGGACTCAAATGGAATTGAAAGATTATTACAGTAAGCCTGTGCGATAAGCGCGTGGTACACAGTACTCATAGTATTACCAAAAAATATATTTTAACCCTTTCCAAAAATTTATTGGAATGCTCGAAAAGTAATTTCATATCTTTGTAAAATTCAAACGCAAAATTGCACCTAGTTTTTGTGGACGGTGGTTTTCAATATTTTCAGTATCACAGCAACCTCTCGTGCCATAGAACGCTGGTTATACTCGATCAAAACCAATGGTAATCGACCTTCCAGAGCGGAGACCATCTTCGAGTGTCGTATAACTATTACAGATTTCTTAAACCACATTTTACACACACGATCGCTTACTGCATCGTCTTCGTGTACTGTACATAATTTTTTTTTATTTCCGTAATATTTTTACCTTCGCGGTTGTTAAAAGCATAAAACATCGAAAAACATCTTCATCAAATTAATTATCTTGACAAAGACGAAATTAAGAGAAAATAAGTAAATTACCCATATATACGAGTAGTTATCCTTAAAAAAACCGACGTTACAATTCCAGTTTTTTTTTTCAATTACGTTTTTCTCTTATCACTTAATTGTGAATGTTTTGTATTTAAATGCATCGAAAAATGCCAGTCTCTGAATATATTTGTTTTTTCAGGAAAGTTTGTTTTTATTATAAATAACTTAACATATAAAGAAAATAGATTTGGTATATTTTTATGGTCTCCCTTTTATAATAAAAAAATGTCGAATCTAGTAAACCTAGTGTTTTTATCCTCATTTAATATAGATTGAATGTCGTCATCTGATTTAGTGCGCTATAATTTAAAAAATGTACTTTGGTGCCAAGGAGGTGAATTAATGTTGTAAATATGCATGCATTGAGACGAATACATGAAGTTACAATGTATGAAAGAATACGAAATAAAGTGATAATGGATGAATGTGGCTGATGTCTCAAGTAAGATGAAGAAAAGTGCTATGAGATGGTTTGGGTATGTGGAACGAATGGATGAAGAAATAATAATTAACAGATATATAAGCAAATGTGAGGGGAAGGCGTATAAAAGGAAGACCAAGGAAAGTATCATTGGGTCAAGTGAATGATATTCTGAAAGAATGAAACGTAGAAATTCAGAGAAATTGTATGAAAAGGTGTATGGATGTAGAAGAGGCTAAAGATGTGTGTTGAGATAGGAAATCTGGCACTCTGTTCTCTCTGCCTACCCCGACAGGGAAATGGCGTGATGGTGTATGTTTGTATAATAAAAAAAATTAAAAGCATTTTCATTTTATTCTTAAATGTTTTGTCCATTCCATAAACGTTCTTATTGAATAAAACAAGGTTTTTCGGACATTTTTGAGATTTCATATTAAGTTTTATCTGGGTTTTCTATTTTGATCAAATATAAATGTTAAGCGTTTCACGTGTGTTTTTATTTTTTTAATTAATTTGCTAGCTTTGAAATATTTTTCCTCCATAGCATTTCATAGTTCCTTTACATGTTTAAGCTATGACTCGATTGGGCGAACTTTATATGTATTTATAAAGACACTAGTTTTGTACTCAAAGACTTATTATTATTTTGTGATAATGACAACATTTAAGGAATCACTTGCTGTATACACATCGAATATCCCAACAAAGTACGACATTTAAATAAAAGTAGCAGCAGGTAATGCTATAATAGAATGAATTGTGGGTTATACAATTAGTTTACCGGAGAATCTCAATAGAAGCAAACATTAGCTGCTCATAGTGAAATCTTGATCTCAACATTAGGATATGCGAACGAAACTTGAACTTAACAAAAAAGTAACGAAAATAAGATAAATGCTTTAGAAAATTGTTTTGCATAGAATGTGTTGAAAACAATATATGAAATAATGAAGAATTAGGACATTAGGAAAGAATGTGTATTGAAACAAGATGAAGAAAAGAGCATTGGGATGGTTAATCTACAATAATAATCTATACAAGTAGTGTAAAAAGGTGCGAGGTGTCTGTAGAAGACCTAGAAAAACGTGACATGACCAAATTAATCGAATTCTGAAATAGGGTACAGCGAAAAGCCTTTATTATTGAATATAATTAGTTGGAGTTTGTTCTCTCTATCTACCCTAATATGGACATGGCATAATGGTGATGATAATGGTAATAACCCTCTGTATAATATGAACGTCTTAAGTCTGAAAAAATAACTATACACCCAGCCAGATATCTGGGGAAAAACATTACAAACTATTCAAGGTTTCAATTGATAGTTAATTTTGATAATATTTATGTATCCATATACTCGTAAACAATCGTTACAAGGATCTCTATAAATATTGACGAGATGGCAGAGTTAGGATTTCAAAGAATTGTCAATATTTAATGTTACGACTTGTATGTTATATGTAAGTCATATATATGTTGATAAATGTACAAAATAATCTCATTTCTCTCTGCCTACCCCGACAGGGAAAAGGCATGATATTTATGTGGATTTAGAATTAATTTTTACGTAAATAGTATTATACTTTCTATAAATATTTCTTCACAAATCATTATTTTTTTGTAGTGAATTCTCTACCAATAAAAACAATCATTGCCGTTTGCTCCGATTTCGCAGTTTTGATATTCCGTTGTACATTTTATATTTTGACTCGAATGAGAGAGCAATAAAATAATTTAAGCACATGCATAATACATGTTTTATTAGTAATCGATTATGGGATTTTATAAATTTTCAATCTTAAACCAAAAAATACTATTTTACAAAATGTTCTATTTTACAAAACTCAGCCATATATAACATATTTCTGATATATTCGGAAATTACATTGAAGAATATAGTACATATTTTGTACATAACTTCCCTTCCACACACACACAACTTTAACCTCGTCTACATCATTGCATCATGTTTTATATTCTCTTTCATTTCTCATATTCCTTATAATTCCTCCCTTAAAATTCCTTCAACGGTATCCACCCATTATACCCTCAGTGTACCTATTTCTCGCTATCCGTTCATTTAAGAAACGTGTATGTGTTTTATTGGTATTGTATTTCAGAACTCATTTTATAGAACTTAATTTTTCAAATTCACTGATCGCCATAAATTTAACTGAAATGATTTGAATCAGCCTGTATTTATTACGTATGTTTAAATTTTATTAAAACTACTGCTGACTAACATACTCGCAAAGCCATGGAAACACACCTGAAATATTTGTGACTAAATATTGAGAAATATGAATAGATCCTCAAGTCTTGCCTAGTCCTCAAGAATATAAAAGGCCAACGTTATAAGGTACTTTTTAAACCTGTGCTATATGCATCGGAGACCTAGACACTTACAAAGCAGGATGAAAGAGTTCTCGATACATTTGAATTAAAGATACTCCGCAGAATGTATAGTCCACTTTATGACAATGGTGCGTGGAGACAGGTATAACGTAGGCTCTACATCTTGTATAGTGAAAAGTTATTGAAATTGCTAGACTGCGCTAGCTTGGACACTTATACCGCATGCAAGACGGTGACCCTGAAAGGCATACTTTGTTCAACAATCCTATTGGACGTAGGAAAGTGGGGACATCAAAGCTCACATGACCACCGAAGCTTAGAGGGGTAGGCCGAGAAATACCACACGCTGAGTATATCCAATTGGAGAAGTAATGCTGCTGAAAGAAATATGTGATAGAAAATCCTATAGGCAGCTAAGACCCATCCTGGGTTGTGGGATTTATGATAATGATGATGATTAACATTTTGGAAATATTTCTTTACATGTTTCTCTCTATTAGGGTAAGTTCGAAAATCCAATAACATTATTCCACTGGACAGAGAGAACTGGAATAAAGTTGAACAAATTAATTAAGTTCAGATAAAACTGATTTTCATTTTGTGAACACTTAGCCACGACCTCCGTGTACTAGTTAGTAATCCACCCGGGGCATTCAGGTTTGATAACCGATGGTGCCCAAAAAAGAAAAAAGGGTACTAGTCTGGTTTAAGGGTTCGTCGTGTAACAATACTTCTCCATTTGCGGTAGTATTACCAACACATATGATGACAAGCTCCGTGTTAGTAACCTACTTCAATGGTTCATAACCCGAAGGCTCGATTAATTGGGCCGAAGACAATGCTGTCTTCCGGTCACGCTTTTCAACATGTCAGCATAAGCAATTCGGGTATATTTAAAGGTACCATACGAGTAAATGAAGTAAACAAATCACCCGAGCGCTGAATTGCGTTTCCCGCCCACCACCGGTTAGAAAACTCTGTCGTCGTCGACTTTTGATTTTCATCGTCAGCGCTGATAATCGTACCTACATATATATCATCATCAGCTGCGATACGTAATGACAAGGCTATTGTTTCTGGTCGGCCGCCGCGCCAACCACCTGAGTCAGTGCTAAGGAACCTTCCGCCTCGATCGCTCGCCTTTTACGCTGCGCAATGCTTCTTCGGCTTTATACAAGAAGCATGCGTTAAAATTATTTACCAAAACGCGCAGCGAAAAACGAAATCAAAACTTTATTGGTCCTTCGTCATATCGAATCAAAAAGTTTTCATTTGTAACAAAAAAAAAAAGGATTCTTCGTTTTTGATTCGTAACATTTTTGATATTAGTTTTTAAAGGATATTATCGACTGATTTGTCATGTTAAAGTTTTCGCGAGTTACGTGTATTTTTTAATTATAATGTATTTGGGATATTTTTAATTTAATGTTTGCTCAATTTTTCGTTTTATCGGTTTTATTATAAGAAAAACAGTGAAGTTGTAGTTGGATAAAAAAAAACGCAAAAATCGACATGTTTTCCTTGTAATTTATTCAAATTTAGTTTTTCCAATCAATTTTATACATAAGAGTTCGACAGTCTTTGTTTTGCTTAGTTTCTTTGTTCGTACTTTTATTGAACTGATAAAATGAAGGTCGAAATAGGAGAAAACTCTGCCGTTAGTTATTCAAGTGATCCTGGAGAGAGTCTTATGTCTTCCAGAAAGGGCTCCCTGAAGGTGGCAATCCAGCCCAGCCAGCCGAAGACTCTGACCCACCTGCCCAAGAGACCGCCAGTGGACCTCGCCTTCTCAAACCTCACATACAAGGTGCAGGAGGGAAGAAAGAAGAGTAAGTGTTTTTTTTTACATTTATATATTTCTGATTGTCTCGAGGAATACTGTAGAATCACAGGACGTTTGCCATCAATAATATGCTGATGCTTAAGAGTTAGCATAAGTTTTATTCCTAAATAAGTCAAGTTAAGAATAAATTGAATAAAACATAACATGCAGTCACTTCTGGGCATTGAATTAAGATTTTTCGTAGTATTTTTTTATATATCATAAAGTGGATCGTATTATACATACCATTGAAAGGACTATACGAGTATTGCAAGGTTATTAATTTTTGTGTATATTTTTTTAAGTATCCAAATTTTGTAAAATATATTCTAAAATTCAAGTATGTCAGTTACTTATTTGCATCTTACACGTTTTGTTCAGAAACTGCGTTTCATTCAATGTATTGTTATATTTGAATAATTACGGCAATTTATATAACATTTTGAAAATTCATTTTTTTTAGGAAAATCAGTTTTTTTTCAATACCATGCTGTGTATTTTTTTTTCACTATGAAAACATAAAAGATAACTAGGTGAACTATGTAAACAAAGAATCAAAAATACGTTTCCTTTATTTTTTGGTGGAAAAATAATTAAAATTAGTTATTACGAGTATCTTTAATGGTGTTATGATATTATAGAAAAGATATTCAATAAATCTCAATGGTCGTCACAAATAATCGTATACATATGGTATGGTATATGCAAATTTTTTAAAACATCCTGCTGGCTGTTACGAAGAATTATTACCTAGAATCAAGCCTAGCAACTAACTACACTGATAGACTTTGGACTTTAGTACCGAAATGTGGTTTGCACCCTGCATTCTATGAACGTCAATTTTTATCACAGGTGTCAAAAAATATAACGTTTTATCTTTCTGGTATTTGCATTGTTTTTCTTTATCTCTTTGCTTCGATTAATCGTTTATAATGCCAATGACTTTCAAAGCCAAGAAGCTTATGTACCTTTGTATACTCTTATATGTACATTTGTATATTAACACTACGATCCTTTTTTTATCTCATTCAATAAATTTAAGATTATGCTTTTATAAAATTTTAATAATTGACATGTTAAGAATATATTTTATAATTATGAATCAAACCACTAGTAATTGACAATACTTCGGTGCATATGTAACTAAACGTGCATGCAAATCCTTGTTTATTTCTATATTTTGCTTTATTTTTAAAAAGTTTGAAACACATTAATTTCCCACATTTTCCTTTGATCTCTTCGAAAGTAAACATTCCTTTTAAATACCGAACTATCTTTAATTTCTTATGGAATTTATTTGTGTTGTCAATTTGTGTATGTCAATGTATCGTTCTACATATATATTGTTTTTCTGTCCATACTCACTGACTTCAAAGTTAATTTTGTGCTGATTTTATCACTTCTTACATCTTTCTTACTTCACAACAGTAATATAAAAAAATAGGGTTTCACCTTAATGATTTTAGGTACATTTAGTAATATTCACCCTTTTATTATCTCTGATGTCTTATCTGTGACTGTTATATTTTTGATGATGTCGATATTTTATCTGACGGGCTTAGGTCGCACCTGGAATTCTTGTTGTCTTAACGCTTACTAATTCTGTTGAACATAAATTCTTGGAACGATTTTGAGGTAACCGGTGTTGCGATAATACAATTTAAATATTTATAAGTCACCCTTAATCGTACTCCTTGTTGGCTTTGCGAATAAAGAGCACTATTCAATTTCTTCTGAAGGTATCCAGGTTCTCTTCCATTGACATACTTACTCCATTGAACGAATTTGGAGCTATTAAAGAATTATGATTTAACTTTGTTGAACTCCATATTATATCGCCGAAAATTTTCAGCGTCTTTCCGATCATGGACTAACGCTAAACTCAAACAGAGATTGTTTATTGGCCTTTCCGGTTCACCGCTCTTCTTTTTTTACGTCGTCCTTTACTGTCCATGTAGTGAGAATCTGGAATCAGTTACAAACCAATCTAAGACTCACTCCGTCCGTGGCATGCTTTAAGAAGCGACTGGAAAAACTTTTTAATTTCTACTCAGTAATGTAACTTGTTTCATTCCTGATTTTTTCTTTCCTCTCCACCATCCCTTCCTTTTCCTTTGATTGGTGATATCTCACTTTATATGAAAAGGAATGTTCGGATGATTGTCCGTCTTTGTTGGGATTGTGGGCGTATGCTCACGTATGTGTTCATGGATTTCGTGTAGATAGATAGTCATTTGAATGTGTTTTGCGACCATATAACTTGCTTCATTTACGTTTGTCTAGTTTGGTTGGAAGAGATTGCCGCCTGTCAATAAGCCCGCCAGATTGTATTTGCAATAGAATTTATTGCTTAATAAATAAATAGAATATTTAATAATGAATTGCTTTGTTATTCTACTAATTACATAAATATCCATTCCGCCTGAAGAGAGCTTCGAGATAGTAAGTAGAAACCCGTGTTAAGGCTCTTAATGTAATTAGTTGAGTAACGAAATTCATTATTAAGTATTTCAACTCATATTTTAATATTAACCCAATATTTTTTAGTAGAGAAGTACGGTGTTTTGTATTTATTTAATCGAGGTTAATTTAATGCAATGCTCAAGGTGGAATTGATGAGCATTATTAAGCAACGCAGTTCTAGTCCTGTCTACCAAGGTTTTGTGTCTTAAACGACTGTCTCTTACCACTTCACTAACCGCTGTCATTTTGTAACTTCCTCCATACAAGAGTCATAAGTTTCCACAATAATTAAATCGCAATTACTCGTGTTCGTTTATAGATGTCCGTAATAATGCCTCCTGTCACTTGTAAACGGATGGTGTGCGTGTACTATTTTTGCATAATTTTTTTCAACCAAACGTTTTTCAGCGCCAACTTTTCAAAATATTTAAATGTATTATACGTTAAGTTTGGTGAAATGACTGAATCTCTTTGAACATTTTGAATCATACTTTTCTTACAACCTGGTATTGTCAGAGACAACTACTGCCAGAGAAAAAATTTCAACGATCTGCAATATTTAGTTAGATATTTTAGTGTGTTTATAATATAATATTACAAGATAATTGCTATTTTTATCTTTATTAAAATATATAAATACACATTTTACTTGAATTATTGAAACTTTGGTACGTAACATATAAGGATATACCCTACGAGGACATAATTGCTCTGCAAATATTGATAGTGTTTAATCTTTGTTGTACACTTTTTTAGCATGATGCAACCATCTTGATAATGAAACTGTCCCAAGGAAAGTTTCTGCAAAATGACAAAAAAATCTAAAATACATGATCCCCGAAGCTAGTAATGTTTCGTAGTTTCTTTGAAACTTAACATGAACATGTACGTGTATATGCATGAGGACCATACGCAGAAGATAATAATATAAAACTACATTTTACAGTACTGAATATTTTTTAATACCATAAACGAAAATATTAAAAAATTAATTACTTTAATTTAATTAAGTATAATCTTAATATTTTATCTTTGCCAAATAGCTTAAATGGTATTACGTACTAATTAAAATGTTCATTTGAATACTATCTCTTCATAATCAGTTAATAATATTATATCTCCACAATAATACATCAACAATTCAATTATTATCTCGGTACACATGCATTACAGCCTTTGGATTTTTACGGGGGTTTTCCACTACTTTAAAATGTTTTTTTTTTCGAAGTTCTTGCCATGTTGAGTTAGCTTGAATTGTGACCGGCATTTCGGAAGGTGTTGCAGTGTTCATCCCCAGGGTAATGTCAATAATTTGGTATTTTTTTCGACATTTATAAATAGTTCTTAATATTTATTGATGTCGCCCTGAGAAACCTCCGAAAAGTTGTATTTCATGGAAACCAACTCAACACGCCTATTTAACTAATGAAAACATTTATTTTGATATTTTTTTCGCAATTGCTTCTTGCTGAACATTTTCCGTGTTTTTTTTATTACTCAAAGCTTTATTTTTACTGTCTTAATTTGTCTGAAGTTCAGTATTCTTTTCATAAAAAAAGTGTCTCGCATGAGATCTATTAATTATGAATAAATTTTATACACATATTATTCTAATGTTACCGAGTTAGCTCCCAATCGGTATTTTGCATTTACTTGGTCTATATCATGTAACGGATTTTATCGGTAGTAAATACAGACTTAAGGCAAAGAGGTATTTAACTGAATTATTGTGTACGATTGAGTGCATGTAAATATTTTCTTCGTAGATTTTAAGTAATCTGTTCGCATTATATTTAATTATTTCAAAGCAATTGTCATCCACACTCTCAAACTTTGATCATCTTATCTCCACTGAATAATCCTTCCTTATTTGTAGAAAACTTTCTTTGCAGGGCATTGTTTGTTAAGTTCACAATTCATTCTAACATTGTTCCAAACAATATAATTAAATGTATTGTTTTGGTTCCTTAAATATAACGTGTATGTACGAGCAAATGCGTTTATACTTGTACTGACACAAATACTTGAGTTAAATTTACATTTTATGAAGGCATAATGATTTTGTCTATGATGCGTCAGTCGCTATTCTGACGCGACAAGTAAGGATTAGTTAGTACAGATTCGTCTTAAGGGTCATAAACAAATTTCACAATTTGCATGGATTTATGCGAATAGAATGTATTCGTATTGAGTAAAACGAACTACACCCATAAATATATCTTAAGTATGATATAAATAATTGTTATTTGATTTTTATGTTGTAATTGGGTTTCTATTTCAAGACAAAAATAAATAAAGTGTTTTAGTTCAAGTATTATAAGAAGGTTTCGAATAATCGAGAAAAAATGTGAACAAGTAAGACGACCAGAAATTACATTTCTGGTACAGTTTCTTATTATTCACAAAGTGTCCTACACCTTAGTGTGGGAATTGAGGTAGTCAGTACTAGGGGCAAAATAATAGGCTATCAAGCGTAGTGGATATTACTCATACGTAACATAGGTAACTCAACACATCAAATGATAACGCTGATCGTTATTCAGACCATGCGATGAACAAGAGAACCTCAAAAGGAAATAATTTAGGGAGATATTTACTCAGTATTAGTGATGACAGGCTGAGTGACTTCTATAATATGAATCATTTTCATGATTAACGCATTGTTCACATCATATGAAACACATGTGATATGGGTACAAAGTTCCAGTAACGTGATCCAATTCTTATTTGGTTGTGGTTAAAATTTAACAAACATTATATTATATTATATACTAGCTGTACCCGGCCACGCGTTGCTGTGGCTCAGTCTGGTTAAATGGAAAATAAAGAAAAGAGAAAGCACACGTTTCTAATATGTTTAATTTCACAATGCTTGTGGGTATACAATATTTTTTATGTCTTTCAGCCACTCTCAGTCTGTCGCGTTTATTGCCGTGCTCGCAAATGATCGCATCACTCCAAGAGGTCAATTCACGATATGATTTGAATTCAAATGAAAGATCGATTGCACTGAAAAAGAAGAAAGAAAGTTATAACAAAAACATATAAAATTGCGAAACATTAAAAAAGGAACTGAATAATATTGTTAAGTTCGTAAACGTCTTTGTTCTTGGCGGCAACAATAGCTCGTTCACTCAGCCAATCGTGATTCTTATAATTGATTTGAATATTGGTAAATACTTTTTCAACCAATTCTTCTTTTGATGTCACAATCACTGATACAGCAGTATTTTCGCAAACGCGTCATTTTGACATAACGTGAAGAAAGCATTTAACGTTGTAGCCGGTGGATTCAGGGCTATTTGTTGCACATTTGCAGCTCTGAAATAAACGCGTTGTCCATTTTCTAGATGTACTGCTAAGTGAACAACAGCTGGACTTCGTTCATGTATGGGAAATGAAAGATTTCGCCATACAGCTTCATTGCTGCTTATGTATCTTCCAGCCTGATACTGTGCGATTTCATCGATATGTATGACCGCATTCCCATCCCGCATTCTGGTTGCACGCCAAAAACTACCATGTAGCTGCCTTTATTCACGTATTGTACTTACAAATGTATTTGATCGATTTAACGGGGTTACAGTATTCCACGTTTATGTGCGCTTTGTATGTTTTTGATAGCAAAAGCGAATATGCAATAACCCAATGGTTGTCTACTTTGATGTCACCATTTCACATTTGTATGGTTGCTAATTTCCCGCCATCTTCTGTTGATCTTCTTTATAAAGGATATCCATCGTTTCCTGTAACCGTGTTGGATACTAATGCTCGAGGATATCGCTTAGATCATTTTCCGTCTATCATGCATGGTGAATTTGGATTCAGTGTACCGCAAGGTCCATATATCATATATTTCGTCACAACTTCATGCAAATCCTTATCGACGTCGGCATCGGGTATTTCAGCGCACATTACATTGTCGATTTCGTTTCAAGTGATTTTGTCATAGAGCCAGATTAGTACTATATGTGCATGTGGCCATCCTCTCTTTTGCTATTCCACTGAGTATATCCAGCAGCGCACAGACCGAAACACTTCATGTTTTACCATGAGCTGTTGTATATCGTCCCAAGCTGAATTGCATGTGAATGTAGTGAATAGGTCTGGACACCCGTAGTGACGAACATACGCAATTGCATATTGAGCATACTCATGCATATGACGTGGACTGCCTGTATATGAAGATGGCCAAATCGTTAGTCTTCAAACGTTAGTTGTATTACCGTCATTTACAACTGTATCTCGCAAATGAACGTATTCTTCAGAGCGAAGCTTGGTCTGATTCAAACGAATGAATATAAAACTAATTAAAAAATCTCCATTTCTATATACGATTTGATATATTTTGAAATATAAACGTATAGATAAAATTAAATTCTATATAAAAAAGATACTTTTGATATTCCTAATGACCTATTTCAGCCACTATCAGCCTGTCGCGTACATTCTGTTGAGAACGAACCAGTTCTGAATCTGCAGAACGCGATCGCCGTGCTCGCAACCGTGCATCCTCAAGTCTGGCTACACGTCGTTCTGCTGCTTCCTCGAAATTGTGAAACATTAAGTTATGAGACAGTGAAATTCATCCTGGGGTCATATCAACCTGCACCTTTCCGTCCCCAATTTCCAGCAATTGATGTGAGAATATCTCAGCTGATCGATTGTTTTGCAGCTGGACACGCATTTGTCAAATATTTGTCCAATAGGAGTATTGTTAAGGAAATACAGAGATAATTGGAACGAATTAAATGTTAAGCAAAGAGAGAGATTATTGGAATTAATTAAATGTTAAGGAAAGACATTGCAAACTACGCACGAATTAAATTTGGATGTGACATGTTTGGACGCGTCATTAATGAACAATAAATATCTATTCTAATAAATAGCAAGTTATTTAGGTAAATACATTAAAAAAAACAACAATGATGACAAATTAATACATCTTGTTACAAATAAGCAAAAATTTGTCAGTTCGTTTAAAATAAATATGACGTTTGTCAAAAATGTACATACCAGCATCACGTTGTCTCTGTGAAGCAAATAATCGCGTCACTCCAAGAGATCAATTCACGATATGATTTGAATTTAAACGAAAATCAATCAACACAATTAAATTTTATCGCTAATTGAACAGAAAAATAAAAAAATAAGTTAAAAAAACTAAGTGAAAAAGATAATCTTAGAGGTAGGTATGTTAACAACGCACATTATGAAATGAAAATGGCGGATAAATTAGCGCAGATATTTATTATTGTTTATTATAAAAAATAAAAAAAAATAGTTTTTTCATCGAATTAAAAGAGACTTTCTTGAATTAAATTCCACAGAACCATTTCCTAATCCTAAAAAAAATCGTTAACAAATCGAAAAAAAGCAATGCATAAAATCAACTTTTCCTAGGAGCTAAGAAGTTTCACTCTACCACGCGAGAGTGTCACGCATCTGTTTTTTTATACATATAAGTTATATTTATTTGAGCGATCCTCGATCTTTTTATACATGTAAGTTATATTTATTTTAGATCTCTTTATACATATAAGCTATATTTGTTTTAGCGATTATATTTATTTTAACGATACTCAAAATATTTCAAAACAAATAAAATTTTAGTTGGATATTTTTTACAAATTTAGTATTAGTTCTGCCAAATATATTTCCTGCGCTTGCGCTATAAAGTCTAGACTCAGCCATATTAAGATTTTCTCAAGCTGCTATGACACAATGGAACTTATCCTTATTAACACAAATTTTATTTTGACGTATCTTGGATTCTAACCTAATTTATCGTAGAATTATTATTCAACAGGAAATATTTATTATCAAACATAAAATTATTTTATATTTTATGTATATAGACTAAATCATTGAATATCAAATATTAATTACTAAACCTCGAAAATGCAATATGCTCAACTGTCATAATATTTTGACAGTTGATATTCAATATTTGATATCTTTGTCCCCGACAGGTTCGCCTAGGTAATGTTGATTCTGATTTAAAAATTTTATTATATACACTGATATATATATATATATAAATAAAAATCAAAAAACATTTCCGTTGACGAATATTAACTTTACTCAAAATTTCAAAGCGATCGGTAGAGAACTTCCGGAGATTAGCTAGCAATAATTAACGAACATTTACATTTTTATTTATATAGATAAATGATTTCGTGATTTCTATAAAACAAGCAAGGTATCAAAATTAAGAGCTTATCTTTCTTTTTTTAATACAAAAGGCTAATTACGAACTTATCTTTGTTTTGTGATACCAAAAGGTTTGATTTATAATATCAATTTATAATTCGATATCCAAAATAAAACACTTTATAAGATATACAAATATTTATCGATTGCATTCCATGTAATATTTGTTCATGTGAGATAAACTTATTTTTGAATTCATATTGTCCAAGTGTTTTCGGTTTACGTTATGAGTTAATTACCATTATTTAACCCTTTGCCATCTGACTGTACAAATTTGTACCACCAGATTTAAACGTTCATTCTAGCATTATATAGTACATCTAAATTTGTTTGATCAATCCCTGTTGTCACATATGTGTACTAATATTTTTCAATGCAAACAGTATTGGAACGTGTATTTATTAAAAATGCCACCAGGTATATCAGATGAATGTTGACTGTCACACTAATTGGACGCGTGTTTTATTTTTCATTTTTGGATATAAAAATATTAATGAAAATGGACAGGTAAGTGTGTTTATTGAAAGTAGAAGTTCATTAACATTTGTTTTTGTAAAATTGATTGATATATAATAATAATACGATTGTTCAAAACATATTTGTCGTTTTTTTATGCCTTTGTTCACTGACGGTACAAATTTGTACCACCCTTTTTTGGATGACTTAGAATAAAAAAAAATTAAAAAAAATGTAATCCCTCTCTAACATCCTACTACAAGAGATATTTAACAAAAAAATGCAATCAACAAGTTATTTCTATGTTCAGGTAACAAAGGATTAAACTAATAATAACCACATAACAGACGGACATAATAACGAACGACCTTCTTAGTCTAGTTGATAAGACGCGTGTCTTTCAACCCGGGGGTTGCGGTCAAGTTCTACTGGTACCCAGGTTTTAAAAATTAGTTTAAAAACCTTTTTTGAGTTTTCAGATAAACTATCGCATAGCTATAAACCGGCCAGAGTGCGTGTAAATAAATACAATCATGATACAATAATGCAACCATGAAAAAGTTTCCTGTCATGGAAATGTAGTATGTATAAAAACTGAAGGGATTTTATAAAATGTCTCAAGTTCTATAATGGGTAAATGAAGTCACTGTTCTAGATAAAGTTAAATGCATTCATATATGAATACATTAAATTTTATATTATTCTTGTTAAGAGAAAAACGGACAAATTTATATACGAGTATTAGTGATTTTTTATTAAAATCTAAAGAAATTACATTGAATGTTTCCCGAGATAAAACAATAATATTAGTTTAATGTAAATACATTTTTTAGTTTACATGTGTATTAAGGGTTATTATTTGAAAGATCCTCAGTGTTTCTCAAATTATTTAATAACGAATATTGAGAATTCTTCTAAATAAAAGTGATTAAATTCGTTTCGATTTCTTTGTTTGCATTTAAAAAATATTGTAAGTAAATAAAATAAAATATTTCAAATTTGCACTGTATTCAGTGAGACCACTTCTGTTTAATCTACTTTCGACAATTGTTTCTTAAATGTTAGTTGTATTTTAAAAAAATTAAACAAATATTTCTTTTTTTTTAAAATCATAATACATGTTTATGATTCATGATTCCATTATCTAGAACATTGGTTCTGCCCTCGTTTGAGAGATTGAAGTATAATATATTCCGTCTCAATTAACTCTTATCTAGTCAATATTTGCAAATATTTTTATGTATATATTATATACGCATAAAACATCGAAATAGCTGAGTCGCCCAAGTTGATGGTTTGTTTTAAATTTGACAAACCCCATCTAGAATGGAAATCCAAATACGTATTTTCAATAAAAAATCGTAATTTATGAATTTTCTAAGTAATTGGCATAAATTGCACACAGCGCATTGAAAAAAAAGTGTAATTAATTTTCAAATCTTTCTGGTTAAAAACGAAATAATCCATATTTAAAAACTTGGATAAGATGTTATACCATGATAAACCTGCACAAATGCATTTAAAGAGAAGTACAATGTATGCCTTTTATTTTATAGCCGAACATTTATATTTCGTATGATTTATAATTTTTTTTCAAAGATTTCGACTTTTAAATTTTACATATTAATAGTCCAGGTGGGGCAGGTGTGGTCTGATTTTTAGTTGGCTTCCATTATTGTTTTCCCAGTAGATACATTTTATTTTTAAATTCTCAACTCTTAATTTCTCAATCCCTGAGATACAATCCCAGGCAATAAACCCACCATACTGTACACGGTACGATAAATTATTGAAATAAATCAATACAATCAAACATTGTTAGAATATTTTTTGAGGTTATAGAAGTGGTAAAAGTCTGGCGGTGCCACGTCAGGTCAATATGGCAAATGGATAATTAATTAGAAGCCACTGGCATTCAGCGCGACCATTGCAACTGCAGATGTGTGAACCGGTGCATTGCCCGATGAAAGATGATAAAGTTAACGAATATTTGTATGTACAATATATAAATGAGAGATTGGCTTTAACACGTCGCCGTCGTTGGGAAAAGTGCATTCAGCTTCAAGGGTATTATATTTTAAATTGAAAATATTTTCAATCATACTGTAACGAGATATTTTTTTCAAGACTGCGTATATTTCAGCTTACCCTCGTACATGCAATGTTTCCTATTGTTCTTTTCAAGTGCAATTATTTTTTCTACACAAATCAGAGAAAAGGCTGATTGTTGCAACTTCCTCGTGATCTCGGTTCGACCAGTGTCTGACATGGCCATGGATAACGTATCGTTATTAATTCCACCTGTCATAGCTTAGACTTATTAACCTTCCTTATAATTATCCCGACTCTTAATTATAAAATTATTATAAATGTTTGTCTACGCCATCCACGACAACAAAGTTTGCATGCATCACTGCAATAAAGTACGTATGAACATGCATTTTTACTGAACAAAACATATACGTAAAATCTAGTTTCTATTGTTTCTTCTAATCGACAGGTACTTTCATTGCTTAGTATTGTATCTCAATGACATATCCCGTAGCGTAATTGGTAAGATACTGGTCTTCCATCCTGAACTTTCGGTTTTGATTTCCAGTGGTACCAAAAATAATAGAAAAAAATAAAGGCTCCAATCTAGTTAAAGAGTTTGTATGGTAACAATACTCGCACGTGTGAGAAGAGTTGTTGCCTGTTCACGGCAGTAATATTGCCGACACGTATGAAGGTGAACTATGAGTAACTTGCCTACTCCAGTGGTTGTTAAACCGATGATTCGGTAACTGGAGCCGATGACGATATTATCTTCCGGCCACGGTCCGCAACATGTCCGCACCATTGATTAAGATGTATTGAAGAGTACCATATGAATGACGATATTATCTTCTAGCCACGGTCCGCAACATGTCCACACCATCGATTCAGATATATTGAAGAGTACCATATGAATGACGATATTATCTTCCGACCACGGTCCGCAACATGTCCGCACCATCGATTCAGATATATTGAAGAGTAACATATGAATGTCCGCACCATCGATTCAGATATATTGATGAGTACCATATGAATGTCCGCACCATCGATTCAGATATATTGAAGAGTACCATACGAATTAATTGCCATTGAAGCTTATGATGATTCTCCTCCATTAATATGAAAAATTCCCAAGTTCGAATCCGGGCTGCTATGTTGTAGTCTCATTGCATAATTCACATTTATGATTTTTGTCATCTCTACAGCAAGCACAAGCCTTAACAATTTGTCAGCCTGTTTGTGGACGATATATCCGAAGTATCGAAAAATTGATAATCTAGACCCAAAATATATCTCCTGAAACTCTCACAAAATGAAAATATTTGTGTGCTTTTGTTGTCAATGTATTATATTATTTACAATAATATTTGGATATTAATATTGTTTGTTATCTTATGTGTTCCAAATATTATGATGAACCAACGAACAAAATAAACAATATTTTGTGCTTTTCAATAGCACTGTCTTTCGATATCTAGTTATAGAACGACTAATTTTAATCCGAAGGTTTCGAATTCGCTTCATATTGGTGCTCATTTCTTTTTTAAAAGGATCTCAGTCTGGTTTTCACTTAATGTCTCTTTGATGTTATTATGGTTTGTTGAAAAATATTGCCAAATGACAACTAACGCGTCAGATTATGATTAATACCACAAAACTGCAATAAAATACAAGTCATATAAGCTAACGTTTGTTATTTAAAAAACTTTGAAATATACAAAGCTCTTCCAGCAGGACGAATCGCCTAAACCAAAAAATATATGTATTTGAGATTCGCTTTTAAAATTCTGATACTTTTGCTTCAAGTTTATAATTTGTTTTTGTTTGCGTAATCCAAATTTAATCTTATTTATTTACGATAGATTTAGACCATCGTTTCCGAAAGTTGGCGCTGGACGGATCTGGGGGAGGGGGCATTTCTTCCTTAGGGGCAGTAAGGGGGCATTGGAAAGCAACTAGGCTACTACTTAACGTGTGTACTTATTTTGGTTGCATACATACCATCACGCCATTTCCCTGTGAGAGTAGGCATAGAGGGCAGAGCGTCATACTTTCCTATCTCGACATATCTTTAGCATCATTACATGCACACAACAGGTCAGGGCTCAGGAAGTTGAAGGATGCATGCCGTGCGAGAAAAAAATCGACATACTCATAATATACTTAATTTACACATTTTCATAAAAAATGTTGAGTGGTGTTAAGTAACACGCTTCAAGCAAGGTACTTCGTCCCAAGATCTATTATACCTACAATTTACTTATCTGATACTACTTTGTATTAAAAAGTTATAGTACTACTACTTCGAAGTAGCTCCAAAAACAATGTATTTTTGTAGAGCATTTGAAATATTTTATAGCATACCGTAATATCTATCTAAAATGTATATTTATAAGTTTT
This sequence comes from Odontocerum albicorne, assembly GCA_949825065.1. NCBI lineage: Eukaryota > Metazoa > Arthropoda > Insecta > Trichoptera > Odontoceridae > Odontocerum > Odontocerum albicorne. The sequence goes on along the minus strand of OX463844.1, from coordinate 25,352,836 downwards.
CATTTGAAATTTATGCAAACTATTCTTTTTTATTATCTTATAATGCAGGGATGATCAACAGGGTGATCGCGGCCGTCTTCGTAACTTACAATATGGCGTGCGATGTTACCAAATATCATTACGCGCATGCACTTGTCAATTAATTATACTTTTTAAATAAGTACATATGACTACTCCAAATAAATGTATGTTATTTGACATGTTTGTATAAGTTTTCTTTTCCATAATATTTTTTTAACGAAATAATTTTCGCTCATACTTATTAATCGTCGTCGTTGCTGGGCTTCGTAGTCGAGGATCCCCTCGCCATTCCAATGTAAATTCAGTTAGAAAGCGAAGCTGTTCCGTGGAGTTTTTTTTACTAAGTGAAAGAGCCGTTGTACTCCAGCAAACTCACCGGCCACACTGGTGTACTGGATCCAATGGTACACCTGAAGTGAGGCGATTGAAGCGCACCGGCATGTTTTTTTCTCTCTATTTTTCGAAGAATAGATATGACCTAAGTCATAGGTATCCTTACACCCCCGAATACTAGGCAAAAAAATACCTATATCATTCGAGGGGAGTAGCACAGCGCGGGGTTCGAACCGACGACCTTCCGCACGGAAGTCCAGTGCGTTACCGCGCGGTCATACACCTCGTAGACTTATTAATAAACTTTTATTAATTAGTTATCTTTTTAACATGTGGGTTATATGATAATGTGTTAAATCTCGCAAATTTGATCGCGACTATTTTTTTACGTAAAAAGTCAATCGCGACAAACAAGTTGGCCACCCCTATTATAATATATTGTGAACCGTTTACGCGTATTTTATTTGCTATCTTATTTTTTGACATTATGCCATGGAATAAGCATAATTTCCTCGTAAGGTAACGAATATAAACATCATATTGAACGTTATTGGTTTAGCATTGACTCAAGACTTGAAAACAAAGGAGGAATTCTAGGAACTGCCGATAAACCAACGCTTATCTTACAAAGGATTGAACAATATAAAACGCGTTACTAACTCTGAAAACAGTTAATTCATAGTTAGCATAACGATATTCAAGTAATCCTTATTATGTTAACTGTCCTAAAATGAATTTTGTAAAGCTTTTTACACTTTATATCTTTTAAAAATATCATTTTGAAGTCGTGAAATGGGGATACTTCAACAGACTTCTTCAAATAAATTTTAAAAGAAAATACTCTTGATTCGTATAATTTGATTATTGTTTGAGCCATAAAAAATTAAAGTATCGACATATTGAGTTTCTTCAATTGCTTATCCGGTTTTGAATCTGCCAATACAAAATAATGGGATATTTATAATGTATTCATCATTGATGACTGTACTTAAAATAATTTTATTCATTTTCAAACGATTACTTTAAATGCACATCATTTGATTTACAATTTATAGTTGATGTCTCTGGACACAACATACATTATGTACTTTTTTAATCCATTATTTAAAAAAAACATTTGCGAAAATAATATTGCTGCTAAATATGGGTTTTAACTGCATAGCTGTATAACTCATATCGATCATTGTGTAAAATTCGTTTTTAAACATAATTTGCTACAAAGGTCTGTTTTCGGAATTAAACATTATTTTTCTCTATTACGCCGATTTCGGTTTAATTTATTCATGATTTATAAGATATTAGTTACTAAATTTAATTAAATGTTATTTTATATAGGACTACTTGAACCGTTTATTTATTTATTTAGTATAAAAAAAATATAAACTAATTTGAACATAATTATTGCCTTACATCTGTCATTTTACAGTTACATATGTTTTTATTTCAACAATTCTTAAATCTACCCTTAAAATATAAAACACACAGACAACGAAAAGTCTGAATGCTCTCCGCTTATTTAAATACTTTTTGGTATTTCTTTAAAAATCGTGAAAACTTTGTACTATAGATTATTTTGACGTTTTCTCATTTTGGTTTTTGGAAGCCAAAGTCATCGTAGCTTCTCGTAGGGTAATTATTTACCTCTTATTGTATAATACATCACATCGCTTTTTTATTATGTTTTTTTTTTCAAGGAAATTCTAGAAGTTTGATAAATTTTAGTTCGTGTTAATTACTCAACTTGGACAAAATGATATTCAAATTTATGCGCACGTTACCTTTATGACCTCTAGAAAATATAATGCTTGAACCCGCAGCCTTAGTGGAATTATTCAACCTGTAACCGCAACAGACCGGCTGCAAGAGTATTATTAGCAGTTGGTGCAATTGGCCAGTGATTTTCGTGTTTTCTTGATTAATACTGGATTAACTTTGAGATCTTTTTTCACCTCTATATCGTAGTCCTGGTGTTTAGTAGCTGTCTTACTTAATCTGGAGCGCTTTAAGGATATTTGTTTTTACAGAATAGCGCTGTATACATTCTTAGAGTACTGTCTTAGATTGCTATCATGCTTGTTTGGCATCTCGGTGTCCCGAATTGGATTGTCGGTGAGTCTCGGAATGGTTTGACTTTCAAATATGGCTTCAAATAATTTTAAACCTTCACTTGGCGACATTATATTTAAATATAAAATATGTCATTTTATAAACGTTGTATTTTACCACTTATTTGATGTACCATAAACCGATTAGTTTCGAAATATTATCTTTTCTCTTTTCCAAGTTACAATGTATACACCATTTTGAGAAAGAGAAGATTAATTCTCGAAACTGATCTGCTTATATCGTATACTCGTAAGTGGTAAAACTGGTATGTTTATATCGTATACTCGTAAGTGGTAAAACTGATCTGCTTATATCGTATACTCGTAAGTGGTAAAATGTTTAATTTTATTTCGAAGCATGGACTGTGATCTCCATACATTTAAGAAGAAAATACAATGACATGTCGAAGCAATCTAGTTCGAATAAATTATCATAAACATTAGCTTTTGGGGATTATATTACTTCATATAAATTATGCTTTCAACACCCATCATCTGACTAACGCGCCTCATTTCAAAAGCCAATAAACTTTTCGATAGGACCTTGGTGAAATTCGCTGTTAGCTAATCAAGATATTAAAAAATCGTACGACTATCTTACACCATACACTTACTTATGTTACGATGGGATGATTTGCAAATTTTCTCCTGTCGTGAAACGACGTGGAGTGCCAGTCTGTGAGCCAATCTAGATACAAGGGTTATGTGGCATCCCTATGTTCCAGATGGAGTGTAAAAGTTGATTAATGATGATAATGATACTTGAAACATGTTCTGACTGGAATCTAGTTCTTGTAGCGTTAATTTCATTAACTTGACTTACACTTCTTGATAGACCTTCGAATATAGCTTCCATATTTTCCTGACCCACCAACCTTGTATTTTATCACCCATCTCGAATTCCGGCAGATTAACAGCTCCATCGACGAATCAACAACATAATTATGTTGCATAATATCAAAAACTCGTTTTATGACAATATTCATCACATTTTTCTGTCATGCCCCTTTGGTATTGAAGTACGTAGTGAGGTCCAAAAGTTTCCGGCATATCGATATTTATTTTTAAAAAAATTAATGTAACGTCCCTCTGTAGTTAATACATTATTTAGAACGATTAATCAATTTTTCAATATCACAAGAAAAATATTCTGAAGGTTTGTTCTCAAAATGGTGTAACACTTCTTCACTTTTATTTTTTTTCCACGCATGTCGCATTTCAGTTTTGTAAGTAAAAACATTTCGCTGGGGCTGAGTCGGGACTAAAGGGTGGTCGAATAAATTCTTGGAAACCACAATGTTAAATGGCAGCCTTCGCAACAACAACACTGTTCACTGGCGCATTGTCGAGCAATATTTTCACACATTGTGACAGTTTTCCTTGGCGTTTCGTTTTTATGGCATGCTTTAATTATCTGCCTAAGCGAAACTGCTCAGCCCAATATTTCACTGGAATATGACAGAGATGATTTTCAGTCGACAGCAAAATTTTAACATTTCAGAATATATCAAAACAACACGTCTCTTCTATCGACTCTAGTTGACGTGCTACTGGGAGAAGAGGTATCAAATTTTAACTATTACATCGCCTGACCATGCGATAGCCTTAACCGGTGTAGTATATGTCCATACATGTTCTCTAACTTGTTCTGACCGGAAACTTTTAGACCATAGTGGTATTTCAACATAAACTGGTAGACATTGAACATTAAAATACGTCGATGTTTCACACTTTGTGAATGTCAACTCCATACACTTGTTTTCTTTTTACGCCACCTGAATGTCAACTTAAAACACTTATTTTCTGCAATCATATATATAGCGTTTAAATTCTAGATTATGTTTAATTTATCACGCACTGTGCTCGCCATTTATGAGCTGACGATCATGCTGAGATGAGGCAGTGCAGTGTTGCTTGTAAGCGACATTCAACCTCGTTTTTATCTTCCTTTCCCTGTTTATGGTAACATTTTTGATTTATGTTACGTGTCTAAAGATCCATAAACGTATAGTAATATTAATGTTAAAATGTTTCCCCTGTAGTTAAGTCTTAAATCAATTTTCCACTCATGAAATTGATCGATCTATCTTAATCAAAATATTTAAAACACATTTTTCATAATAGCCTCGTATAATAAATAGCTCTAAGAAGTAATATTTTATAATATACATGGATATATAGTATGTGTATGTTAAACTGGTCTTGAATTATATGGTAGGTTATTTTTCTTAAATTTTGCGATCGGGAACACCACGTTTTTTTTTTTGCATAATGGTATATCAAAAATACAGTAGCATCGATAAAATAAGGTTCTCATATACCGTATTGAATTTGAAGTTTAAAAACACTCGAACAAATGTGTCTTCAAACGCGCGATACCTGCGGAGGTAATCAAAATGTTTGAAACGCAGTGTCTTGAAAGAATTCTCAATTTTGATGATTCTATCAAAATTGTACAAATTACTAAGTACGCTAATGATGGGAAAATTTTCCATTTTTTTATATTTGAAATAAATAGAATTGCATATAAATCATGTCACATATTTTGACATAAAATATGCGGTTAAAGGTCTTATTGGTTTTAACTTGAGTTGTATACCTTATTCCGTACGACTATACAATTTAGATTATTAGCGGCACTAGGGAACATCTTAGGTAAAATGGTAGAAATCAATTATTTCCAAACGTCACTTTCAAATTAATATCTATTTTAATGTAATGGACTTTAATAAAAAAAAAAGTTTAATTTTATTGTTTTAATATAACATAGATTTTAGCTCTATAAAATATTAACACCCTGTTATTTTCCTAAAACTAAAATTAAAAATATATAAAACAAATTTGAACATTCTGTCTGGACCTACGCTATTATAATTAAAAATAATTATACTAGCTTCGGTGGTATGAACGTGTTAAGAGAATAACTGAAAACCACATTTTCAAACAAGCTATGAATCTGGAACTCCAACAACCAAATCAATATGGACGATCTGAAAATACGTGAAGAATGCAACAAGTGAACGAATTGTCAGATAATAAAACCCATAACAGAAGGAACAATAAATCTAAACTCAATAAAGTAAAACTCATTTGGGATTGATTCTACTAGTTCGCAAAATGTAGTTTATTCTGTTTTAAATATTGTGCTCTGACAAACTGTCAGAGAAAAAAAAAATTTGGTCTAAGGTAGGAACAAGAATAAAAGAAACTACTTTAAGAAAAATGTCTTACTTAGGAAAATATGTACTTTATTTTGGTACGGTGATTCGGTAACTTTTGTTAGATTTGTACTTTCATCACTTTTTTATGAGCTAACTTTTCTTAGCTACCTACTGGTATGGAGAAATGTCAAATATCGAAGAAATTATTTACATGTAATAAAATGTATTTCTGTTTCTATAAAAATGCTTAAAAATTATGTTGAATGCTATTTCGTTCTTAAACTCGTACCTTTCCCGAAAATATTAAATATTTATTTACATATTTCAATCAACCATAACCTTGAGACGTGCCCTCCTTATATTTCAAGTTTGAAACTAAATTCATTCTTCAAATATTTTCCTGTTTACCTTGGCCACTAAAATTGGGATTTTATGATTTTTAGTTATTTCTTTCTGTCAATTTAAATGTGCAATATATATGATTGAAAACACTACATTTTGAGGAATACATAAAATGTATTGTATTTGGTAGAATTTTATAATATTTCAAATATTTTCTTTAATAAATAGAGGCGTGTATTAATTTCATTTTTATAATACTTTTATGAAAATGAAATTAATACACACCTCTATTTATTAAAGAAAATATTTCAGCTAATCGACATTTAAACGTATTTTACATATCACAGTAACATTTATAAAAAAAAAGTTAGAATATTGACATACTCAAATAAAATAACATAATTCAGAGTATGTACATATATCCTTCAAAATAGGTTACATGGAAGTACTCAATAGTACCACAACACAGAAAATAAAAAAATGTAATAAAATAAAATTGTTAATCAACAATACAAGACTTAAGAAGGCAAAAACAACTTTTTTCTCAAGGCCAACAAGAATACGAATTTTAGTGCAAATCATAAAGAACAATGTTCACGATAAAGTTTAAATGAAATAACCAGTCTCCCAGTCAAGACCTAAGATTGAGGAAATGCCGGAGAAGAACCCTCCTGAACTCTTCAACATTCACATTAAACATATCCACCAATTTGGACATGGAATTACCTAAATGTTCGATTGTCGTTCTCACAAATATACGATTGATGAACCACAACTGATATCTGCCATTAGTAAATTGCTATAGATGCATTTGAATTTAAAAAGTTTTAATGTTGGATAAAGGCACCTTCTTCTCTTCCACTCGTGTCTATCATGGACACATTACTTCCAGTCGCCGCTTTCACTATAATTTCTTTATATTATCCGACCATCTTGCTAGCGATCTTCGTTTATTTATTTTCCCTGTCCTTGGTTTGCATACCCGCACTTGTTGGATCTACCTATCATCAGTACATCTGGCAATGTTCCAGTGCCACCTCACACTCTGGGTGGCAACGCTATCAGCAACATTGATTATTTTGGTCTGCTTAAGTCGTTCTCGTATGTATTGATCGCATAAATTATTGCACTCGTTTATCGTCGACGTTATAGCTTATACAAAGTATTGTGAACATTTTTTGCATTTCAGACGAATATAATATACAAGTACATGTTTAAGTCTTGTTACTTACATAAATCATCATCAATCAAAACCGCGTTTTCAAATCAAATTTCACATCGAGGCTTATTTAATAGTTTTAAGCCAATTACTAATGTTATCTGTAAAATAATAGAAAACCTCACGTAAGATCGATGCTTTTGAGATGTGGATTTACAGACATATACTCAAGATTCTTTGGATAGATCGTCTGTATATGGACCGAATATTGCTTAAAACTATGAAAATTCGCAACTTGCTGTGTCTGTCACACAGTGAGTGGCGCCAGATATAGTTTTTCACATATGATCATCCAGGATAAAATAAATGACACGAAGCAAAGGATGACACCGCTTCTATTAGCTTACATGCGGAAGTGGTTTGGGTGCAGTTCTAGTAAGTTGTTCCGGACTGTAATGAATTGAATAAGAATTGCCATGATTGTGGCCAATCTCTTAACAAAAGACGGCACCTCAAGAAGATGAAATAATATTAGTAAAGACTATTGAAATAGTTACTCATATTTCTTCTTGGTGTCCTACCATTGCCATTCTGGGCATTGAACTCGGTGTATCTAAGGCCACCCGGAAAATAGCATCGTTTACTGTTCAATTTAAACCACTTTCACATGTCTCAAGTACGATGTATTAGTTATTTCAGTATCTCTTTTGCAAGAATTCTTGAATAAAGCCATAAGTAAACTAAAGTTGAGAAGAAAAAAACTAAAATATTTCATGGTTTCGGTTTATAGGAACTTTTAGCATTAGCTTTTATTTTCTGTGAGTGAATTTTGTTATTATTGTTTTTAAAAACACATGCTTGATGACCTCTGTGGCCTAGTTCATAAGACGTCTGTCTTCCAACCCGGGGTTACGGGTTTGATTTCAGGTATCCAAGTTTTTTAAAGAAAATTTCCAGTCTGATTTTCACTTGAGACTTGTTAAACATTTTCTGGTTGGTTGAAAGAAATTGCCATATGCCCATGAACCCGTCAGGTTCAACTGTATATTTCGTTGTACCTATTCTCTGATGTACAACTTGACACTTATTTCAGTTATTATTTTTCATATCAAAGTTTTCATAACCATATCTATTTATTGTTTTATCTACACTTTAAATATTTATTTATAGTTTATCTTTACTGGAACGCTTTGATTTAGAACGAATTTATTTTACTTATTGACTAATTGTATTCTGTAAAATTATAGGCTATAATAAATTATATAAATATTATTGTATTGTGTAACACATTCATTGTATATAGTACAACCTGGCGGACTTGTTGCAATGTAGCAATGGTTTTCAACCAATCAGAAAAGCGTTAAAGATGCCTTTAGTAAAAACCAGACTAGAATCCTTCTTAAAAAAATCGATATCAACGGGAATCGAATCCGCAACCCCCAGGTTGAAAGACATACATCTTACCAACTTTGCCACGCAGACTGTTCCTTGGTCTGATTTGTGAGACTAAACAAAAATTCGTTATATTTTGTTTATAATTAAGGCATTAACGTTGTGGAGGTTTAAAAACATTGTAATTTATTTTATCAAACACTGTTTATTCCACTTTTTGTAACGGTATAACCCTACCGGTTTCAAGGTTTTCACCTCATCTTCAGGGGAGCACAAACAAGACTTGTTTGTGCTCCCCTGAATATGAGGTGAAAGCCCTGAAATCGGTAGGGTTATACCGTTACAAAAAAATGGAATAAACAGTGTTTGATAAAATTAATTACAAAAATTCGTTATATTTTTGTTTTAATTATTTTGACTTTTTTTTCGTATTTGATTATTATTTATATTCGGTGACTTAATTAACAGTTTGAATACATTAAATTTATCTTAATCGCCACATGAATTTTATTATTTTGAAAAATATTTTTCAAAATTAAATATTTACAAATATCGTTGCTATTGATGAAATATTTAATACTCAACCTCAATTTCCGCATTGAATTTGTAAAATAAATCTGAAATTCAAGGGCACTGTAGGCAAAATCTAATTAACGGGCAGTTTACGCAACAGCTGACAGAACTCGGATTTTCGATTTGTTGACATTGAAAAATAAACGGTAATTACTGGAATGGTTTAAACATTATGGTATATTAAGCTTAACGGCTCAGGTCCCTCAAATTTTACTAAATGTCAGGTCCTGATCAAGTAACGCGCCAAACTTTGCTATCTCGACACACATATTTAGCATCTACTACATTCCATACACCTTATCGTACAACTCCTACGATTTCTCTGACTTTTTACATTTCTTTCTTTCAAAATAGAATTCACTGGATCCAACTATACTCTCCTTGGTATTCCTCTTCCACGCCTTCTACTCACATTTGCACTGTTTAATTTATTATTAGTCTTTCTTCATTCATTCGATGCTCGTGCCCAAATCATCTCAGCGTGCTGTTCATCTTACTGAACACATCAGCATTAAGTTAACTTTCATTCCGTATTTTATCCTTTATTATCACACCTCGTTTTTTTCTCAGTGCACATATTTCTACAGCATTTATTCAGTTCTGTTCAGTCTTTTCCCACGTCCAGGTTTCCTTCGCATCCATCAAAATTGGCACCAAAATACTATTGTGAACTATCATCTTAACAGATTTTGATACTGGCCGGTTCGAGTATATATGTTTTCGTGCTTCATTGACTTTGTATCGTATCGCTACACACATTTTTCTTAAATCGCTATATTCCTTCTTGACTCTCATTATTCATCCATGTATCTCATTTACTTCCGTTTCTCACTTTTCAATCACCATGACTTATCGTAATACAACAATCTCGTGAAAATATGACGGATTTAATTGTTTTAATTCAATACCTTCTTTTTAAAAGTTTTTCTATTGAATTGCCCAGTTAATATTGTATTTGAATTGATTAGTATGTTAGAACGTATTCCGAATTGATAATTCAGCCAAAATACTAATTTCTCACCTTAATATTTTGTGATTAATATTCATGGTCGGATCACATACTATTACTCGTACGTTCCAAACTTTAGAGCGAGGTTAGGAAACCAATTGACTTTCTTTTTTAAGCAAGATATAAAAAAAATAAAAAAATAATATTATTTACTCATTTATTCAGTTAAAGTAGTAAAGATTTAGTATTTCGTGTAAACTCAGACTGTGAATTCGGGCCAATAATGTGGCGTATAGTCACATCAATAGTGCAATTGATCCGACCTTAAATCTGTATTCAACATCTCTCGTATTGTCGTGAATTTTTATTTTATATTGTTTTTTATAAATAGAATACTATTTACGAAATATTTTCGACGCTGTGGCTAAAAGCATAGAATGCTTACTTAATACTCGAGCGTCCCGGGTTGCTTGCATGTTTCAAACTACTTTACTTGTAGTTTTTTTTTCTCGTTAAAATTATTGTTTTCCTGACAAATAGTAGTTACCCAACATAAATTCCTGAGATACTTTTGAGTGAACAGGTTTTACAATGAAAAAAAAACACATCGTAAATTGCTATTTTTTATCGTATTGACTGTTTTTTTTTTCAAATACGTATAGCTGTATGAATGAAATGTTTTTTTTATCTATAATTTTTTTTACATGAAACCAAAAGTGCATATTATTCCCTCAAAACGTTTTGTATACTTAATGGTATTTGTACAGGAATTTGAAATAGTTTCATTTTTGAAAATATACTTTTGAAGGTTAATTTCTTTGCTAGGTTGAATTATGTACGAGTAGATCAATTTTGAACTCTTTTAACATATAGTCTTATCAAATCATGTATGCGGAATAAATAATTCATACTGCATCGGATATATGCAGCGGCATTGTATCGATCTATCTCACATTACTGTTATGGGATCTTGCTTGGTTAGAAAAAACGATGGATATCGATTCCCCCCCACAGACTGCATTCAAATATGCATTTAGCGTGCAGAATATTCTTTTTTGCATACATCAATCCTGAAGATAATTGTCAATTGTCATGCCACATAAAAAGTGAAATTAAGTACATCAAAACAACCTTTGTTTCATTTTTATATTTTATTTCGTTTAAAGATGTATTAATTATAAAATCTCGTACATTGCCGTAAAAACACAATTAATCTTAGTAATGGTGATCATTATTTATTTTGTAATTAAGAGATTGCCATATGACAATAATCCCGCCAGATTGTAATGTACACAGCGAAAGTGTAATACCTTAAACGAATTTGTTATTCGGACATTTTAAACAAGTTGGCTGTTAGACGCGGTAAGATGACGCGGTAAGAAAAAGGGTTGTAAGTTCAATCCCCGTTTAACTCAATTTAAAAAAAAATAGTTGGATTTTCACTTAAGGCCTATTTAACATATTTCTGTTTATTTTGACGGTTTATTATTTTAAATTGTATACATGTTTGAAAAATAATTTGACCAGCAGATTTTCGACAAGTTCGGTTGGTCGGAAGAGATTGCCACGACAATGTAACATTGTCTTCGGCCCATTAATTGGACCTTCAGGCTTAGAACCACTTCAGTAGACACCGAAATCGCGGGTTGTCATCGCACGTAGGCAAAAGGATCCCGCACTTAAAAAGGCAACAATACTCGCCACACATCTAGCACTTGTGACTATTGTTACTAGACTACTTTTTTCGGGTACCTTTGGAATTCGAACCCGAAACTCCGGGTGTAAAGCAATATTTTTAGCAACTCGGCCTCGTAGGTCATCAATGTAGCGTTGACGGTTATTATATGATTGTCAATGATCGTGTCCCAATTATTTAGTAATGCTTAGTAAGCAGGCGCCCTGGTTCGATTCTTGAATAATTCACTTTCAGACTCTTGTTACTCTTAGTCTATATTACTTTAGAATTAACGTTTTTTCCGTAGCTTATTAACTTCTTATAGTGATATTAAGCAACACTAAAATAGCTCTTACTAAATCTGAAAAGCTGCAGCAGATTAAACCCGCCGATTGTCTTGTAACTTAGATTTACTTGCGTGGGCTTGCTAAAATCCAACAACTTACACAAAGTACACCAACACATGTAGAGGCATCTCCCATCCAAGCTATAGCTGACTTGGTCATAAGGGATTGCCCATCATATGTCACTTTGTGATATATCATATACAGACGCTACACTATATGGATTGTATCCCTTAATTTAATCGAAAAAGAATGACAAATATCACTTTATAAGAGATAATTGTAATAAATTACTAGTATTAAGTGCTATAATACATTCAAATATAATGAGGTATGCAAGTGAAACCAACCCATCAAAAACCAATCCCATTACACCAAAAATCATTAGTTTGTTAAATTTATTAAAAACAATACATACTAAGTTAAAGAAAAAGTTGCTTGCACACAATAAACCAACGCATACATTGGCATCTTCCATCCACATTATGGCTGATGAATCATATTCGATAAAAATATATTGCCTATGATTATAATTGTCCATGGACGTCTTCTATTCACAATGTGGCTGACAATCATATACGATCACAAGGGATTGCCTATAATTATGATTGTGCATAGGTATCTTCCATCCACAGTATGAATGAAAATCATATTCGATCACAAGGGAATCTCGATCAAAATGGTACAAAAATGTTGTTATTGTTGTTTTTCTATCACAGCATACAGATAAAACGTTATTTTAAATTCATTAAATTCAATGCTGAAAAAAAAACAATGACGAATATACACTAGACTAGTGCTATTAAAATGTGGTCACCGGAAAAGTACTGGTTCTCGAACGATGTGAGCCGTATCAAGACAAAAATACAAATAAATTGAAATGTTGTCACCGGAAAAGTGCTGGTTCTCGAACGGTGTGAGCCGTATCAAGACAAAAATACAAATAAATAAGAAACGTGCATCTTAATTACATAATTTTCATTATTTAAGTTATATTTTTCTTGCTTATTCAGTCAAAATATAAAGAATAAATATTTGATCTCAGATTTTTCGTTTTAAAAATATTTTTATTTAATTTTACAAAAATGCTGGTCCGAGAGTGGATTAAAATGAAAAAAAAAAAGTACCATAAACACGAAAAAAATTAAAAAACACTGGACTAGACGACGTAAGTCCCAAGTCTCATTTTGTCAGATGTTGACAAATAAAAAAAAACTAAATTCTAAGTGAAATCATCATTTTGCAATGATTAACCATGGTCGAAGAAAATATATACGGTATATCGGTAAAAAATACCTTAGGTTGATATAAACATGTGAGTGAAACGTGGAAGGGGAAAAATACTTAAAGGAGCTAAATAAATGTTGAAGCAATGTGTGGACTGCAAAGTAGACGTAGGTTGACATGGTAGAATACGGAATGATTAAGCAGAATAAAGAAAAACACAGATTGATTGGGCATGTAAAACGATTGAATGAACAAAGACGGACGAAACTTTAAAAAGGTTAAACTACCGACTAATAAATCAAAACTAGAACATAAATCGTTGAATATAGACACGGGAACAAAATAAGTGACATAAAAGTAGTAAAGGAATAGAAAAAATATTGTACAGAGCTTTATATGGACGATCCAAGACTCTATGCTATACCAAGTTACCGAAGAACAAGAGCTATGTAAACATACAAGTGAAATAGAAAATGCTATCACCTTACTTAAAAATAATAAATCATCAGTATGTTATATGTTGTTGCTGGGCCTCGAAGTCGAGGATCGCCTCGCCAACGTGAATTCAGTTGGAAAGCGAAGCTGTATCCTGGAGTTTTTGTTTGTTTCATATGTTCTCTTCTTTAAGTGAGTAAGTTGCATACCAGTAAACTCAAAGGCCACACCGCTGTGCTGAATCCGATGGCACACCGAAGTGAGGCGATCAGAGCGCACCGGGGTTCTAACCGGCGACCTTCCGCACTGAAGTCCAGTGTGTTACAGCGTGGACATGTTTCTTATAACGTCAGTATATGATGGCAGCAGTGAATAAAAAATACGGACAAAATAAATTTTCATTGCGGCCAGAGGAACATGTAAAGAAAGACCAAAGAAAGTGTGATTGTATCAAGTCAATAAAATTTTGAATGAAAGGCAAAAAATTGAAGGATTTTTATAAGTTTTATGGATTCGGAGAAGGCGAAATGTGTTTATCTGTATTGGAAAATCAAACTGTGATACCTCAACCTACTCCGACAGGGAAATGGCGTTATACTCGTAGTACGTTTGCACGTAATTTAGAACGTAACTAATGACTTCCTGTCTTCGTAATAATGCATTTCTGTTAAAGGACATTTTGTCTCATGTGCATGGACGCTAATAATAATCAAATGTTTTTTTGCACATACTAGGTTAGTCAAAAAGTTTTGAAAGCGGAAATGAAAATACATTTTTTTGGGGGGAAATCACTTTTATTGCTCAGTATAGTCTCCCATAAGATCAATACACTTGGTCCAACGATCTTCCAACTTTGTTGTCCCATCACGGAAGTGACTTTCTGGAAGGCCTGCAAAATACTCGGGCGGCGAGCTATAAATAGTACAGGTGATCCCCATATCGTTGCTGGTAAGACTGTTATCTTACACCCCGGGGATTTTGGGTTCGATTCCTGAAGAATTGGATAAAGGGTGTCAGTCGGGGTTTTCACATAATTATAGCTTTCTGATTAATTGGAAATATGCCAAATGGCAATAAGACTACACAACGCAAGTGTAACGCAATACAGCAGCACAGTACGAGAAATTCTGGCAATGGTGTAGTACCATTTTTTTTTTCAAAAATTAACTTTTTTGAAAGTTTGTATTTAAAACAATTTTATACCAGTTCAAGTAAATAGGTTAACCAAACCTCACGCTTCAACAGTTTCTCGGAACCTGGAACTAATTTTAAGTTTGCCTGTTTGTGAAGTCTTTTAAATCCGGTCTGTCTATATTTCGTCAAGTGAACTTCAGCACTGGACAACCAACGGTGTCATTTTTTTTTAACGAAATACCAATAAATATTAAAAAACCCGAGATCAGGCGGACTTTTTCGTTTTATATGGTGTGGGTTGAAAAACATTTGATATCCTCACAACCGGGATCGCCCTCTATTGGTAGGGGTGTATCTCGACTGGCGGTATGTTATGAAATGACCCCAGACTTTTTGATTGCTTCTCTCTTAAATGTATTTTCATCTCCTTTATCTTGAAATATATTTGCAATTTTAGTAGATATGTACAATACAATGTTGCTATCGATAAACGTATTTATTATATGGCAACTATGGTTTTAAGAGTTGAAGATAAAAAACTGTGACTGTTTTCTCCGATTTAAAATAATGTAAGTAAACATTCGTTTATGTTGTTTTAGATTTTCATTGTATATAATGCAATTTGGCGGGTGTATTGTGTGGCAATATCTTCCAACCAACCAAAAAGATGGTAAACAAGTCTTAAGCGGAAATCAGACTGAAATCCTTTTTAAAAAAATTGAATGCCAACGGGAATCGAACCAGCAACCCCTGGGTTGGAAGAGAGGCGCTTTACCAACTTGTCGACGGAAATCGTCGTATAATTATTTTTCAAATTGTGCAAGTAAAATGATAAAAATAATACTATCAATTTCAAGATCAATATCAATTTGAAATAACAACATTTTCACACAAAAGGCAAGATAATTACCATAAACGAAAAATACATCAATTAAATTTAACAGTGTTTAAGTGTACTTTTAAACGCATTTGTCAAAATAACATTGCTGGCTGGTAGCTTATTTTAAAAATGTTTATGGCTCTAGGATATTATGATCTCTGTTCATTTTTTAATCCTAAATTTTATTTTATTGTTTAAGTACCTTAGAACTTCGACGTATCTCATCTATTGTTAGAAATTGTTCAAGAAAGAGGAATCTTATGCTAACGCTTGTTGAAACACGAAGTTTTATTTATAATAATAATTGAAAATAATTATTTTCATACCATTGTATATATTATATTATAAATAGCAGAGTGGAATACTTTACATCGTAAAAAGTTGCTACTGATGTTTTACAGTTGGCGTTCACATTTAATTTGCTCTTTGTATTTATTTCACTGGTTTATTTAAAGCTAAGATTTTCCTCATTGGTGAAGTATTTCAATATTTCTTTATTTTAAAATAAAAAAGTTTTTCACTTTACATAACGGGTTTTTATACATAATGCCATCCTTTTTGTTTGTGGATATTTTTTCAAATATATTTTCCTGTTTTTATCCGAGTTGTCACAAATTACTTTAATCTAAACTTGGTATGAAAAATGTATAAATAAAATCAAATCAAAGTTCATCAATTTTTTCAAGTTTACTTTATTCAAATAATATATCATTTAACATTTTCTCTCTGATCGTATATTGAACAATGTGATGCGCTTATCCCAAATATTTATACGAAATTATTTTTTAAAAGCTTATTTAAAAGTAGAATCCAGATGTGCGGTAGCAAACACCGTGACGTTCTCATCAATTAATGTTATTTTAGTCATATCGAGTGTTTATATTGTGTAATGAATGCATTTAGAGCGCTCTTGAGGAGTGTCAACTCTCTAAACGGCGCTATATATTGTATGATATGTTGTATTTCGTCATATCGAGTGTTTATATTGTGTAATGAATGCATTTAGAGCGCTCTTGAGGAGTGTCTATTCTCTAAACGGCGCTATATATTATATGATATGTTGTATTTCGTCATATCGAGTGTTTATATTGTGTAATGAATGCATTTAGAGCGCTCTTGAGGAGTGTCTACTCTCTAAACGGCGCTATATATTGTGTGATATGTTGTATTTAGTCATATCGAGTGTTTATATTGTGTAATGAATGCATTTAGAGCGCTCTTGAGGAGTGTCTACTCTCTAAACGGCGCTATATATGATATGTTGTATTTTTATTATTATTATTATATCATATATTAACCGTATATTAGTACAAAATGGTAATTCTTTTTACTGCACAAAAATATGGCAGAAATGCTAGAAATAATTTTATTTGCCTAATTACAGTGTATTTTTTAATATGCGAATTTCCAATAATAATGTACCTATATTTGCTATCTTCAGCATGCGGAAGTCAAACGCAATTTCTCCTTTCCAGTCTAGTTACAGCATCCAGTGTTTATTTGTGTAGCTCCTGCACACCTCCAGGAAACTTCTCTCTTCAAAATAACTTGACCACCTACCTGTGTGTGCTTGTCTTTATAGTAGTGTGTGTGTGTGGGTGTACTTCTGCTGGTAATAGTTTTGTATGAATTATGTTAATGTTTTTATGTTCATACTTTATAACATCTTCATTTTGTAATAATCCGCACACTAAATTACAAAATGTATTAATTTAAATATGTATTATTTTAATGGTGGAAGTCATTCGTACATTGTAAGAAGATAAAATAAGTATAGTGATTTTAAATTTAGAATAAAATTAACCAAAAATTGAACCATATTGCTCCCTCACGCTGTAAGTCTCGACCTGATCATTCAACACAACATTCCACACCTGGAAAGAAGTTTTGTATATTTTTTTCATTCTTGAATAACCATATATTATCGCGAAACACTATCGAAAGGTGACATTTAAAAAATTATTTCTCAGTAATTTTTATTTCAGCTTGGCACATATCCAACGGAAGAGTGAATGGTTGTTCGCATCTTATACTAATTTATATTGACCCGGAACGTTTAATAAAGAACAGCAACTCTTACACGTGCTACTCAATACGAATATAGTGCATATGTATTTCCGTGCACACATACAATACGTATGTCGGTATGCATTTATAAAACATAAAGACAGATATGCAAAAATATATTCAAGCCACAATAATTATGCTTAAGATATTTAAGCAAATGCAACTTAAGTCTTTTGCAATATGAGTTTATTCTAATAAAAATAAATGATCAGTGAAAGAAGAAAACTGAGAAAAGGACGAGTTAAAATTATTATAGAAAATAGAATTATATCTCTGCAGAGTTTCCTGTTGTGGACAAGACCACTCGCCATTTTCAGTGTTCGGATATTCTCCGCCACACAATCCATCCATTATTTTGGACGTCCTCGACGTCTACTCCGGTCAACTCCCAGCATTCTCATATCTACCGCATGGTACTCCCGCTCATGTGATCTAGTGTTTACTAAGCATTCCGGATTATACAGCATTATCTGTAGATCTTTCAATTAACTACCTAATTTCGACTAACCGATTCCCGGTTATTTTCCCATCCAAGAAACGAAAAAAAAAATGTATACTATATATGATATACGAGTATATTTTTTTAAAGATAAGCACTAACTTTCTTATGACATATACTCGTACATGTTATCATAAGATTGAGGGATGTTTGCAAACGCATCAATGTATTTACATTTAAAAATAAGCACTAACTTTCTTATGACATAAACTCGTACATGTTATCATAAGATTGAGGGATGTTTGCAAACGCATCAATGTATTTACATTTAAAGATAAGCACTTACTTTCTTATGACATATACTCGTACATGTTATCATAAGATTGAGGGATGTTTGCAAACGCATCAATGTATTTACATTTAAAGATAAGCACTAACTTTCTTATGACATATACTCGTACATGTTATCATAAGATTGAGGGATGTTTGCAAACGCATCAATGTATTTACATTTAAAGATAAGCACTAACTTTCTTATGACATATACTCGTACATGTTATCATAAGATTGAGGGATGTTTGCAAACGCATCAATGTATTTACATTTAAAGATAAGCACTAACTTTCTTATGACATATACTCGTACATGTTATCATAAGATTGAGGGATGTTTGCAAACGCATCAATGTATTTACATTTAAAGATAAGCACTAACTTTCTTATGACATATACTCGTACATGTTATCATAAGATTGAGGGATGTTTGCAAACGCATCAATGTATTTACATTTAAAGATAAGCACTAACTTTCTTATGACATATACTCGTACATGTTATCATAAGATTGAGGGATGTTTGCAAACGCATCAATGTATTTACATTTAAAGATAAGCACTAACTTTCTTATGACATATACTCGTACATGTTATCATAAGATTGAGGGATGTTTGCAAACGCATCAATGTATTTACATTTAAAATACCTTTATTCTGAATGCTCATTATATGAATTATTTATTTATGAATTTTTGAGATTAGAAAAACTTGGCAATCTAGTTAAATGGACGTGGGCGTCAAGATGATCATAAAAATGACAACTGTGAAATAACACGTTGAGTTTGAAGCTATGATCAAACGCTACACCAAAGCAACATAACTAATGTTGCTGGATTAAATAAAACTTGTAATCGGTTAACTGAATAAAGAAGACCGCTTTTGAATTATTTTTCAATTGGCCAAATAACCGGGTAACCGGTTTCGGTTTAAACAGGTTTGGTAGCCCCTGTGATTCACCGGTCTTATGACAAACTGTGCGTGTCTTTAATCCCTTCAACATCAAAGTAGAAACCAGTATTTGAAAGAATTGACTTCTAGTAGATCGCTGTACTAGTTGAATGGTTCTGCCTCTATTTGTTCCTTCAAAGAGACACAGTATACGAGTATGCACCGATTAATTTTTTTGCAAATGAAAATTACTGAGATCTAAGAAGTTTTGATTTTTGAGTTGGATCTTTTATACGTAACATATATTTATTTATGCGTCAAGTTTTGTATGTGTTTGCTTCTTATTGTCCAGTGGCTGCATGAAGCGAAGATATGAACAAGTTATACGAATTTGATATTGGCTAAGAACGTGGATCTTGGCTAAGAACGTGGGATCTTGTCTAAGAACGTGGGATCTTGGTAAGAATGCGGTCCATGAATACGAAGACTCACCTGGTCATCGAAACGTGAAATACGTATTACAAGAAAAATATTCCTTTACTAAAATTGTATTTCATCTCGTTTCATATTAAAAGAGATAAACTCTTGTTTTTATCCTTGGATTGCGTCACTCAAACAAAACGACCGTAGCTTATCAATTTATAATCTCGTTATGCTGAGATTAACGGAAATTACTGACTTAAATGTACAAAACAATATATTCTTATCTCTCTGTACGTTGGAACTCTTGCAAATCTATATGAAAACATCGAAATGCTACAATGATAACAAATCATTTATCGTACAATGTTAATTGTTTTTTTATCCAACTGCTCTCTTTATATCTCGAATTATTTTCATTGCTTCAATTATGATTAAAGTATCTATTACAAAATAATCCTTGAACATTTCCGATTTTTTCTATTGCAACCAACATCTATTACCTCGTCTACATTTTTTTCGTTATGGTCATAAAATGAAATTATAATAAGTGTTCTAAGTAAAAGTGCAGCTCATTTTATCGTGATAAAAATATAAAATTTGAAAGTTGTACATAGTTATATTTTCATTCCATAAATATTTTGTTTTCTTTATGTAGGAGCGTGTTCTGGTGTGTTTTTTTTTAAAGCGGCAAACTTTTCAGCCTATCCTCGTAGTATTATGCGACATTTTGTTCGCATTTTCTTCTTATTTTTTAAATGCCTCATTCCGTGATTAAAATCTTATGTATGACAATTGTTTTTTATTTAAAAATATACATATATGGTTTCCCGTATATTATACAATACTTTAGGTGTCTCTGGTTGTTGGGTGGAAATCGACGTAGAAAAATAAAACTAGGGGCTAGATAGGCATTATTTTTTTCCACAAGTTCAATGAATGGCGATTCTATAATAGCAATACGTTACTAACCGTGTCAGATTTTTTTTATGATGTGACGTTATTAATATGTAATATTGAAGGGGGGCATCAGAGGAGATAAATACAAGCAAAAAATCGTGTTAATATAATGTAAATGTTTAACCGTTATTTAAGGTATTCATTTAAAAAAATATATATAAAGACGTATCTCGCTTCTTCATTGGGTGTTGATATTTAAACTTTTTTATTACTTACAAATAGGTGATTAATTGATACTTTTTGGGAGCTGGAACCACTAGGGAGCCTCAAAGATGCCATTACCTTCTTTTCTGGTTAGTTGAAAGAGATTGCCACATGAAAATAAGCCCACCAGGTTGTAATGTATACGACGAAAGGGTTGTATATTATAGAAGAATACAAACGACACATTTTCATAGTATACTTCAAGTTTACTTTGTATTGTATTACACTATCGTTGTATACAGTACAACCTGGCGGATTTATTTCCAAATGGCAATATCAACCAAGCAGAGAAGTTAAAGAGGAATTAAGTGATAACCAGACTGGAATCTTTTTAAAAAAAACTCTGGGTTCCATCATAAATCGAACCTGCAACCTCTGGGCTGGAAGACAAGCGTCTTACCAACTAGGCTACGGAGGTCATCTATTTCACGTACTTCACTTCCTGCAAAAGAAAGCATCGACTTCCAGTCACCCGATATAAAAATGTTTAATCAACACAGAGTCAAGTCGCTATGCACTGCTATTTGGACAACTGACATGCATTTTTGTTATTCTACAATAAAACTGCATCGGCGTCGCAACTCGATTGCCTTGCGTGCTTTGCATCCGCCAGTTATTTTTCCTGCGGTGCTGCATAAAATGCGCTACAACAGCGTCTACCCGCAATATATGTGCATGATGCGCGCATCATTAGCTGGAAATAGTTATCTTGTTTTACATTTCCCGAATGTTCCTTAAAAAATATATAATTGTTGACATATTTCCACGTAACTACTGCCATACTACTTTGTCGTTGCCATAGAAACGCAAAATGTAATATATTAAGATTTCACGTTTCTAAAGGGTCTTTCAAATTGAGCGGTTTTTTTTAATTATTGGATGTGCGTCGCGAACTTGCCTGGGTCTTGTGACATTTGAAAAGTGTAATGTATGACATTTATAAAAATGGGGCCGTATGCAATACAACAACGCGTTCAATTGAATTATTTTATGTATTGTAATCTCCGGAAACGGTGATGTTAATTGGCCACCGAGATCATGTGATCTGACACCGTTGGCCTTTTTTCTCTGGAGTTACGTGAAAAACCAGGTCTAAGAATGACCCCCAATAAATTCCTGAACTGAAGGACGAAATTATTCGCGTTATTGGTGAGTTAGAACCGCAATTATTCAAAAATGTCATCGAAAATTTTGACAAAAGAGTGAACATATGGCGAGCTGCAAGAGGTGGACATTTGGCGAATATTATTTTTTGTATTTAAATGTTATACATTATACTTCAATGACCAATAAAAAGTTTTTTTGAAATCAAAGCAAATGGTGTGTTTTATTCAAGAATTTAAAAAAATGAATTTAAAAAACCGCTCAATTTGAAAGACCCTTTACTATGTTTCGTTTTAAATTTTATATCGAAGCTTTATTTTTCAGATCGGTGTATCCAAACCCCGAAAGGGTGGACCAATTTTTTAAAATTATTTTTACTATCCATAATACATAATTTAATATTTAAATCGTTTTGACGGAAAGGCGAAACATAGAATAAAAGTATATAACAATGATAAAAGCCTTTATTTTATAGATTTAGAGAACCACATTACTAGGCAAGGTATAATTGCTTAATCACAAATTTCATATATTTTTCCTAAATACTTAAACACTTAGCTGAAATATTCACATCCTTTCGCACACTTAATTCTTAACTATCACACACACTGTATGTGAATACTCGCACACAATTTTGAATACATCTAAATCATGTCCTCATCACACATTCTACATCCGCATCAGTCATTCACTCACACTCCTCGTTATTCCTCTGTCAATGAGCAACTTTGGTACATTTTTTTCAATTTGAAAGCGTCACATTATAAAAATCACTATTCTCCTTCAGGAATGCGTTATCAATTCTACATGTCACTCTTTCCTAATGATGTATGAACGCGTGGATTCAATGCAGCGCCTCAATAAATATCTGACGGGATGGATATAAAGTATATATGTCATAAGGCCTTTACGTAAAAATTAGACTGGGACACCATCGAAAATTGATTCCGAAACCTACCGGTTGGAAGGCAGGAGTTCAACCACAAGGCTACGAAGATCTTAATTATTATTTTTGCATTGGAAATTAAATAACAATTTGATTTATATTTTTATGTATGGCTTGTGTTTTTATATGTATAAGATTTATAGATTTTTACATCTCAGTTTTTATCTATCGATCTCCTTGGCCTAGTTGGTAAGATAGATATCTGTCGACTAGCCTGGGGATTCCGAGCTTGATTCCGTTAGAACCCAGGTTTTTTTAAAGGAATCCAATCTGATTTTCACAAAGGCCTTAGCATATTTCCGGTTGGTTGTAAGAGATTGTTACGTGTCAATAAACTCGTCAGTTTTTTTAATATATGGAACGAGAGTGTAATATTATACAATACAATACGAATTTATTTCGTACTGTTTATTAGCTACCATTTATAAATTCACAACAGAGCGCCATTTGAGTTGCTAATTTATTACAAACAAAATGCTTTACAAGTCATATTAATTATTACTATTACGAGTACTTAAACTTCCTTGTCAGGCACTTAAGCTATTTCATTTTTATTCACCTTGATGAGAAGAATCATTTTTATTTTATTCTTTAACAAATATATTTTTTACGAAACAATACGCGCATCATCGTCCTTGAAGTATTTTTAAAAACTAAGTTTAAATGTAAAAAGTGTTTGTTACATAAATAACACACTAGACCTAAAAACCACGAATTCAGAGTAAAACTTATTTTTTTTATTACAAATAGCTTTAATCCTGACCTTATCACTAACTCAACTGAACTTTTTTCGTGTCAAAGTCACTAATACTCATTTATTAAATTATTTCCCTACTTAGGAGTATTTCATCAAAAAAGTTACAATTCAAAGTAATACTTGAATATTTTGAATCTTGTAAAAATAGCTTACTATGAAGAAAAAAAACGAGGACTGAAACGCTTTAATAAAGGTAACCACTTAAAAAAAGGTAACCACTTTTTAAAATGTTACCACTTTAAAAAAGGTAAACACACTAAAAAAGTGTATATTTGCAACAAATTTTATCAAAATGATCTGATTTTTTATTTAAACAATAAACGACCTCCATGACTAGGGGCTGTAAGACACGCGTCTTCCGACCCGGAGGTTTCAGGTTCGATTACTCTTAGTATTCATGTTTTTTAAACATCATGCATCTTCAACATATTTCTCGTTGGTTGTAAAAGACTACCACATTGCAATAAACCTGTCAGGATGTACTGTATACGACGAAAGCGTAATATAATACAACTTTTTCTTAATTTTTTTATAATAAATACTGACATAATATTTTTATTAGTATTATTAAGTCCTTTATATGCCGGATTATGGAGTGTGAGTGTACCCCATTCTAGAACGGGAACGGTAACCCCAAAATTAATAAGATTCGTAGGAAGATCCAAAATTTTCCGGCCCGAGGATATAAAAAAGGTGATAAAATGAATAAAACGACAAATTACTCTTTCAATATCACTAAAAAATATTCCGATGTTTTGTTCTCAAAATGGTGTTTCACCGCGGAGGTCACTACTTCGTCACTTTTATTTTTTTGCACGCGAATCGTATTCCAGTTTTGAAAATAAAATAATAATCACTAGAGGTCAAGTCGGGACCCGCAGGTACTCGCTGCATTTTAGAGTCTCAAGTTTGAATCCCACTGTTTCGTCACTCATTCGATTGACATGTTCAAACCATTTCACTTTTAATTAAAATCAAGGTTATACATAGCGCAGTTTCGTTACATATATAACTTCAATAGTGTTACAAAAATTTTAGCCAGGCGGATACTAAACACCTATAAATTGAGATGGAAAACAATGTTAGCAAACTAACTACTATGCCACACTGTCAAGGTTGTAGTAGTGACAAGGAACGGATATCTTAATTGCTTTTTAGTATCACATAATTTTCTTCAACTTAAGTATCGACTCGTTATTGTTCCTGGAGTACTAATGAGATTGAACTCTAAGCTGACCTTTTTTGTGCCGTTTTGACAGTTTTAATAACACTATTTTATTATAATTATTTCATTTCATTTTAACACACTTATAAAGAGATGCCCTCCGTGGTCTAGTTGGTAACACGCTTGTCTCACAACCCGGAGGTTGCGGGTTCGATTCCCGTTGGAACCATTGATTGTTTAAAAAGGATTGCAGTCTGGTTTTCACTTAAGGTCTCTTTAATATATTTATGGTTGTTTGGAAGATATTAAGGTGGGCTTATTACCACATGGCAATAAGCCCACCAGGTTATACTGTATACAAAGAAAGTGTAATAATACATTACAAAATAATATCGAATCATACTAACGATAACTACACTAGTAATAATAATATAATTTATGTACCATAATTTATGGTACTTACTTACTTCAAAGCCAACTGTAATCAAATAAATGTCTTATAAATAAAGTTTTTTTATATTTTATTACAGTACACTTTCACTGTATAGAAACAGAAACATTTTTAAATATGCCTTGAGAGAAAATCAGGGTGTAACCTTTTTCTTTTTTTTTGATAAACTGGGGGTCACTAGCGGAAATCGTAACAGTTTGATAACTGAAAGATATGCGTCTTAAAAATTAGTCCACGGGGTTCGTCTGGGATCGTTTATAAAAATAATAATTTGCAATACTAATTTTGTCTTTCATTTTTTAACTTTCCCACGTTTGTACATACATGTGTTAAATATATTTGGTAAAATATAAAAAAGTTGTCAGAGAAAGACGAACTACAAATAAAGTCTGAAAAACTTCTGACAGATTCCCGATTTTCATTCATGTATAAAATTATGAGGGTAGGCGTGCTATTTATAAAGTTGAAAATAAAATAATTTACAAATACTAACTTCTGTTGATAATCCTCCTTCCAGATGTGAAACAAATCCTGAACAGCGTGTCGGGGCGGCTGCGGTCCGGGCAGCTAACAGCCATCATGGGACCTTCAGGCGCCGGCAAGTCCACCTTGCTCAACATCCTCACCGGATACAAGTAAGTCATTCATACATGAAGAAGATCTTCTGGACAATAGTTTTCAAACTGACTGTAACGAAGCTTCCGGTAGAAATACTGAAGACAAACCTTTAAGATGAATTAATTTCTCTAGTGTTATTTAGCTACCGAAATCACTTAGAAGACGTTCCCTTATCGTGTACCATATCTCATTAGCCTTCATAATCTTACACTTTAGGAATAATTATACTATAGAAGTATATTCTATAATATAATTAATTTCTGAAGTTTATCCACAATATGCATACCATGTTGAATTTTTAACGGTATGCAATTATAGAAGCCTCACTGCCACGTCATTGGGAGCACACACACATATATTAAGAGCTCATTTCAGTTCGATCCCACCACCACCCACGCTGTTCTAGGAGATAAAATAGGTCGTCATCCAGCGCGATTTACTCTAGAAGACCAAACTCTTATTTTTTATGAGCACGGTGTCACTTAGTGACGAAGAAATAACTGCTCAATGGAACTCCTCCAGCGGCGACACACCTGAGTGTTAAAAGAATAGTGGCGACGAAGGGTTTAAGGTCCGACGACACGGGATATGGAAACTGACTCACAGCGCAATAAATATATTTATAAAGCGACTTAAGCCCTGAAGTCCAAACATACCAGCGAATTCTCAGTACTTTCATAGAAAACTTCGAATTCAGCAAAACTATCCGTTAATGCCACTAGATTAAAGTTTCTCATCAAAGCTCCCATGTCCAGAGAGACATCGGGCTGTCCAATAGCTTGGATACAGGCATGGGGTGCCCTGATGCCAGATAAATAATTAAATATTTGTCTTTCCACTGGGGAGGACGATCAACGTTGTTGCCTAGTTGACAACTGGGCATCTAGCCATACTTGAAGAATCACGCTAAGGGTCATCCCTGGCAAGGGGTGAAGGGATACATTAAAAGTATCAGTTCTTGCAATTTGTTGGTCAGCAGCGGAATATGCAGCTCCAGTTAGGAGTGGCTCCTCACATGCTAGACAAGTTGATGTTGACATGAACGAAACCAAGAAAATAATAACAGGATGCTTAAAAGCACCAGTGGAGGAAATCGCTCAACGAATCGGTATCACTCCACCTCATATCCGTAGAAGTGTTGCAGCTGACCTAGAAATAAAACAAGTTCCAGGACCCTAGACACCACTTATATGCCCACCAGCCAGTAATATCGAGATTAAAATCTAGGAATAGTTTCATGAAGAGGGCGCAAGAACTGACGATTCCTCTAGATAATGCGTGTTATTTGAAGGGTCACACTATCAACTGCCTATCGATTTTATAAGCAAGTTTTCTACTTTAGCTTTTACTTCTCCCTAATTTCACAAGACAATGGCGAAAGGGTTATTTAAAAGAAATTTGAGTTTTGATGAGATGTAGGTATATGGAGCTCATTTCAGGCGGGTATCAGGAACGAAAATCAGTGTTAAGCTCAGGGAACAGGGGTTCGCTATACCCGTGCGTATAGGTACACTAAACATCCGAAGAAGACGTTTACCTATTTCCTTGGCGTTACAGACCATGCAGATCTAAAACAGACTTGATAACCAACTACACAGTCCTTAACTGGCTTTATTATGTTAGCAACACCAACGCTCTGCAGCCCCTTGACGTCAACGGATGATCAGTCCATTGTAATCTAGAGCGTCCTAACGGTCCTTTTTTCTTCCAAACATGCTATTTTGCTTTGCGTACAGCGATTCAGGTTTCATATTTTTGCGAATTTGGCGCCTTCAAAAAATATGTAGTAATACACTAATCAAGGATAACCCGATGATTCAATATTTTATTCCATTTGTTAACAGTTTTGATTTTATTGGTATTAATACTACAATATATAAAATTGTGTGATGTAATCTGACATCGGCATCGATCGTGGATGAAATAAATAAATGTATATTCGTGCGTGTTTTAACAATTATGGCAAAAATAATGTTTATGGATCGTGCTAGAAACCTTAAACGTGGAGATAATAGATTTAACAATCAACATTTATATCATTAAATAATAATTACATTATTTTTTTATACACTTGTACTGGATTACGATTCTGCTTTATGTGTACATACGGGTGTATTGTGTCATGTGGCGATTTTTACAACCAGAAACATGTTGAATGACCTAATGTAAAAAATCAGATTGGGATCCACTTTTTTTATTATAACCAGAAACAAACCCGATACCCGTTTGGAAGATTGTGTCCTAGTGTTCTACTAACATTCCCTTTGTCGTTCCCTCAATTCTGAGGGTCGTGATCATCATGGTCATCAACCGTCCTTCTACAGTAAAAGTGATGTGTTGTCTTATGTAGGGCCTCCTGTAATGAGAACCCCGCCACTTTCTTCACCTGGCCGTTCCACCGGATAAGTGCTCGGCCTCTGTTCTGCTATTCTCACTTCCCGCCAGAATTGACCGCTCAAGGCTGTTTACTCCTATCGATACTCAAGTCGAGTATAATACGTTCTACCAACTATACCACCATAAACAATGTGAAGTTATTTTTCGTCATCGCTTAAATTACTGTAATTCTTTATCGACTGACATAGATCCACTTGATTTATTTCGTTTTGTTTTGCTCCTTTTGATACACAAGTCGACCATTCTACGTTCCGCTAACTATGCCACCATTAAAATGCTTGGATATTTTTCGTCGTCGCTTAAATTGCTCTAATTATAATTATTTATCAAGTGACACAAATCCACCTGATTTATTTCAGTTGTTTTGCTCCGTAAAAGTGCGAAAGGAAAAGTAAATGCTATGTTTGGGTGAGTCATGGAAGATTAGAACAATTTGAAGAATTCTGCTATTTAGGTAGTACTCGTATTTTGAAAGAAAAAAATGTAACAAGTCAGTGAAATTGTAGGAGCTGTATGAGAAGGTATATGGATAAACAAGAGACGAAAGATGTGTCACAATAGGAAAGTCTGACACTCTCTCCTCTCTACCTATCCCGACATAACGACGGCGTGATGGTATTACCATATGTATATTTTGCTTCTATTGATGCACAAGTCGAGCATTCAACGTTTCGCCAACTATGTGACTGTAAAAAATGCGTGAATATTTTTTGTCGTCTCTTAAATTGTTGTAATTATTTATCCACTGACACGGATTCACCTGATTTATTTCGTTTATAATACTTACTCCATGTTGAGTACACATCAATCGTTTTAAATATTGCATACGTCACAGCCTGTTCTTGATTTTCTCGTTTTTCTAGTTTTAGCACGCACTATGCACGCTGTTACGAACATTTTGCACTCAATATTCAAATACTTGATCAAGTAAAACGCGTGAGATTAAAGCGAAAACATGGATTTAATTTTGAACCGGGCTCGTTTTTCACTTTCCATCACGAAATCATCGCCATTCAATCTTCCGCGCTTTTGAAATTATTTTTTTCAACGGCGCATTGTGGCTTATAACAATTCATTAATTAATTCGTATCGAATTATCCTTCAATATATCCAAATTGAGATTTATGGTAGATATATTAAGGAACGTGATCGGAAGACAACATTGTCTTCGGCCTCTTTATTTAAACCTTTGGGTTTAGAACCACTGGCTTAGGCATGGAACTCACTATTCGTAATCGCACGTGTTAGCGATAATACCGCACTTGAAGAGACAACAACACTCGAACACATCTAGTGCATGCGAGTTGTTTACCAGGTGAACTATTTTACCAAACTGGATTTTTTTGTGACTACCATTGGAAATCGAACCTAAAACCCCCGAGTGGAAGCGTCTTACGAACTGGACCACGGAAGTCCGACTTATAATAATATTAAGCTGTTAATGCTTAACGTATTTATCTATTTAAGCCTTCTTTGTATCTTTCGGACTTATAACCAGGTGTCAATATCTTCCAACTTTTAAAACATGCCAAGGAATGAGATTTTTAAATCATGCCAAGTAATGAGTGAGTCTAACATTAGTTAGTAACTGGTTTCAGAATCGTTACTGTATGGTCAGTAAAGGACGACGTAAAAAAAAGAGGAGCGATGATCTAGAAAAAACCAATATCTGCTTGAGCGTAGCACAAGTGCATGATCGAAAAAAACGCTGAATATTTTCGACAAGATAGGAGAGGGCAGCGGGACACTTAAAAAGTAAAGAAATTAAAAGCACTGACATATTTTTTTTAATTAATTGTAAATTCATTAAGTAGATTTTGACAATTTGTTTATTCGTTTTCTTTATGTTATTTTTTTAAGTGTATTTTCGTTGTATTGTGACTATTACTGTAACCACCCATAGAAAAAAATCTTATTGATCGCTTGATCAATGCTAAGCGCGTCATAGTCCTGCGCTATGTCTGGAACTTGGTGCACCACCTGTAACCATTATTTCCCCTCCTGGGATATGTCCATTTTATAGAACGCCTTTTCTGGTAATAGACCTAAAATATGTTGGAATTCTTTTCTGCATGTCGTTGAAAGTCATTTAGTAATATATAATTCTTAGACAATAGAGAGGTTGATGCGCCTTGCAATCCTTGGAGTAAGGTGCATCCGCATCCGACACCACATCTCGATGGTGTCTATCCTATACCTTTCTTTTTTTCTTATCATTTCTCATAGAGAAAATAAACAATATTTTTTTATTCCATCTTAGTTCTACTAACTAGGCCCTATAGATTATTAGAAACAAGCAACAAGTATTTTTGGAACACATTTTCTATTGCATCTACTCATTTTCATGAATAGCTGTGTTCGCGTGACGTTAATCGATACAACATGCAAACCCGCTGCACAATGTGAGTGCCATGAACTCTGAACTTCGCAATTATTATAAAATTAGATCATTGTGTAAGATCAACCTTAACACAACATGTTTCTTATTTCAAATGTTTTATCGTGTATGTTACATTGGAAATGGATGGTCAGTTGATCACAACTATTACTAGTGAATATTCACCTTCACTATGATAATCAGTGAATATGCTCTACAGTGTTAGCTGTTCACATTCAATAGTGAAAGTGTACTTCTACTGTTCTAAATGCTTTAGAATATGAACATACACGTGCAGCTGTAGTTCTTTTACTTTGAAATGCCAAACTCTAAAGAATAAATGCAAGAAGAATGGCTGGCATGTTGGAATGTCATAACTCTTTGACTAAATAAAAACTTTTGTTATTAGAATTTTTTAACATTATATGTTACATTAACTTTCCCCAACCCCAGTTAGTAAAGTTTAACAAACACAAGATAGTAGGATATATAATCACAAGTGAATATGGATTTATTATTTCCAAACTAATGATTGCTTCCACATTCATTAAATACTTGAAGGTGTACGTCCAATAGTAATGGCTACATTTACTCTACAAGTTGCTTCCACTGTAACATACTACCTTGATCAAAAAGTTTTAGGACTTTATTCATAAAATCGAAAATACAAGTTTATTCATCAAAATCGATATGGTCCCCTTCAAAGTACTCCCCATCGACTGCAACGCACTTACGCCAGCGCTTGATCCAATCCTCGAAACACCGCTGGTACTCAATTTTCGGTATGTCCATCAGAGCCGTCTTCGATTTTTTCATGACATCCTCTCGGGTGCTGTAACGCGTTCCGCGAAGCGGTTTTTTAAGTCGGTTGAACAGGAAAAAGTCGCAGGGAGCCAGATCAGGTGAATTCGAAGGCTGCTGGATAGTATTCGTGTTGTTTTTGG
Organism: Odontocerum albicorne; assembly: GCA_949825065.1. Taxonomy (NCBI): domain Eukaryota; kingdom Metazoa; phylum Arthropoda; class Insecta; order Trichoptera; family Odontoceridae; genus Odontocerum; species Odontocerum albicorne. The sequence continues at coordinate 25,321,035 of OX463844.1, read as the reverse complement.
TCAAAAACTCATGGACATCATGTCTTTCGCGATTTCAACGCGGTCCTTTTTTGCATGAAATTGAGGTCTTTCGTAACCAGTTTTGCAGCGACACGTCTGAGGCCCAAATCACTAAGCAAAATGTCTTGAGCGGATCCATAAACGATGTTAAAGTCCTCTGCCAGCTCTCTGATGGTCAATTTGCGGTTTTCGGCCAACATTTCTTTGATTTTATCGATGTTTTCATCAGTTTTCGACTGCCACTGCGTTCGTCATCCTCGACCGACTCACGACCACTTCTGAAGCGTTCGTGCTACCAAAAAACACTTCTCCAACATTTCCAAGGTCTGCGGACCGTTAATTCCGTTTTTCACACAAAATTTAATGCAAACTCGTTGATGCACAGTTGATGCCATTTTCAAACTTCGAAAACACGCACAAAAGTAGATGTACTCAGTACAGCGTAACTTTTACAAATGTCAAGCTATGACGCTGAAATTTGAAGGAAAGTGTCAATGATAGATGTGGTAACCTAACAAAAAAAAAGAATTCCAATCGGGTGACTGACAGCGCCACACGGTGGCCGGTCCAAAAACTTTTTGATCAAGGTAGTATATTTATTTCAATACTTAATTGTCAAGTGGCAATCTCTTCCAATCAACCATTCAATTGTTTTACAAATCTGTTTGGAGTGAGTTGAGAAAGATTTACATTTAGAATTGTATATATGCAAAAAGTACCCTACCCCATTATTTTTTGGTTTATTTAAAATATCAAATTGGCATACCTCAATCGTGTATGTGAAAAATAACAAGCCAGTTTAATTCCGTTCGTACAACATCTTTGGATGTTTCCTTAATTATATCAAAAGAGGCAAAACGTAGATTGGGTCCCTTTTGTACTATATATTAATGTCTAATTGATCTATGAGGAAAATAAAAGAATACAAAAGTGAAATAATTAGAGGATAAAAAAATAAATAATTATGAAATAAAAGAATCACAGTTAAAAATCTGATGAATATTTAACAAAATCATCAATGTCTAGGAGACGAAATGAGATTGGATAAACTTATGATGGAAAACCAGGGACAACATTTTACACCACTGAAGGGAGTTATTATGTTTTTAATTAGTTTATGAATATGTTTTTAACATATGCGTGTCATTTTATCACAGCAAAGTATAGGTTTTTAAGTGTTGAGTGCTCAAAATTCAAAATAAATATTAGTATTATGGACAAACTTGTTTATCTCAGTTTATGCAAGTTTACAGGTAAACAACCTACTAAACACTGCAACTAAAACGCTTAAAATGTGACCATAATCATTATTAGTTAGTACTAAATTTATTATATAATATGTAGGTAAATGAAATCTGTTTTCTTGGGACATCTCATGAAAAAGGTTTCATATTTGATGGGTTAAAAATTTAGTTCACAAAATTAAACATACAATTTTTTTTTTGTAGAACAATTGGTATCGAGGGGAGCATCACAATGAATGGGCGTGAGAGGAATCTCTCCCAGTTCAGGAAGCTGTCTTGTTACATCATGCAAGATAATCAGCTGCATGCCAACCTCACCGTAGAGGAAGCCATGGCCGTGGCCACCAGTTTGAAGCTGCCCACCACCATGGAGAAGGCGCAGAAAGTAGAAGCTGTGAGTATTAATATTTATTATGAAATATATAAAGCATTTACCTACCTAACTAGGTGTATGCTCGTCCTAAGGCAGGTAGATTTCACACAACAAAATGAAAGAAATTAATGAAAAATATATAAAACCTCCGTGGCTTGGTGGTAAGACACTTGTCTGCCGATCCGGAGGTTGTGGGTTCGATCCCCGCTGGAACCCAGATTTTTTTTAAATAGGATTCCAGTCTGGTTAACACTTAGGGCCTATTAAAACATCTTTCTGGTTGGTTGGAAGAGATTGCCACAAGGCAATAAACTAGCCTGGTAAAAAAAAAAAAAAAAAAAAAAAAAAAAAAAAAAAAAAAAAAAACAGTCATGAGAATAAAATCACACACAAGCAAAAGACAACTTACTCCCATCGTAATCATATTACATTAAAGAAGAGCATTTGAATCAGAAATTTTCAATTTACAAAGAACATTCAATAATCTATAGACACAAAAAAAAACATTCATAAATCCAAGGAAAAAGGGTACTGCTCATGAAATACTTTTCCATTGCATAATTTTGATTGCATGAACCAATACTTCTCAAACTTTCATATTATGGCTCCAGAAATCTGATAAAAGAAATGTAAGGATAAAAAAAAATGTTTTAGCGATCAATAGTACTTAATTTTTCATTCATTGTTATTATAGGTATATTTTTACTAAAATAATATAGCACATCATTTACTTGCATATGAAGCAAAAATTAAATGAAATATAACTAAAATTTTCTTGAAATTTAGCTGCAGCCTTCAAAAACATTTTAATGAGAGGGGTGTGATTGAATATTTTTACACAAACTATCAATATCCGGTACAATGTTAGAAATATTATTTTATAGGGTTAGCTCCAATGTTTCCATTGAAAGTCACGATATTTGTTCTTTTTTCATACCACTTATGGTGAAAATGCTGTTTTGCATAGCTATGTTGTCGCAAAAGAAATTATGATTACCAATTCTATTTTTGCGATTGACAGAATCTTACTGCAACGTTATCCAAAATTCTGTAAGACTTTTTCATTAAATTCCACTTAAATGGAATTATATGATCTAACTTCAGTAACTCGTCTAACTTCTTGGAGCTACCCACGAAATATGATCATATTTTAAGGAAGCAAATAGTGTTCTTATCTAATTGTATATTTTACGGCTCCCTGGCAGAAGCTTCATGGCCCCCTAGTTTTAGAAACTCTGACATAAACCATCTAATGGAAATAATATTTATTTTACGAATATACACAACAAATGCAAAGTAACAGTTTTTGTTGTTAAACTTGGCGGGACACTTGAATATAATTTACATATTGCACACATTATTAGAAATGCCAACAAGTTACCTAATAATTTACTAATATAATATTTCTTAGGACACTTGACATTCAGTATGTAAGAAGATAATTATCTATAGACACTGTATTTTTATGTAACATTTTAAATTATGGAGTCTATTGGGTGTAATATGTTATATGTTGTTTAATAATAAATAAAATAAATTGTAATTTATTTTTAACAAACACTGTTTATTCCACTTTTTTATGACGGTATAACCCTACCGGTTTCAAGGCTTTCACCTCATCTTCAGGGGAGTACAAACAAGACTTGTTTGTACTCCCCTGAAGATGAGGTGAAAGCCTTGAAACCGGTAGGGTTATACCGTCATAAAAAAGTGGAATAAACAGTGTTTGTTAAAAATAAATTACAATGTCTTTAAACCTCCACAACGTTAATGCCTTAACTATAAACAACAATAAAATAAATGTATAAAAGCTGCTAAAATCTAAAAATTAATATGTCACAGTTCAAGTCAAGGGTGTGGTCATTACTTTTATCACTATTAAAGAAGGTGCTTATTTCTAGACACTGTATTATTTTATAACATTTTAAATTATCGAGTAAATTGAGTGCAATGTGTTATTTTTTCATGTTACTTACTAAGAAATAAATTTAATATATAAAAGCTACCAAAATGTCGAAAAATAATATCTCACAGTTAAAGCCAAAATTTTGTTAATAACTTGATATTAAAATAAGATATTTTTGAAGTTTAATGATTGATAGAATTTGCTCAATTGCAAGTTCTGTCATCTGTTGAACTTGAAACATGTTTTTATTGATGATTTGGAGTTTGACATTTGGAGTTCATTTAAGAGTCATACCAAGAAAATATAGGATTGAAATTTACTTTTTCTTTTGTATTAGACCCTGTCATATTTTCAATCTAATTTTTTAATATTTATTTTCCCAACATCTTAGATTTTTGTATTCCTGTACACTCTTCTTATTTTTAAGCATCTTACATTTGTAAAGTTTTCATAATTTTCTATGTAAATTGTTGAAATTTTTGTACTAGGAAAATTTCATGAAACATTTGCCTCTTTTTAAATAGACTAAATGATCATTAATTTTTATCGACTTCTAATGAATTGTTTATCAAAGTTTTCGCCTTCAACTTCATACGTCGATGCTCTTTTAAGGTGGAAAGAGATAGGAGATAAAAACGTGTGTTAATAAATGTAATAATTAGAATATCAAAATAATTTTTATTTATAATTCTAAATAATCTAAAGAATGTTTTATTATTGATTTCAGATCGCAGAAATTTTAGATACTCTAGGACTTGCCGAACACAGGAAAACAATGACATCCAATTTGTCCGGTGGTCAAAAGAAACGTCTTTCTATCGCTCTCGAGCTAGTCAACAATCCCCCCATCATGTTCTTTGATGAACCAACTTCTGGCCTGGACAGCTCTTCTTGTTTCCAATGCATCTCTTTGCTGAAGACTCTATCAAGAGGTGGAAGGACTATCATATGTACCATTCATCAACCTTCAGCTAGGTTGTTTGAAATGTTTGATCATCTTTATACTTTGGCAGAAGGACAGTGCGTGTACCAAGGAAGCACTGAATGCTTAGGTAATTTAACATACTTGAAACCATTATTTTTATTGCTTTACTAGGAATGTGATAAAAAACACATTTAAGAACATGGTCAGAACTAAAATCAGAAGGCTTAATTGTCAGGTTTCATCCTATCAATTAAGCCTTCTGATGTTAGGATACAATTAATCATGGTACATGTTGATACTACCTAATCTTGCCCAGGCAGCATCATGCGCATATGCCTAGTGCTTGAGAATGTCACTATCAGGCAAACTCTTTATGCACCCTGACATCATTTTTTTTATTCTTTCAGTACTATCCAGAATTGATCCCGAAACATCTGGGTAAAAAGCGATATCTTAAAAAATTTATTAAGATACTTAACTATTGATATCATCAAAAACACATGTCATTTTCTAATTGTATATTAAACATAAAACAAAATTTTTTTATTGTTCAAATTTGATGCCAATTCTTGTTTTCAATAATTATAGGATAATTAGCTTTGCTTTACAAAAAAAATGTTTTTAGTTTCGTTCAGTGTTGAGAAACCCTTAACTAGTAGTGCACTATGTCCCAAAAATAGCTGTAAAATAGCTCCATTATTATTTTTATACTTGAAAAGCATTTCTTAAAATCCAACAGAACGATGTTAAAAAAACCTTGTAGGAGTATTATATTATTTATAGTTAAAGCATTAACACTATGGATGTTTCAAGACATTGTAATTTGCACAAACAAGGCATTCTTGTTTGTGCTCCCTGATGATGAGGTAAAAACCTTGAAACCAGTAGGGTTATACCAGTATGTAAAGTGGAATAAACAGTATTTGACTAAACAAATTCCAGTGTCAAAAAACCTTATGTAAAAAACTGATGGGGTACATTTTTATGAGTACCGTCAAGAATACCGGTTGGATGACATGATTTTTTACAACTAGGTCATTGTAGTATATATGTAAAAATGCATGTCAGCTAATGAAACAAAGTTTTTATTATATTGCTTTAATTTTAGAATAATTAAATATTATAGTATTGTAATTTAACTTTATTATGATCTTATTAATTTTCTTCTTTTTTTACCAGTGGATTGGCTGGGAAGTCTTAGTCTTCAGTGTCCTCCATACCACAATCCTGCATCCTTCATTATTGAAGTGTCTTGTGGAGAATATGGTGAAAATACTTCCAAATTAGTGGACGCCATAGCAAATGGAAAAAAGGATATTAGGTTTGTTTTTATAATTATTTAATAATTTGATGGACTGGGCAAAAAATACAAACTTCATCTCTTAATCTTGGAAAAACTTATATTATAAAATATATCATTTGGTTTCTAGAATCTCACATTATCAGATAAAGTTCAATTCAATCCCACCACCATCCATGCTGTTATGGGGAATAAAGATTTTTTCCATCATATAACTGAATCAGTGGATGGTGTATGATAGAAAGCTTTGTAGTATTGGCCTTGCGTGTAAGGATATAAAGTAGCGAATTTCATAATAAAAATCAATTAGTAAGTGATGTCTGGTAAAGAGAGGGGATTGTAGCTAGTAAGCTAGTCAACTAGTTTATTAGGTTTATTTAACTTTTAGTCTAATATTCTATTTAACTTAAAATGTATCCCATTCAATGACCAATTTATTGACTACACATCCCTTCTTACTAGCCCCCTTATCTTTACCAGTGACCACTGACAAATATATTTTAATTATATAATTAAGTTCCTCATCACCTAACAAAGAAGACAGGGCTCTTTGATACCGGTAGTAATCTCATGTGAATACAAAGAAATATATATGGTATTTAATTTATGTTATTAAAAATGTGCGGTAACGCACCGGACTTCCGTGCAGAAGGTCGTCGGTTCGAACCCCGCGCTGCGCTACTCCCCTTGAATGATACAGGCACTTTTTCCGCCTTGTGTTCGAAGGTATAAGGATACCTATGACTTCGGTTATATCTATTCTTAAAAAAAAAATTAAATGAAACCACAAAGTGAACAAAATATATTTTTTTAGATTCCAGATATGTTTTATTTGATTTTTAAATTTAGAAGAAAAAAGTAATAGTTGCCGATGATCGTTAGGAATACTTTTTAACACACCAAAAAATTTCATCTTCTAAGAGAGATTATTTCACAAAATTTGCTTGAAAGTTTATTTATTTCCAGTATTGATATATTTGCAATTGTGTTTTCTTGAAATATCTAAATACCTTATTATGAACTTGTTATAAATTTACACATATGTTATTTATTTTTAATTCTTTTACATGAAATATTAAATTACATAATTAAATTGAATTTTATTCTAGAACAGGAAAGAACTTCCCAGCTTTGCAGCAGTATGAATTAAAAGACAAAAACAAAATGGAAAATATTCTCAACCCTTCGACTAATGGGCTGGCAAATAATGAGATGTCTCTCATTCCCATGGATAAATTCGCAAAAGACAACAATATTTCTGGCAATAATGTTCTGGGCTATGTTACAAATGATATCGCTAAAGGTAATGTTGGCAAATCTAATTGTTACTTGTTGTCTTTTTATTTTAGCTTACCATGTAGTGTTATATTGTCTCTGTTAGTTAGTTAGTCTGCCTAGACTAAATTCTATTGTATTAATTCTACCTAGACTGCCTAGACTAAATCACTATCACAAGTAAATAAAGGATGAGAAAAAGTTAATGAAAACATTTTGTTTTGACGGTTGTGTGAATGTGACTTTTTATATAAAAGATTTTAATAAGTTATTTGATTTTCCAGGTGATGGAGCAGTGACTCTGGATATAGATAAGCAAGACAACGTGGCTGCAGCTCTATTGGATGATGGGCTAAGTGTCTCCCCACGACGCTACCCTACCAGTGAGTGGCACCAGTTCTGGGTAGTGCTCAAGAGGACGTTGCTTTTCAGTAGACGAGATTGGGTAATTTTGTTATTATTACTGTTCTATATTAGGATAAACAAAAACGCTACAAAATAAAAACGCTAGTAGTTAGGCTCATAAATTGATGTGAAAGTTATTGCCATTTTACACACCCCTCGAGCAACATCCTTTGATTCCCCTAAATAATAATTGCACTAGAAAAACTAGGTTATGTTTGTTATGTGTGTGATGATATATTAAAAATGTAGTACATTATGAACTTCTAAATTCAAATGTGACAATATATTCCATTAAACACTGTCAATAATCAGTTTGGGCACTCATGAAGTTCAAGCTCCGAGGGAAAAATATCTGGAACGTCAAGCAGTTATTTCGACAGATTCGACTTATATGGAAGTCTTTGCCCCTAGATTATGCAATAAAATTAGTAGAAAGTATGCCTCGGAGATGCCGGACAATTATTACTAGTGGAGGTGACTGGACAACTTATTAATAATAAAGCATCACGGTTTATATCATGTAGTATGTGTGTGTTTTATACTTTATCCCAAATAGTTTTTCGGGTTTCGCTGTACACGTTCTTGTCAAACAGACTGTGCATTGTTTTTAAAAAACGTCTCTTGGAATGAAACAAACTTGACATAAAAAACATGTATCTCTTAGTGTTATACAATATCTAACAGCCATCTTAAGATGTGTTTTCATATAAAAAGTTTTAGTTGTCTCATCCTGTAAAAAAATACCTTTAAAGAGGGTTTAATTGCATTTATATTGTAAGTAAAACAGAATGTTAAAAACATTTTTTTCAAAAATAATTATTTCACTTTGTGGTGATGTTTTATTACACTAAACACACTTTGTATTTCACCAACACACGAATCAACTAGTTTCAAAGCCTATAAGATTCGTCTTCAAAATTGAAGAAATTACAATATTATCTTGTGTTTATGGTGATGCTTACTGTCCTTATGGTGATTTAAGAACCTTATGGTGATGTTAACTGTCTAGACAGTTAGACTAATGGGAGGTGGGGAAAAGCGTAACAATAGAATAGAATATCATTAAAGGAAATTACATTGATAAAAAAATTCAAAATGTATCATTACTTCAGCATCTCATTAAATATTTTTTAGAAAATTCAATTTAAATTGGTTTGAGTGTTGCATACTTTCTACGACAATAGTATTTTAATACAAGTTTAACTCTATAACCTTCAAGTGAACATACTTAACACATTCACTGCGATATGTATTTATAGAATAGTGTAGAGGGTACTGAAAAAAATCATATTTTCGAAATCTTAAAATATTCAGTACCATACAAACAAAGAGAATCGAATGACGCGCAACGGGCGTCATCAGCGTCTCTACAAAGAATGTGTTGACGCCCCAGGGGCGTCTTTAGCAGCGAACGTGTTAAGTGGTTTCTTACAATGAAAGATTTCTCTTCCTTAATTAATAAAAAAAAAACGCTTAGGAACCTTATTTTCATGATTTAGTGCATGTAATTTGGGAAAGGTGCTATATTCTAGCATACATTAAGAAATGTGACTACTTGATTGAATTTTTTTCTTTTAGACAGATAAATTTATCTCTCAAAAAGTGTCAATAAAAGAATTCCCCGTTTAATAGAAATATGTATTATTTTACAGACCCTTATGTATCTTCGACTCTTTGCTCACATCCTGGTCGGCTTTTTGATTGGTGCTCTGTACTATGACATTGGCAATGATGGTGCTAAAGTACTCTCCAACCTTGGTTTCTTGTTCTTCAACATGCTTTTCCTCATGTACACATCCATGACAATCACTATTCTCAGTTGTAAGTAAAATTATTTCCTGTATTTTTTTCTATGTATTTGCTGTTCATTCAATAAAAATGCAACACATTATACTTCCCAAGCAAACCTATTTTTAAAATAATAAATATACAGAGTGGTTTTTGTAAGTTTAACAAATAAACATATTTAATTACTCATAAAGGCACTTGTCTGTCGATCCGGAGGTTGCGGGTTCTGTCCCCGCTGGAACCTGATTTTTTTAAACAGGATTCCAGTATGGTTAACACTTAGGGCCTATAAAAACATATTTCTGGTTGGTTGGAAGAGATTGCCACATGGCAATAAACTCGCCAGGTTAAAAAAAAAAGGCAATTTAATTTATTTTTTATTTTACTAGAGAAAAAATGACTTTTTATTATCATGTATTAAAATCTACTGAATTATAAGAGGAAAGTTCTGAAAATCTGTGGCAATTATAGTGGTAATTAATTGGATTACAAATTGGGGAGCTTATTGCCCTGAGGCATTCTCTCCCAACCAATCGGAAAGATATTTAAAGACCTTCAATCAAAAACGCTAGTACCCTTATTTTGGGTACGAAGGTGAAAGACAAGTGTTATTTGAATATATGTATCATAATAATATTGTATTGTATTACATTTCATATATATTTTAAGTGGAAAAATCTGTTAAGATGATAGTCCACAATAGTATCTTGGTGCCAACTTTGTTGAATGGGAGTGAAATGTGAACCAGGAAAAAGGCTCAGAGGAGGATGACAATTTTTGACAGAATACGGAATAAAGTGATTAGTGATGAATGTGAACTTAAGGCCGATGTGTTGAATAAGAGCACACTCAGATGGTTTTGGCTTGTAAAATAAATGAGACTAACAAAACGAATATATAGTGCCAAAGTCTAAAGTGTGTGAGAGGAAGGCCAAAGAAAGTGTGGTTGGATCAAGTGAATAATATTCCGAAAGAAAAAAATGTATAAACTCAGAGAAATCGTAGAAGTTGTATAAGAAGGTCTAAAGATGTGGAAGAAGCTGAGGATTTATATCGAAATAGGAAAGTCGGGCTCTTCCTCTTTATTTACTCTGATAGGGAGATGGCGTGTTGGTATGTATTACACTTCCATTGTATACAGTACAACCTGTTAGACTTATTAGCATTTGGCAATCTTTCCTAACCAAACAGAAAGATAATGATCTCTGTGGCCTAGTTGGTACTGGAATCCTGATGTAAAAAAGAAGAAATGAAAAAAGATTCCAATCTGGTTATCACTTAAGGCCTCTTAAACATCTTTCTGGTTGGTTGGAAGTGATTGTCACGTGACAAAGTTGTGCTGTAAACAATGAAAGTATAATAAAATCGTGAAGTGAAAACCTGATTAGAATTCTTTTTGATTTGGGTTTCAACAGGAATTGAACCCACATCCTCCAGGCTGGAAAACAGTTAGCTTATCCACTAGATCACGGAGGTCAATTATGTACATATTAATATAGAACCAAACATTTGTAAAATAAAATTCATTTTATTACAGAATGATTTAACACTTAGATATGAAAAAAATCTGCGCAACAACCTAAATTTTAATGTAGGTTGTTGCGCAGATTAATGACTGATTTTAATGACTGATATGTTTCCCTTTACGAAAACATTGTCAAACTCAATACTCAATACATTGCTTACCAAGCCTTACAGCAAAATATTTTAATTGGTGGCTTAAAACTCAATACTCAATACATTGCTTACCAAGCCTTACAGCAAAATATTTTAATTGGTGGCTTAAAACTCAATACTCAATACATTGCTTACCAAGCCTTACAGCAAAATATTTTAATTGGTGGCTTAAAACTCAATACTCAATACATTGCTTACCAAGCCTTACAGCAAAATATTTTAATTGGTGGCTTAAAACTCAATACTCAATACATTGCTTACCAAGCCTTACAGCAAAATATTTTAATTGGTGGCTTAAAACTCAATACTCAATACATTGCTTACCAAGCCTTACAGCAAAATATTTTAATTGGTGGCTTAAAACTCAATACTCAATACATTGCTTACCAAGCCTTACAGCAAAATATTTTAATTGGTGGCTTAAAACTCAATACTCAATACATTGCTTACCAAGCCTTACAGCAAAATATTTTAATTGGTGGCTTAAAACTAACATTAAAATAGTTTAGATAGGAGTTGACCATCATGACATGAGAACCACCAGCTTTTTAACAACTAGCCTTATAAAATTTTAATACTACATTATTATCTTTACCCAACATCGATCTAAAACAAGAAGTTGAAACAACATTGATCTAAAGCAAGAAGTTGAAACGACGTTGTTGTAAAACAATGTATTGAAACAACATTGATGTAAAACAGGAATTGAAACAACATTAATGTAAAACATAAAATTAATATATTTTTTTGACGTATGTAATTATATTTCAGAAAATGTAGGATGAGTCCTGTGACAGCTCACAAATTTGCCCCAATACAACCTTGTAACGACGTTCAGTAATTTTAATTATTTTATCAACTTTAATATAAGCCTCAATTCTAATAAATAGCAAGTTATTTAGGTAAATACTAGGCGTTTCCAGAAAGTAAGTGTACTGAGGCTCTCACGACCGGATGGATTTTATTTTCGACATGTTGGCTACATTTCCGTGTAGCCTGACCCTTCCCCTCCGCAACGAGACCGGTTCGAGGTCAGTACGTTGAGAAGTGTCGACGCGACAACACGTTTCGTGAAGAATGTCAATCCAATCTCCCGCCAAGTGCGAAATAAATAATGCCAGGCAAGAGTTTTTGAGGCGCTGCAAACTCCATGGAGATGAATTTCTCCGCTCCATCATTACTGGAGATGAAACTTGGGTTGCACACTACACGCCTGAAACCAAAAGGCAGTCGCAACAGTGGTGTCACACCTCTTCACCCTCCGCCAAAAAGTTCAAAACCACAATTTCAGCCAAGAAAATCATGGCATCCGTGTTTTGGGACTGTCAAGGCATAATTTTAATTGAATATATGCCTCAAGGGGAAACCATCAACTCTGCAAGATACTGTGAGACCCTAAAAAAATTGCGGAGGGCGATTCAGAACAAGAGGAGAGGAATGCTGACAAAGGGAGTCTGCCTGCTGCACGACAATGCCAGACCACACACGGCCAACGCCACGAAGGAACTGCTCGCCTCGTTTAAATGGGATGTCCTGAACCATCCCGCGCATTCCCCTGACCTAGCACCTTCAGAACACTATCTCTTTACCTCCCTGAAGCTGCACATGGGTGGAAAAAGGTTTTCAACCGACGAGGAGGTAAAGGAGGAGGTGGAGAAGTGGACGGAGGGGTTGGCGGGAAACTACTTCGAGGAAGGCATCAAAAAGTTGATACCCCGCTTCACCACCTGCATTGAGAGGAATGGCGACTATGTCGAAAAATAGCTTATATATGTACTACGGTAACCACGTAATTTTTTTGTTTAAATAAAAAAATTGTAACCTACAAAAATTCAGTACACTTACTTTCTGGATATGCCTCGTACATTACATTAGGTTGTATTGGGGCAAATTTGTGAGCTGTCACAGGACTCATCCTACATTTTCCGAACTATAGTGAAATGTTTTATTTTACTTAATATCCATGTTCCAGATTTCTAATCTACTTAAAATTTATTTTCAGTTCCTCTAGAAATGCCTGTGTTACTTAAAGAAAACTTTAATCGGTGGTATTCGTTGAAGTCTTATTACCTGGCCATTACTATCTCTGATATTCCATTTCAAGTGAGTTTTTCTATTTCCATATCTCTTTTCTATTATGTCGTATGGGATATACTTTCTCTAGAGAGGTGTATGGCCACACAGTAATGCGCTGGACTTCCGTGTGGAAGGTTGTCGGTTCGAACCTCGCACTGTGCTACTCCCCTCGAGTGTCACAAGCATTTTTTCGCCTAATATTTGGGGGTATAAGGATGCCTATGACTTCGGTCATATCTATTATTTCAAGAAAAAGAAGAAAACATGCCAGTGTGCTCAGATTGTATCATTTCGGTGTGCCATCAGATCCAGTACAGCGGTGTGGCCATTGAGTTTGCTGGTATACAATGACTTATTCACTTAAAGAGTGGAAAGGAAAAAAGAAGGATAAACATGTCACAGCCTCATTTTCTAAGGACTCGGCCACACAGGTAGAAGCCTCGCTTGGTGCTTAGAGCTACTCTGCGAGCTAGGCGATATATCCTAGTGAACCAACGCACCGCATACTATCGCAATGGCCACACTGCACGTTTTGCGCCACGCTACATGACGATCAGTCTCCTAGCGAACAGACTTGTTGGTTAATTTTATTGTGTCACCAAGTGATTTTACAAGATGGCGGAAGTTTTAATAACAGCTGTGTATAAAAGGGAGCCTTTGTGGAACCCATCAAACAAATTATACAAAAATGTACCTGTAATGAAATCACTTTGGAATGAAGCTGCACAGGAAGTAAATAAAGATGGTAAGTTGCAATAAAATTAGTTAGTTTTGAGAGTGGCATCGTTTGTTGACTCAACCGCTCCCAAATGTTAAATGAATTTGTGCAAAGCACTTTGGTGTGGCCAAGCATGAAATCACCTAGTCTATTAGTCATGTAGCACCAGCGAAGCACTTTGGTGTAGCCTTAGCCTAACTGATTTGATGTTGGAATGGGGAGGGGATCCTTGACTATGAGGCCCAGCAACAGCGGGGAGTTTCTCTAGAATATTGGAGTATTGAAAACATGAACATCTCCAACAGGATTCTTAATATGAAATTAGTTGAAAGATGCAACAATGAAACAGTTCTATAAAAATACATTGCTTTATATATCAATTTGTCAATCAATTTTTAAAATTTCTTGATTTACACATGCTTTTCCAATCTGTATTTAATTATTGTATTTTATATGATTTTGAAGTAGGCAACTAACTTGAAATAAAAAAAACAATTATTTTCTTTAACAAGATTGGAGTAAAAGGAGTCGAATAATGATTTAGAAACGCATACACGGAGTATGACAGAATATGGAATTAAGTAATTAGGGATGAATATGAACTTAAGGCTAATGTATTATATTTCTTCTTATTTTTTATGGTACCCTATTTAAAGTGGGGATTTGGACATATTGAAGATTGTGACCAGGAGACAATACTATCTTTGTCTCCGTCTTGTCGAGTAGTAGGAACTCACAGTTTGTCATTGCATGTGTTGGCAACATTACTAAATTTGAATAAACAACAATTCTTAAATATTATATTACAGTATGTTACCAGACTGGGACCCTGTTTTTGGGGTACCATTGAATATTGAACCCGAAACCTGTGAGTGGAACTCAAGCATCTTACCAACTAGGTCATGGAGGTCATCGCTGGTGTTTTAAGTAAAATAATAAGAGCACTCTAAGATTGTCTGGGCATGTAAAATGAATAAATGAAGAGAGTCTAATTAAACAAATATACAATCCAAAAGTGGGTAGCAAGTATGGTAGAAGACCATGAAAAGTATAGTTGGATCAAGTGAATGATATTTGAAAAAGGAAGTGTGAAAAGTCAGATAAATAGTAAGATTTGTATAAGGAAAGATGTGTGTCGCAATAGGAAATTCTGGTGTTCTGTCCTCTGCCTACTCTGACAGGGAAATGGCGTTATGGTATGTATGTGTGTATAATAAAACCCCTTTTATGCATGTGTTTTGTGTTGCGCAACAATTTTTCGCTTCTGATGAATCATCATTAACTTAATAATTGTGTAATTACTATAGAATATGGTAAGTATTTTATGCCAACCCGGATATGAAAATGAAAATTTAAAATTCCGTGTGCTCTATTAAAACTAAATAAAATTGGAGTCTTACTCGTAAAAGGTATTTAACATGTTCGCTGCTAAAGTCGCCCCTGGGGCGTCAACACATTCTTTGTAGAGACGCTGATGACGCCCGTTGCGCGTCATTCGATTCTCTTTGTTTGTATGGTACCGAATATTTTAAGATTTTAAGGTTTCGAAAATACCGTAAGATTTTAAGGTTTCGAAAATATGATTTTTTTCAGTACCTCTACACTATTCTATAAATACATATCGCAGTGAATGTGTTAAAATGAGGAATTCATATATAAAATACATGGACAATGTTTTATAAATTGTAATAAAAACCTTTTGATTTCCGTGTCAAAATTATTATATCTGTTTATTTTCTTACAGGCAATTTTTTGTATTATCTACGTAGTGATAGTCTACCTGCTGACCTCTCAGCCACTTGAATGGTGCAGGTTCTCTATGTTCCTGGCTGCATGCCTGCTCATCTCTTTCGTGGCTCAGAGCGTGGGGCTGGTGGTTGGTGCTGCTATGAATGTTCAGGTGTGTTATTTCCTTCTTTAATATGCTGAAAGTATCTCTATGTGCATATCTGTACCTGGAAAGTCAGTAACACTATCTCCATTTGGACTTTTTAACTGATTATGCATTTACAATATAGTAAAAGTCCCCTAATTAGAACAATGATAATTCGTATTTTTCCCCATTTACTAGGTCCCGAAATCAAATTTTCTTAATGAATTCTACTGTTCTTTTGAAAAACTGCATACTGTTCATTCGAAAAACCGCATGTTTTCATGCCAATAATTATTTATGATTTCTTATAATTGGAAATATTTCAAATCACAAATCTACATAATAGTCGGGGCCTGGTGCTGGATGACCGGCGTGCGGTTAATTTCCGGGTTTCCCATTATCTCCAAAATTTCAAAATTGAAATATCTCAAGAAGTATAGGGAAGCCCACGGATAAAATAATAAACAATGTAAAAGAGTAAAATAAAAATATAATTTCAGAATATTTTGTGTAACTCTTATTTTTAACCTTTGTGTAAATGAGCAATTTTTCTTTCTTACTAAATATGAATTCTGAGAAGAAATTAAAGTGGCGCAATATTTGATGTATATTTTTTATATTCTAAATATCAATCATTTCTTTGTTGACATCCCTGAGAATTACTTTGTTTACCTTCACTTATTGCTCTGTTTGGCTTCACTTCACTTAGTCATTTATAAATTTCAACGTAGGTTGTATGTCATATTATTCATCCTTCAAAGTTGAATGCTTCTCAGGCAATTGCGACATCGACATACCATCCAATAATGATATATTGCATTTTTGGGAGAGATGCAAAAATACTTATGTAGTAGACCCAACATACAATTTAATGTTTGTGAAAACTTTGGTTTTGTGGTAGATCACATTGCACATAAGTGCACGCCCAACCAAAAACAATCTAAAATAACCTTAAAGAACACATATTTCGAAGGGAGCTAAACGATTTATTTATATAAAGAAAAAATTTGCAGAACTTACAATTTTCTGTACCTATTCAAAATCACGCTCGCTGAATGACTCTTCTATTGTTACTGCTGTCGCTCTTACAGTTGGGTATAAAAATATTAATTTAGAAGACAAATTATTACTAATAACATAAATGACACAATTATGCATTTAAAATTTCAAACATTATAAACTGTGTAAATAGAGAAATTAATCTTTTGGCATTCTAACATAACATACCAATAATTGAAGTAAGCAGTGTTTGCTGTATTTTAAGGTGTTGGATGTACAGTCTGTCAAAAAAGAGTTGAAAGTAAATAAGGGTGCTGCGATCGCCTGATTGGCAACACCGTAGTTGTATATAGCTGATTGCAAAAATGCACTAAACCACAAAAAAAAAAATTGTCGGAAAAAATAAACACTAGCCGTTTTGATGAACTTACCTATAATATAAAATTTAATATAAAAAGAGTATAAATGGTATTTCACTATATTCCGTTGAATTTCTGAGTTAACAAAATCATTTTGCTTAAGCTAATTAAGGAAAATTTGAAATAAATTTTGAAAGTGGTTTTAAGTTTCGAATCTGTTGGCGAATGGCACAGATATTGAAATCGTCCAATTCTTTTTTAGGGCAACCCTTCCTTTTTTTGCCTGGAGTTGTGAATTTTCCCCCATTTTCTTCGTATTCTTTAATACATCGTCTAACCGTGCTTTTTTATTTACCTGTAAATAAAAAAAACATTAATGCTAATATAAATAATAATTTATTAAATAACATTTACAAAATGATCCATTAAATAACACTACATACTCGTGATATATTATGGTAACATAACCTTTATGTTCGTAATATAACTTTTATGATGAAAATATAAATCTCATAAAACTTTTTAAAAATATGAGTTATACCATTTGTCCAAGCAGCTGTCAAACTATGTAAACGTAAACATAACCTCAAAAATGATAACTTTTTAACAAAAATCAACTCGAAATATATGTGAATGATTTCTAAACTTGAAAGATTTTTTATTATTATTTAAAAAACATAAATACATACCAGTCATACTAGCAGTTCGCGCATAAACGTAATAAATAAATGTGACATGACAGCTTATGTTGGTGTTGCCAAGCTATAATTTTTTTAGTTCCAATTTTATTCATTTCTACTCTTTCTTGACAGACTGTAAGTGGTAGTATATTTTTGTATGTATTGTAATGCATGAATATTAATTTTATTTAAAATTCGTGCATAATTCTTATTCCAAGTATATCAATATTTTCACAGAATGGTGTGTTCCTGGCTCCTGTGATGTCTGTGCCCTTCCTGCTGTTCTCTGGCTTCTTCGTTTCCTTCAAGGCAATACCTGTGTACTTACGCTGGATCACATACCTCTCTTATATCCGATATGGCTTTGAGGGAACAGCCCTGGCTACATATTCCTTTGGAAGGGAAAAACTCAAGTGTCATCAAGTATGTATAATTTTGTTTCTGTAACTTTGTGACCTAGTAGTTTTTGTGTTTTGAGTTAAGGGTATCATAAGTTTAGGAGTGTTCCATCCGAAGCACTGCAACCATAGTTGATCTATTGTAACCTGCCTAGAAACATTAATTTGAATATTTAAAACTATTATTGGAGATATCCCAACCAGCTGATCTCATGATGATAAATAATAATTTCCAGGAAGTCCATTGTGGATGCCATAATTTAATTAAAAGTTTCAAGTATCTATAATAAACCAGTTAGACGACACAGACGATGATGCTATTAAAAAAACAACCACACAACACAAAAAAAAATTGTCTAAGCTTCGATGGAAAAGTCAACCTGTCCCATCGATAGACCGGCAATTTATACCAAGTTCTCGCTATCAGAAAGAAAAAATTACTTCCCATAAGTAATGACTGGGATTTAATCACTCAGGTCCTTTTTTTTATTTAAATCCTACTAAAAGGACAGTTGCATCACAAGTAATATTGGAATAACTGATAATTCATATTAGGGTGAGAAGTTTGAGAAGTACACACGATTAGCTCAAGTGCAAGATTCTGTATAGAGAAATTTAATTCTTATCAAACTCGAATTTCTGATAACACATTGGGTAATATGCCTGAAATTTGGTCAACTATCATAAAAGTGTGTTTTTTCATATTGCAATGTTAGCAGTTAAACTAAAATGTATGATAGATTAAATTGCTACCTTTTATGATGGCTAGTTACACTTAGTTATATTTGCTGTCTTTATTTATATATAGGCCTATATTTATCATACGTGCATATTTTTCTAAATGATCAAAATATATTTATAATAAAATAAGTCTTACAATTTCTTTTAATAATTTTTAATGTTTTTTTTCTCTTGCCAGTCTTACTGCCACTTCAAATCTCCCAAAACTACCTTGCAAGAATTGGACATGTTGGATGCTGATTTCACCCTTGATATAGCTGCTTTGTGTCTGATCTTTGTTGTGCTGAGAATTTCTGCATTCTTCTTCCTGCGATGGAAGCTGAAGTCAACAAGATAAATCATTAGTTTCATAGTTCTTTTAGGATCTTTGTAAATTGGAAGGAAAAGTTAAACCGGGTCAGGTTCTTTAAATGAAATTATATATTTATATATTTGACATGAAGGTGTTTAAAATGTCTCCTTTTCAAATTTAATAAGCCCGTCATTGATAAATTTGAGGTGATTTCAATTGTTTCAATTCATTATTCTGAATAATTTATAAGACTGGACTTCATTTATACTGATCTAGATCTTTTGAAAGAATAAAGACTGAATTTTTTTTAAATGAATTTTTTTCCTGATCTTGTTACAGCAGCAGCAAAATTATACTTAGCTAAACACTTTTACAATTTGTAATTCATAATTTATTTTATGGTTATGAACTGTAAAAGGTAAGTAAATTTCTATAAAAATTTTATGTTTTAAAAAAAATTGTTGAAAGTTGAAAGTCTAAATATTATCTGGTTTAACTATCCTTTCAAATAAATTATTTATATAACATAAATGTCCGTTTTGTTTCTTTACATTTCTTAATGTTCTCTACATTCTAAGTGGTGTTTTTATACTCTTATTTTAATTTAACGAGCCTTAACGAATTACTATTTTGATAAAAATATAATTTATTCCTAAAATTCTAAGATTTTTGTACCTAATTCGTCATTCCAATCTATAAAATCTCCTTTGAGGACTTCAACTTTTTTTCTTTAAAAAAACAAATTTAACCTTAGATTTGAGTAACTTTAACTAGGTTTTGTTTGTTTCTTTCTAATTAGTGTAAAAATATATATGGCCAAGTGAACATAATGTACTGCTATTTTTGAGCTTTTGAGCTTAAGGTTAGAAATACTTTTTAATAGTAGACATAATAGTCTATTGAATATAGTGATATGTAATTATAATTATTTTTTACCTTCTCTCTATTATCATAAGTTTTTGCATGTTTTTTAAGGTTTCCTAAAGGGGTGCACATATTAGTGTAGTATATATTTTCAATATTTACATTATTTCTCTCTCTTTGATTGAATTTTGGTGCAATGGCAGAGCCATTTTAAAACCATATTTTTATTTAATACTAATTAATACAGTTAATTTACATCATTTATTAAGATGTATCAAAAAATTGGAATTTCCTTTGAAATATGAAATTTTCTAATACTGCACTACTTCAACATCATGGCTGGATTATTTGATAGATCAATTAGTGTAAAAAACAGTGAAATTTCAATACCATTAAATCGAGGATATTAAATAGAGTTCACATTTTTATCTTAACACTTTTTTTAATGATATATGAATTTTTTTGCATATTATGTTATTAATTGAAAATACTCTTCTTTATTGAATTAGTAACAAATTAATAAAGTGTCATATTTTAATGTGCGTACTCTTAAAAATAATTTTATCACCCAATCAAAATTGAAGCAGTGGCAATCTAACCCCCATACCATTGCAATGCCACTCAGTGGGAAATTTGTCCCTTTTCAGTCCCTTTGTATTGGACATTCTGCTTTAGTGCTTTTATTTCTCACTGAGAACAACTTAAATACTTTGTAAAGAAAACTTTTAATAAAATTGTTATCATTATAAAATAAACACACATAATTATGTCAACAGCCCGACAGCAAGCATTACAAAATTTCTTCTGAACAAATTAACAATAGCTGTGAAAATATTTTATAGTTAACACAACACTGGAGGTGTCCACACAATCTGGCACACTCGGATAGGGTTTCTGCAGTTCTAATTCAAGTCACTGTCAAATGATCTTTATTTCTCCTATTTTTAGAGTAACATTTCCCTTCCGGAACTATTTCTGTAATGCTGTCCATTTATTTTAGGACCTCAACTTATGTCTCAAATTTATAAATGATGAAAAAATATTCATACTTGTTTTTTTTTCAATAGTATTTTGTTTGTATGTAAAACATTGTTTTTTTTTTTTTTTTTTAATTGGGCTGTTTTATTGAATTTGTAATTGATTTATGCAAGGGTGAGTGATTTCATTATTTTAAATTTATATGAAGTACTCGTAATATATTTGTGGATTATATAAGTTTTTTTATTCACTACTACATCAAGTAACAATTTATTTGAAGTAAACTCATAGGTCTAATAAAAAATTCACAAATTTCTTCCATTATTAAAAAATTACTACTTTCAATATGATTTGGGGATTTTTTCCACTAATATAGATAATAAATGGCCCAGTCACTTTTAGCACTGCTTGAATTTCTAAAGATTTTTAATATAGAAAACAAAATGTTCTCTAATTATGTATAAATTTATTATTTCATAATTATTATTTTTGTCTTATGCAGTTGCACTTAATTTTCTGAATTTGACTTTTTTGTATAAAAGTATATCAAGGTTTAAGTTTTTAACAAAATTTTGCTTTGATATTGCATGTACTCTCTTGGACAGGGGTTTAAGAATTCGCCTTGAAAAATTTATATTTGATCTGTCAAAAATAAAACAACCATAAAATGATTATATTTTTATGAAGAGAGGAAGTCTTAGAATTAATGTGGCAAATAACAATTCGAACAAAATCAATATATATATTGAAATTTAATAAAATTACTGCCCTGTAATAGATTTTATGGTAACTACTATTAAAAACTTTTATAATTTTTTGGCGTCATTAAAATATGTTCTTAAATATTTATAATTGTATTGAATAAAGTGTGTAGTTACTATAACATATTTTTGATAAAGCTCTAATGTTTGATACAATGAACCGATACAAGTGACACTAAAGTACAGAAGTGTAATATTCTAGCTTGATGGTAATTTTATGAAAATTGTGATGATATGGAAGTTATTGTTTGTAAGATTTTTTTTATATTGTATCATTTTATCTATGAAAATAAATTAAAACATATTTCAACTGATAATTTTTTTATTCATCAAAATCCTCACATTACACAAAGTCGAAGGTGACATACAAATTTAATCTCCTTACGATTCCAGGCACATCATCAACTTCACCCTCTTAGTTATTTGAATTCTTGTAGAAAAAATAAAAAAGTTACGGATTAAATTTTTTTAAATTCAAGTAATTATATAGGAATATATGATATATATTTTATTTTATTACAAACATTTCTTTATAGCCAATTCTCCTCAGGTTGTTAGTACATAAGTACAAAAATCTGTTTATCACTTGAAAATGAACTAGAGACAGAGAACATTGAGAAACTTTTTACTTTCTGGATGATTCTAGTTTTTCATCAAAAATTCTTAAACATCATTTGAGTGACCTTGTGTTGGTGCCTAAACCTGATTAATTTGAAGGTTGCATTTCTTCTTCAACTTTATTATAAAGAGCTGTCCAATGAGTTTTGGATTTCAATTGTGTTGTTTTTCCAAATCTTATGAATAATAAAACTGACCACTTATTGTACCATTTTCTATGCCAGAATAGTAAAAAAGAGCCCATGTTCAATATCCAATGTTTTTTTTTTCCTTTTCTTTCAGCTTATTTTAGTTCTATTGATTTTCTTGTGCTCTTGTATCGTCGTTGTTAAGGAAAAAGTCACTAATTACCATTTTTGCTCAAAATGAGATTTTTCATTATTAGAATCAAAAACACAAATCTCTATCATTCTAAAAGTAAAAAAATGGCGTTATTTAAGCCAATAGCGAAATTTGGCCACTAAAAAAATCATTAACTGTAAAAATTGATTGTTTGTTTGTATGGAAAAGTCATTATATTACTTGATGAGCTCCATAAAGTCTAGGTGCAATTAATGACTTTTTCCTTAACAAGGACGATATATTCATTTGTTATATATTCAGTTCATTTGGTATATTTCGACAATCTCTATAAAACTGTTATCATACCATATCTAATATAAGGACGAGAACCATGGGCTCCCTACAGAAGAAACAATAAAACACTCGAAAAATAACAGGCGAATAATTGAGATTTAATAATATTACTGAGTAGAGCTTCCCAGCCTGTGTATCATTGGGAAGTGTGCCACAAGATATTCAGACATCTACTTAACCTCGGCAGAGTTTTAATAAGAATTTATGAGCTAAAAGATGTTTTGAAACTTCTGAATTTTTGGATTATTATAGGGATCAAAAAATGGCTTACCTTACACATATATTCGAACATCTGAATGAACTTAGTCGAAAAATGCAAGGAGACTATATTGAAATGTGGTTATAAAATTAATGGATTTGAATCTTGGTTTAGGAATTGAGTTGTGTTCTATTCAACAAGCGCAAGTATGTCATGGAAAGAGTTCATAACCTATCGTTGAACTTTGTAATTATTTTCAACAGCAGTCCAATAAAAAATTTGCTTACTGCAAATTGTTTTTTCTTTACTTCTAAAATCAACTGATAATAAGCATTAATAACATAACACTATTAATTTTTATGGAGCGTGCCTGTCAACATGCAAATTTCATACATTCGTATGTTTTTTTTCACAATATATTAACATATGCTATTGTGATAAACCTTGACTATACAGAATTGTACCTGGTTATTTTTTTTCATTTAAGTGTTAAATATTCATTTAAGTGAAATGCTATATATTCATTTAAGTGAAAAAAGTGATAGGTATGTACCAAAAGTATTCTATAGTGTGCTGTGAAAATTTTGTAATTTGAATATTGTTTATCGTGGCGTAAAAAAGGTTGGGAATCTGACCAGAGTAAACTGCTGTTGCATCAAGGTCTGGATATATAGCTCACATGCCTAATTCTAGACATCTAACAAATATCCTTTTTAATGAATTGACAGAGGGCAGAAGAAAGCACAGTGGACAACACAAGACATATAACTACGTATTGAATGACAAGCCCAAAAACATAAATGCTCTGCACAACTGCAAGCAAATGGCAGTAGATTGAGCCAAATGGCATAGAATAGTTATAAATTTATCAGGGACCCAATGGAGAAAAAAAATGCAGGCAAGCTGCAAGTACTGAAGCTTAGTCATATATGCAACAAGATATGCCTATCACAAATTGGCTTATATGGTCATCTCTAGTAGCATCAACAAGTATTATAATCTCCCACATTGTACTTTGCCTTCTTATTATATTTGTCACATTTAATAATTCATATTTGGTTTGGCAGACATCACTCAATAGTGATTTAGTACACGGTGATATTCAGTTTGAATCAGCTATACCTAGTTTCCGATCTCTAAATTATTCTCACTCTCTTATCGACAGCTGCTGTGATTGGCTTTCGCTTGATAAGGGGAGGATTTTTATTTGAATTTTGTACTTTGACATGTACCTTTAAAACTAGATGCGTTCTTTAAATTACTATCATTCATTTGTCTTGCTAGTTTTATTTGGACTACTTTAACCTCAAAGAAAAAACGATCAGTTGTACGTGTATGTATGATTAATTCAAGGAAGTGATTAAATATTTAATATTTCTAAAGAAAATTGTTATTAGTTCAGTACTATTTCAAAAGATGTCACTATATCAGCTAAACTAGTGCTTCTTAATTTTTTTCCCGAAGGCCCTCAAAAACTGAAAAATGTATGGCTCCCTAAAAATTGTTTTTAGCAACCAACAGTGCTTTATTTTCTATTAATTTTTATTTTAGGAACATTTTTATTCTAAGTGTCGTAACACATCATTTACTTGCTTACAAAACAAAAATTAAATGAAATATGATAAAAAAAAAACTTCTACAGCTGGTAAAAAATGAACATCTGAATTTGCATAGTTTATATACCGTATTATTTTTTACCAACAAATTTAAATAATTAGGAAAAGTATTTATAAATATAAGTAGATCTTACTTTTAAAATACTTCTTCTTCTCAGTGTCATGTCAGGTCCCCCCAATGTTGAATATTACTTGAGAGTATATCTTTGTCCCGGCAGCCCGAAAAAGACCTCCAACGCCTCTTATGCCAGTCCAATCACGTATATTGCGGAGCCAGGAGATTTGCCTCCTGCCAACACCTCTTCGGCCTTCTATTTTACTTTGGATGATCAGGTGCAGTAATTTGTACTTTACTCCTCTAAGTACATGACCCAAGTAGAGGACACCTTTCAGATTTTAATATTAGTCAGCAACTCTCTATCAACTTTGGCTCTTTGAAGAACCCTTGTGTTGCTGACCATATCCGTCCAAGGTATTCGTAGCATTCTCCGGTGCATCCACATTTCGAATGCTTCTTTCTAGTCGGTTCATACTACTTACTTTGAGGGTCCATGATTTCACTCCATGCAATAACACTGACCAAACGTAGCATTTCACTAACCATTGTCGAAGTTTCAAGTTTAGATTATCATCGCAGAATACGCTTCTCGTTTTATTAAAAGTCGTACGAAATTATTCAATTCTGCACTTGACTTCGGTTTCTAGGTCGAGGTCTTCCGAGGTATTTAAATTTTTTCACTCTCTCTATATCAGCGCCGTTCAATGTAAGACATGCTCCCGCGTGATCCTGCCAGCCAAACACCATGAACTTAGTTTTACTCACGTTCATGTTCAGCCCCAACCTCACATCGACTTCATTAATTCTATCTATAAGCGTTTGAAGGTCGTCAATACTGTCTGCCAGAACAACTGTATCATCTGCGTACCTGATGTTATTGACGCATACACCATTCACCTTGACCCCCAGATTCAAGTTATATAGTGCTTCCTTGAAAACTATATCAGAGTACAGATTGAATAACATAGGTGACAAAACACAACCTTTTCGGACTCCACGTTGAATTGGTATGCCTTTCGATTTGTTATTTTTCAATTTAATTACAACTTCCTGGTTCCAGTAGAGGTTTTTAATAATATTTATATCCTTATCATCTATCACCCCGTTCCTGAAGCATCTTAACAAGGTCTGCGTGTTTCACTCTATCGAATGCCTTCTCTCAAAACACTAAAATGTTTAATTGCTCTAGTAGCAGGAACCCCACTGCCCCTAATTTGAGAAGCACTGGGCTAAACCACTCACTGCCTTTGTAACCTTAGTAATGCCCTCACAAATTTCTGTTTATATCTTGGCCATTTTTCAAGAAAGAAAGAACATCATGAGTACATTAACAACCTACTCATTGGGACCCGACATATAGAAGAAAAAACAATTTTCTTATTGTTAATCAATTTTTTTATGGAACAAAACTGGACAGCTAATATGGCATGTTTGAAGAACTATAGGCTTTTATTGCAGGCAATAAGACTATCCTGGATATTTGAAAGAAATGTGCTTAAAAATATCAACACAAATAAGCATACTATACGTGTAAACCAAATAAGATCAAAATCAGGATTATTATTATCCACAAAATTGTCAGTTTTTCATGGCAAAACAGATTATTGTGTACTATGGAATTAGAAAAACTTCAATTTACGGATGTTTTCTTGACCTAAGCAAAGTTTTTGATTGAGAAATTCACAAGAGGCTCTGAGAAAACCTGATGGAGAAAAATGTACTTTCATCACTAACAATTGTTTTGGCTTGGTGGTAATCAAAGTAAGTTAATATTGTAAAATAGGTGAAAGACATCTGAACTAATGTATCTACAAACTGGAGTGAGACAAGGTGGATGCATGTCTCCCAGTTTCTTCGATTTGTACATGAATATACTACCTAAGCAATTAACTCAATCGGGAGTAGGAAGTCATAATGGTTCCTACTGCATAAATCCCGAGCTATGCTGATGGCATGGTTCTGTGAATAAATGCTGTAGAAATGTGTGCATTTAGAAGTAATGTACGCTGAGTAATTAGCGGAGTAACAATGTATGACATAATACAGAATGAATGTGAAATTAAAGCTGATGTGTTAAGTAAGGTGAAGAAAATCATTTTGAGAGGGTTTAGACCATAGGTTCTCAACCTTATTTTGCCCACCGCCCACTTTGAGAATATTTTTTTTCTAAAGCCCCCCAATTTTTTTTACTTGCGAATCTGAAACAGCTATTGCCACGATTATATTTAAACGTGTAATATTATATACTATAGTCGTAAGATAGGATATGACCCTATCCTATTTCTGAGTTTAAAGAAGACTGTTTCAATGAGAACAATTAAAACGCATACTTAATTATATTGAAAAGTATTTTTATTAACATTCAAAAGACATTGAATTTGTAACTTCAGTAACATGGAGCCGATTTCTCTTTTTAACGTTTAAACCTCATTTTATTCGTTTGTAATACATAGAAATTTCCCTTTACTTACAAAATACCAATTTTTCTTACAAACATGCTAGCATTATAATTAATCAAGACAAAAGTGTAGTAGAAATGCATTGACGTTGATTTAGAACAAAATGTTTAAACCTCATACATTTGTTAGTAATATACGGAAATTTCAGTGTAGTAACGCATTGACGTTGATTAAGGACATAAAACGTTTAAACCTCATATACTCGTATTTGTTAGTAATATACGGAAATTTCACACTTTTTACTCAAAAAACTGCCATTGACGACCAAGATTACGAATATATGTACAAAATCATCGCAGAATTATGGTTTGTTCCACGTGTTTTCATGTTTTTAGTCCCAAACGTCGAATTTTGCCAAATTTCAATATTTTGCGACAAAATTTCCAAGTTAAAAATCAATTTTATTACTTTTGACTAACAAAATACTAATTTTTCGTATAAATATGCTTGAATTATAATGAATCAAGACAAACTAGTAGTAGAAACGCATTGACGTTGATTTAGGACATGAAACGTTTAAACCTCATACATTTGTTAGTAATTAACACTTTTTACTCAAAAAACTGCCATTGACGATTAAGGTTACGGATATACGAGTATGTACAAAATCATCGCAGAATTATTGTTTGTTCCACGTGTTTTCATGTTTTTTTATCCCAAACGTCCAATTTTGACAAATATTAATATTTTTCATCAATATTTCCAAGTAAAAAATCAATGTTATTACTTATGACTTACAAAATACTAATTTTTCGTACAAACATGCTTGAATTATAATGAATTATGACAAAAGTTTAGAAGAAACGCATTGACGTTGATTTAGGATATAAAACGTTTAAACCTAATCATATTTTTGTTAGTTATACATGGATATTAACACTTTTTGCTCAAAAAACTGCCATTGACGACCAAGGTTACGGATATATGTACAAAATCATCGCAGAATTATTGTTTGTTCCACGTGTTTTCATGTTTTTTTATCCCAAACTTCCAATTTTGCCAAATATCAATATTTTTCATCAATATTTCCGAGTAAAAATTCAATTTTATTACTTTTGACTTACAAAATAACATTTTTACGTTCGAACATGCTAGAATTTAAAACAAATCAAGACAAAAGTGTAGTAGAAACGCATTGACGTTGATTTAGGACATAAAACGTTTAAACCTCATACATTTGTTAGTAATATACGGAAATTTCACACTTTTTACTCAAAAAACTGCCATTGACCACCAAGATTACGAATATGTGTACAAAATCACCACAGAATTATTGTTTGATCCACGTGTTTTCATGTTTATAGTCTAAAACGTCTAATTTTGCCAAATTTCAATATTTTGCGTCAATATTTCCAAGTAAAAAATCAATTTTATTACTTTTGAATTACAAAATACTAATTTTTTGTACAAACATGCTTGAATTATAAAGAATCAATACAAAATAGTGGTAGAAACGCATTGACGTTGATTTAGGACATAAATCGTTTAAACCTCCATACATTTGTTAGTAATATACGGAAATTTCACACTTTTTACTCAAAAAACTGCCATTGACTACCAAGGTTACGAATTTATGTACAAAATCATCACAGAATAATTGTTTGTTCCACGTGTTTTCATGTTTTTAGTCCCATACGCCAGTTTTTGCCAAATTTCAATATTTTGCGTCAATACTTCCAAGTAAAAATCAATTTTATTACTTTTGACTTACAAAATACTAATTTTTCGTACAAACGTGCTTGAATTATAATGAATCAAGACAAAAGTGTAGAAGAAACGCATTGAAGTTGATTTAGGACATAAAACGTTTAAACCTACTGTTAGTAATATACTACTGTTAGTAATATACGGAAATTTCACACTTTTTACTCAAAAAACTTCCATTGACCCCCAAGATTACGAATATGTGTACAAAATCACCACAGAATTATTGTTTGTTCCACGTGTTTTCATGTTTATAGTCTAAAACGTCTAATTTTGCCAAATTTCAATATTTGGCGCCAATATTTCCAAATAAAAAATCAATTTTATTACTTTTGAATTACAAAATACTAATTTTTTGTACAAACATGCTTGAACCATAATAAATCAAGACAAAAGTGTAGTAGAAACGCATTGACGTTGATTTAGGACATAAAATGTTTAAACCTCATTTTATTTGTTTGTAAAATATGGAAATTTCACACTTTTTACTCAAAAAACTGCCATTGACCACCAAGGTTACGGATATATAATATGTACAAAATTATAGCAGAATTATATTCTCATGTTTTTTGTCCAAATTTTCCAAATATCAATATTTTTCATCAATATTTCCATGTAAAAAATCAATTTTATTACTTTTGAATTACAAAATACTAATTTTTCATACAAACATGCTTGAATTTTAATGAATCAAGACAAAAGTGTAGTAGAAACGCATAGACGTTGATTTAGGACATAAAACGTTTAAATCTCATTATACATTTGTTAGTAATATATAGAAATTTCACACTTTTTACCCAAAAAACTACCATTGACGACCAAGGTTACGAATATATGTACAAAATCATCACAGAATTATTGTTTGTTCCACGTGTTTTCATGTTTTTAGTCCCATACGTCCAATTTTGCCAAATTTCAATATTTTGCGTCAATACTCCAAGTAAAAAATCAATTTTATTACTTTTGACTTACAAAATACTAATTTTTCGTACAAACATGGTTGAATTATAATGAATTAAGATATAAGTGTAGAAGAAACGAATTGACATTGATTTAGGACATAAAACGTTTAAACTTCATCATATATTTGTTAGTAATATATGGAAATTTCACACTTTTTACTCAAAAATCTACCATTGACAACCAAAGTTACGGGTATATGTAAAAAATCATCGTAGAATTATTGTTTGTTCCACGTTTTTTCATGTTTTTTGTCCCAAACGTCCAATTTTTCCAAATATCAATATTTTTCATCCATATTTCCAAGCAAAAAATCAATTTTATTACTTCTGACTTACAAAATACTAATTTTTCGTACAAACATGTTTGAATTATAATGAATCATGACAAAAGTGTAGTAGAAAGGCATTGACGTTGATTTAGGACATAAAACGTTTAAACCTCATACATTTGTTAGTAATATACGGAAATTTCACACATTTTACTCAAAAAAACTGCCATTGACCACCAAGGTTACGGATATATGTACAAAATCATCGCAGAATTATTGTTTGTTCCACGTGTTTTCATGTTTTTTTATCCCAAATTCCAATTTTGCCAAATATCAATATTTTGCGTCAATACTTCCAAGTAAACAATCAATTTTTTTTCTTTTGACTAACAAAATACTAATTTTTCGTACAAACATGGTTGAATTATAATGAATCAAGACAAAAGTGTACTAGAAACGCATTGACGTTGATTTAGGACATAAAACGTTTAAACCTCATACATTTGTTAGTAATATACGGAAATTTCACACTTTTTACTCAAAAAACTGCCATTGACCACCAAGATTACGAATATGTGTACAAAATCACCACAGAATTATTTTTGGTTCCACGTGTTTTCATGTTTATAGTCTAAAACGTATAATTTGGCCAAATTTCAATATTTTTCGTCAATATTTCCAAATAAAAAAACATTTTTATTACTTTTAAATTACAAAATACTAATTTTTCGTACAAACATGCTTGAATTCTAATGAAACAAGACAAAAGTGTAGTAGAAACGCATAGACGTTGGTTTAGGACATAAAACGTTTAAATCTAATTATATATTTGTTAGATATTTATGGAAATTTCACACATTTTACTCAAAAAACTGTCATTGACCACCAAGGTTACGGATATATGTACAAAATCATTGCAGAATTATGGTTTGTTCCACGTGTTCTCATGTTTTTTGTCCCAAACGTCCAATTTTTCCAAATATCAATATTTTTCATCCATATTTCCAAGTAAAAAATCAGTTATTACTTTTGACTAACAAAATACTAATTTTTCGTACAAACATGATTGAATTATAACTAATCAAGACAAAAGTGTAGTAGAAATTTTGCCAAATTTCAATATTTTGCGTCAACACTTCCTAGAAAAAAATAAATTTTATTACTTTTGACTTACAAAATACCAATTTTTCTTACAAACATGCTAGCATTATAATAAATCAAGACAAAAATGTAGTAGAAATGCATTGACGTTGATTTAGGACATAAAACGTTTAAATCTCATACATTTGTTTGTAATATACGGAAATTTCACACTTTTTACTCAAAAAACTGCCATTGACCACCAAGGTTACGGATGTATGTACAAAATCACCACAGAATTCTTGTTTGTTCCACGTGTTTACATGTTTTTTGTCCCAAACGTCGAATTTTGCCAAATTTCAATATTTTGCGACAATATTTCCAAGTAAAAAATCAATTTTATTACTTTTGACTAACAAAATACTAATTTTTCGTACAAACATGATTGAATTATAATGAATCAAGACAAAAGTGCAGTAGAAACGCATTGACGTTGATTTAGGACATAAAACGTTTAAATCTCATACATTTGTTTGTAATATACGGAAATTTCACACTTTTTACTCAAAAAACTGCCATTGACCACCAAGGTTACGGATGTATGTACAAAATCATCGCAAAAGTATTGCTTGTTCCACGTGTTCTCATGTTTTTTGTCCCAATCGTGCAATTTTGGCAAATTTCAATATTTTGCGTGAATATTTCCAAGTAAAAAATCAAGTTAAAAATAAATTTTCAAAATAATAATTTTTCGTACAAACATATTTGAATTATAATGAATCAAAACAACAGTGTAGTAGAAACGCTTTGACGTTGATTTAGGACATAAAACGTTTTAACCTCATCATATATTTGTTAGTTATACATAAAAATTTCACTCTTTTTGCTCAAAAAACTGCCATTGACGACCGAGGTTACGAATATATGTACAAAATCATTGCAGAATCATTGTTTGTTTCACGTGTTTTTATGTTTTTGGTTCCAAACGTCCAATTTTGCCAAATTTCAATATTTTGCGTCAATATTTCCAAGTAAAAAATCAATTTTATTACTTTTGACTTACACAGAATAACAATTTTTCGTAAAAACATTCTTGAATTATAATGAGAAAAGACAAGAGTGAAGTAGAAATGCATTGCCGTTGATTTAGGACATAAAACGTTTAAACCTCATACATTTGTTAAGTAATATATGGAAATTTCACTCTTTTTACTCAAAAAACTGCCATTGACGAGAAAGGTTGCGAATATATGTACAAAATCACCACAGATATATTGTTTGTTCCACGTGTTTTCAAGTGTTTTGTCCCAAACGTCCAATTTCGCCAAATATCAATATTTGTATTAAATATTTCCATGTAAAAAATGTATTTAACAATAACAAAAATGAACCAATATTAAAGTTTACTTTAGTTAGTACGTGATAAGCGTGTTTTTTTTGTATTTTTTAGACTATATATTTTTATTCTGCGCACGCCTTTCCGTACCATCTCAACGCCCCCTAATTTTCTCTGGGTCTTATACTGCCCCCCTGAAAGTCTCAAACGCCCAAAAGGGGGCGTTATCACCCACGTTGAGAACCTATAGTTTAGACAAACGAATGAATGAAGAAACACTAACCGATATTTTTCTCTGTGTAAAGATTAAAATTGAACACATTTTTGAGAGGTTTGTAGATGGGGGTGATAGTAGAATTGTCAAGTTCAACAGGAATGATCTCTATTATTCCATTATATCTAGTAGAACCCATTGTGATATAACATATAACTGACATTTTGTGCTTTGTAAATATTACACTGTCATACTTAATGTAAGAGAGCTCGGCTACCAAGTTCATTTCGGGGATTGTCAATTGGTTACTTCAGCTGTCATTATATCATTGACACAAAATTTGTTACATTTATTATTTTTATTAATAACGGAGGTGATGATTTGTTTGTCAGAAGTTTGTCATGACTTTAAAGTTTATGTTTGCAAACAACTTGAAACGAATGAGTGCTTAAATTAATTTCTCATTTCAGGATATTTTGTTGATTGTGATTATGTCAATACTTCTCAGGTCCTGATGTAACTTATTGATATCCTTTTTCATTATTTTCTTCATGTTTGGATTACACACTCCAGGAGCATCACCTAATTCTTCTTATTTACGCCTTACCCAGAGGACAACCACAACCAGTTATCGGGTCCATATCAGAAACTGGAACCTTTATAGTATAATACTATGAAAAAGTTTATCTTAGTAAAATGTGTTCATTTTCTGTGAGATGTGAAAATACGGTTTTGAATTTTAATGTGGTATTCATTAAATCATCATGATATGTAATTTATATTCATTTATTAATAATCAATCAATTATTATATGAGACTCCACAATGATATTGATCATGTTATGAAAACTGTCTCTGCTCTAATATTGGAAAGTGTTACTATATCACCTTCTCAAGGAAACATAACAATCATAAATTTTGAATAGGTACATGATAAATAGTATCAAGGATATAGGAATTGAAATCAAAGATCTAGGAATTATTTTGGATTTGAAACTGACTTTAGATTGTTAAATAATGAACAAAACAAATAATAGTTTATTAGAATTTATTATAATGCCTGTAAAGTATTTCAAATTATTTTTCAATCAAAACTCTTGACTACACTTATATCCATAACCACTTAGAATATGCATTTCAAATACGGAATCCAATACATAATATTCACATAGTGACTGGAGCGAGTGTAAAGAAAATTCGTGCCTCATGTAATCTTTCGAAAACCCATGTCATTAACTTTGTATACAGAAGCATACAATATGCTCTGAGTCCAAACTTTATCAGATTGTTCTGTGATGCCCCATGCATCACGAAATATGAGATGATTTTTCACTTTCTTTCTATTTTGCTGATTTTTATCATTTGTAAAACAGTATTCAGTGTGTTATTGACCTTATTTTCTGCAAGGTTTCAAACCTTTCAATGTATTTTTCCATATTACCATCTTTTGAAAACATCTTTCCTAAATAGCACAATTCCTCATATTTCATTGTTCACCCATACCACTCTTTTCATAGCATTCATTCTTTACATATTAATTCTAAAACCTTGCATACATTATTTTAACCAACATTGCCAAATAATTTTCATTTTTCATCATTATTACTTTATCGTCTGCATACAACAAACCATGGATGACCAAATAAACTATTTTTACACCCATCATTTCACTCATCATCCCACTTATGAGTTCCATTCGAGTTGATATAAATATTGAACAGCTATGGAAACATTGCACTTCCTTACTTGATACCTTTCTAACATGATGAAAAAAAAATTTACAGGATATAAAGTTAAGTTTTTTTGTATTATGTACGAGGCATATCCAGAAAGTAAGTGTACTGAATTTTTGAAGGTTACAATTTTTTTTATTTAAACAAAAAAATTACGTGATTACCGTAGTACATATGTAAGCTATTTTTCGACATAGTCGCCATTCCTCTCAATGCAGGTGGTGAAGCGGGATATCAACTTTTTGATGCCTTCCTCGAAGTAGTTTCCCGCCAACCCCTCCGTCCACTTCTCCACCTCCTCCTTTACGTCCTCGTCGGTTGAAAACCTTTTTCCACCCATGTGCAGCTTCAGGGAGGTAAAGAGATAGTAATCTGAAGGTGCTAGGTCAGGGGAATGCGCGGGATGGTTCAGGACATCCCATTTAAACGAGGCGAGCAGTTCCTTCGTGGCGTTGGGCGTGTGTGGTCTGGCATTGTCGTGCAGCAGGCAGACCCCCTTTGTCAGCATGCCTCTCCTCTTGTTCTGAATCGCCCTCCGCAATTTTTTTAGGGTCTCACAGTATCTTGCAGAGTTGATGGTCTCTCCTTGAGGCATATATTCAATTAAAATTATGCCTTGATAGTCCCAAAACACGGATGCCATGATTTTCTTGGCTGAAATTGTGGTCTTGAACTTTTTGGCGGTGGGTGAAGAGGTGTGACGTGACCGTTTTTAAACTCGCGACACCACTTGTACATACTCGTACGATTCATAGCTTTATCACCATATGCAGTTTTCACCTCATTATAAACCTCAACCGGAGGTTTTCCCTTCCAAACGAGATAACGGATGACGCCGCGTATTTCGCACTTGGCGGGAGATTCGATTGACATTTTTCACGAAACGTGTTGTCGCGTCGACATTTCTCAACGTACTGACCTCGAACTGGTCTCGTTGCGGAGGGGAAGGGTCAGGCTTCACGGAAGTGTAGCCAACATGTCGAAAATAAAATCCATCCGGTCGTGAGAGCCTCAGTACACTTCCTTTCTGGATACGCATAGTATAACAATTTTAATTTCATTAGTGGCATGATGTCCTCTACAATGTATGTGACAGTCAACGTTTCTTCACATTAGCAAAAGGGTAAACCAATCAAACCTCACATGTACAAGACATTATCTGTAGACATATCTAAAATAAATCAAAGCTACACTCAATCTTCTTGTAGAATTAAACTCCATGAGACTCCATGAGAAAAACACAGCAGATTCTTCTGTTTCTATCAGTTATCTGATGAATTCAAATTTCTATGCCATTCCAATCGTATGACCAACACCATATTTGTATCGTATCAGCCCTGAAAGGTGCAAATACAATGGCATTGGGGCTTCCATTTAGCAGTTTTACTTCCGAACAGTTAATGGGACACAGTGGACAAGTCATTTGGTGTGATATTAATTGAATATTGTTACACATGAATAGTGGTTGGCCCTCTGCACTTAGGTTTGTCTATTTTTGTTAATTATGAATGACTCTTTGACATTCAATTAAAAAATCTAAGCAATCAATTCATGCACTGTAATTTGAAATATTTGCTTATGCAACACAGCAAATATTCTTAGGAGAATATGCAGGAAATGACTCATGGGAAATATTAAAAAAAATATTTTATTCAATAAGCAATGACTAACAAATATTATTAAATCTAATAAACACGTATGCAATACTTAATTATGCCAATTATATTTCACTTAAAATTCTTGATTTTCATAAATAATTTAAAATAAGTTTAAAACAGAGTGCCAATGCTCATCATGTTCAATATGAATACATCAGATTTTAGACATCTTTAACAGCTCATTTTCCTTTTACTTGGCTCCTTAAATTATTTTCTATGTCCAAATTTTACTCCCGGTAACGCTGAAGCTGTTACATTATAAAATCTTTATATGTAGCC
Organism: Odontocerum albicorne; assembly: GCA_949825065.1. Classification (NCBI taxonomy): domain Eukaryota; kingdom Metazoa; phylum Arthropoda; class Insecta; order Trichoptera; family Odontoceridae; genus Odontocerum; species Odontocerum albicorne. The sequence continues at coordinate 25,284,583 of OX463844.1, read as the reverse complement.
AAGGTATCTCAATTAAATCCCCTTAATTACTTCGAGGAGTTGACTGCGTGCCTTTAACTAAGTCCTTTATTTGGTTATTCTCTTTGACCATTGAATATGTTGAACCCTTTGAATATGTTGAACCATTGAATTGACCATTGAATTGACCATTGAACATTGAATATGTTGAACCCTTTTTGTATAGCCACATCTCGAAGGCTTAAGTTTTGTTCATTTTAGAACCTTTGTCCAACCACGCCCCAACACTAAAGAAATTAGAAGCATTTGATGCATTCAATATACTAAAAGTACTCTTTTTTAAACGTTTTTATGCAAACAAGCTTAATACTATAGACTAAAAGAACTGCGAGATATGACGAAATCACGACAAAAGTGTAATTTGACACCGTGTCAACATAAGTTTTGACAAAATCGAGCCATTTTCTAACGTTTTACCGTTAATGTTAAGGACAAACCCATTATTTTGCCGATGCGAGGATTGTAATAATCGGCAGTCACCAACGAAACATACCACTCATTGACTTTGTAAAATACAGGTATTATTGAAGAAATCACTACAAAAAAGTTATTTTCTAAAAATATTTCGTTTATTTTACATCAAACGTATTTTTTCCGAAAAGGCGGTGTTTATGACATTTTTTTGGGTTTCTAAAAATTCAGCGCGTGATTAACAATAACTCACGATTTGGCTAAAACCGCATAATTTCTAACATTTTTTGTAGCTTTGATACTTATGCGCTACTTTTGAACCGAAACCCCTAGACCACAAAGATAACACATGTTGATAAAATAACAACACTGTATATGAGCAACTCGTATTTGTATATTTTGACGGATTCAGGCTGCATTTTAATAAAATCACAACCTTTGGCCAAAAATCAGTGTTTTGTATATATTTCGTGTGGTTTTTGGCACTTGTTTATTATTGTTTCGACACAAATATCCTATATTGACTCGAAATACTTCGAGATATAACGAAATCATAAGAAAAGTGGAATTTGACACAATACTAACGTTCGTTTTGAAAAAAAGGAGCCATTGTTTAACATTTTACCGATAATGTCAAGGAACAAACAAACCATTTCGGCAAATAAAAGTAATTTGCGACAACCTTTAGGTGATTGCAATATATTATACTAATTGAGTATCGTTCACCAAATATACTCGTACCACCCACTGAAGATGACGAAGACAGATATTATTGAACAATTCACTAGAATACGTTATTTTATAATAATACGGCATTAATTTTTACGTTTTTTTCGTTACTTATTTTTATTAATTTTGTATACCGTTTTGAGTAAACCCGTTCGCATTCGTGACAACAAATTTAATAAAATGGCAGTTTGTAACTATAGAATTGTTACTTTCTATGAGTTCAGCGCTTTGTTAACAAAATCGCATAATTTTGCTAAAACCGCGTAATTTCTGACTATTTTTTTCCACTATACTTTTGAATAAATACCTGGTGAAGTTTTGAGCAAACACGTTCTCATTGTAATGGTTAGAGCAATAATGCTAATTCGTACAAATGTGCACGATTTTACTATTACATATTTGTATATTTTATTAAATACATTAAATGTTTAATTTTGATAAGACCAACACAGTTACAAAAAAAACTTACGTTTTACATTTAATATTACGATGAACGCATCATTTTGACAATAAACCGTTTTTTTTTCTTGTGTTTTTTACACAAGTTCAGATACATCTCTGGTAAGACCAATTATGGATACATCTCTGGTAGACGATCAATACCGATATTATTGGGAAATAACTTTAAAATTCTTATTTTCTTAAAATTCAGAGCTTGGTTAACTAAAACGCATGATTTTGCTAAAAACCGCGTAATTAGTGATACTTTTTTGTAGCTTTTGATACTTACATACTACATTTGACCCGAAAACCCCCATTGCTGACCACATATATACAAAAAATCTGAATTCGGACAAAATTTTAACAAAAACACACAATTTTGCTAAAACCGGTAATTTTGTACAAATTTCGTGTGTCAAACCACACATTTTTATAATATTTTCTTGGCATTAACACCCTTAGTAGAATAAACATACTTAGATACAAGACGAAATCACGACCAAAGTGTAATTTGACACCATGTCAACGTTAGTTTTGACAAAATCTAGTAATTATTTACCGTGTTACTCTAAATATTAAAACAAACGCACCATTTCGCAAAAAAAAAAGAAATTTATGACAAAATTTGATGTGATCGTTGACCAAACATACCACCCATTGAAGATGATAAAGACAGATATGATTGAAAAATTCACTACAATATGTCATTTTCTAAAAAGACAGCGTTTATTTTTACATCAAAGGTAGTTTCTCCTAAAAAAGCGTTTTTTTGTGACAATTTATTGCTGCTTTGGATACCTGGCTGACAGTTTTGAGCGTATTGTTGACCACAAAAATGGCAAATATGGAAAAAAACCACTACAAAAATGCAATATGTTTGGGTTTCAGCAAGATCACAACTTTAGTGTAATTTGTCACATTTAATGGTTAATTTTGACAAACTAACGCAGTTCCTAAAGTTTTAAATTTATAATGTTATAATGTTACGTTTTACATTTATAATTTGTCACATTTAATGGTTAATTTTGACAAACTAACGCATTTCCTAACGTTTTACATTTATAATGTTACGAGAAACGTACAATTTTTCAATAAATAGTGATTTGTGAGAAAATTTGGTTATTTTTGTCCAAAATTTGGTTCTTTTGACCAATTAAATATTTCTGGTAGACAATAACAATATTAACCCAATCACGGCGGGGGACCACTTAACTGGCCCATACATAATACGTGTCGTACTGGCAAGCGGCCTTTTAAGTGGCCACTAACTTTGCGTGTCGATATGTCGGTTAAGATTAAATCTTCTTTAAAACTTTTAACTGAATATAAGACAAAACGTGTCCTCTAGTGACATCTCTTTTAAAATCATCAAAACTTCAAGTACTTGATCCATAAGAAGGATTTAAACAGACCGATTCGAGGCCGTCGAGATTTAAAGCATTTTAAATTTTGGCGCTACTCGTTCGGGTGTGCCGAAGGTCATGTTTCTAATGACGATTTCTCCCAATCATTGTGAGGTATTGTGCGTCGATATTTTTATCTATGTGTACGCGTATTGCGTATTGAATTAATTGCCTTTTTCATTGTTTATGGATTATTGTTTTCTTCGATTATTGCTTCTTATATTGTCGCACTTTATTTATAGCTTTGATTTGGATACCATTACACAAACTGTTTTTTAAGAGATTTTAACATTCACTTACTTTTACAACTTTTCAAATCGTCGTTATTTTTTATGTTACGTGTGTTATACGCCATTGAAACAATTCATAAAATTTTTAAAATAACTTTAAAAATTCAACACCGCTTATATTATCAATATGGCTAAAAGGAACTTGACTGGAAAGGAAATTGAAGATATCACGGTAGTAGAACTTGATTCAGATTTTGAATTAACCGATGAAGAAGACGATGTTGCAGATGATGTTGATCCATTAGAAGAAGAGCAGAGAATGGATGATACAATTATTCCAGATATTGGAGCAACAACCAGCGGCAATGTGGAACCAAACGAACTATTAGAAAATGTATTTTCTTCATGAAGCCGAGGTCCATTTGCGCCAATAATCCACGAGTTTGATGAATTTTCATCTGGCATCTTGCCAACTTACACCAGAATCATCCGAACTCGATATTTTCGAATATTTTTTAAATAAAAATATAATTGAAAATGTGGTACAACAGACTAACCAATTTTATAATTTAAAAAAATTGAGTAAGGAATATTCCGCTAAATCACGAATTCAACGCTGGGTGGATACAAATGTACCAGAATTATATGTATTCTTTGGTGTCACAATGTTGATGACACGAAATAAGCATTTAACCATACGGGAACATTGGTCCACAGACCCACTTTTAAATAGCCCAATTTTTGGCAAGACTATGTCAAGGGACCGGTATGAACTGATTTTAAATATGTTACATTTTTCTAATAACAATATAACAAATAGTGGTGACAAATTGTGTAAAATAAGATTATTGCTTGATCATACTCGCAAAGTTTTTACAAGTGTCATGCTGCCTCACAAAAACTTGTGTATCGATGAGAGCATAGTTGTTTTCAAAGGTTGTCTTATGATAAAACAATACATCCCTTCCAAACGTCACAGATTCGGCATTAAATTATTTGTTTTATGTGATGTTGAAACCGGTTGTGTGTTAGATCTAATTGTGTATTGCGGTGATGGAACAGAAATAATTTATGATAAATCGTTGGGTATATCGGGTGCAGTTATCAAAACGCTTCTCAATGACTATCTTGGAAAAGGACACAACTTGTGGTGTGATAACTGGTACACAAGCCCACAATTATTTAAGTTTTTACATGACAATAAAACAAATGCATGTGGAACCGTTCGAAAATCTCGTAAAGGTATGCCCAACTTCAAAAAAACTAAGAAAGGAGACATTGATTTTCAACATTGTGGACCCTTGTTGGCTATAAAATGGCACGATAAGAGAGAAATTCATATGCTGACAACAAATCATAGTGACAGATTTGTTTCAACAGAGAAATTAAATTATAAAACTGGCGAACAGGTAAAAAAACCTGAGTGCATTGTGGATTACAATAAAAATATGGGTAGTGTGGACAAAACCGATATGATGCTTAGTAGTTTAAATTGCCTTCGAAAAACTTTAAAATGGTATAGAAAGCTGGCTTTTCATTTTGTTGATCTATACATGCTAAATTCATATTTTATTTACAAGCATACAACCGGAAAAACAATAGGTTTAGCGGAATTTCATTTAGCAGTTATAAGACAAATATTTGAAAAATATAAACTAGCATCAAAATTGCGCCATTCATCTCCGTCCACTAGCAATCCACTACATCTTGGTTTATCGGGTTCAATAATAGCCGCACACAGTCCTAAAGAAATTCCAGGAACTGAAAACTGTGCGGAACCTTCTCGTCGATGCTATTGTACCTGCCTGTATACCTACCTAAATGAATTGTCAAAAATAACGAGTGAATTATTAAAACATAAATAAATAAAATTAATTATTGTTGATACATACAGGGTCATTGACCGATCAAGTATTCATAGATAGTTACACGTCAAGAACGGCGACAATGTTTACTATTTTTATAGTACCCGCGATTTGTCCAGTCATCTCCAAATGTAAATAATTATCCTACCTCCCGTCCATGTGATAGAGCGAGGCAGATATATATATAACCCATGGATTCACTCACTGGTATAAATTGTCTGCACTATGCGAAATAAACATACATTTTATTGTCATCCATTCAACTGTCAAGACTTTGTTATTTATTTACCTGCTGTCCGCTTATCGAAATATATCCGCATTCCTGAGTCTATAAATAAACCAATATTGATCAAGATCATCATGGCTTATAGAAATAAGCACTCCGCTATATTGATGATTCTGTACGAGAATTAACGCAGAATCAACTTAAACGAAGAGAACGATGTCGCTATCAAAATCATCAGCACGTCCTAATAAGACACACGCTACACTGATAGCGACCATCGTTATATTGGTGACCCCGAAAGAAAACCGAACACGTACATCGACGAACTACACCATCGTTATATTGGTGACCCCGAAAGAAAACAGAACACGTACATCGACGAACTCGACCATCGTTACAGTGGTAACCCCGACGACGAACAAGAACATCGTTACATTGGCGAGCCCGACGACGAACAAGAACATCGTTACATTGGCGAGCCCGACGACGAACAAGAACATCGTTACATTGGCGAGCCCGACGACGAACTACACCACCGTTACATTGGTGAACCCGAACGAAAATCGAACATCGCTACATTGAGCCCGCACGAAAACTGAACCCGCACGAAAACTGAACCCGCACGAAAACTGAACCCGCACGAAAACTGAACCCGCACGAAAACCGAACCGCACGAAAACTGAACATCGCTACGAATACATACCTCGACTATATCGAATATCGCCGACTCGACAGCAATGTCAAAACAATTGCAACTCGACACCATCATCAGCAGCAACGCGATGAGCATCATGAACAATTTCGTCAACAAGATTTTCGAGTGCACCGCCGCCAACGCCAACCGCCTCGCCCACTACAACAAGATGAGCATCATCACCAGCAGAGAGATCCAGACAACCGTCCAGACTCTACTCCCCGGCGAACTGGCCAAGCACGCCATCAACAAGGACAGCAGAGCCGTCACTCAGATACAACACTACATCTGATTTGGACGAGCCCGACGCCAGCTCATGTGAGGTCAGTCCTGGCGATCAGCCACACGATTTACAGGATTGCCTCCCTCGACGAACTACTGACCGACAAAACGCTGGAGCAGACAAGCATCGCTACAACGTCGCTACAACCACGCTACAACCACGATACAACCACGCTACAACCATGCTACAACCACGCTGCAGCAACGAGCACCGCAGACTCCATCATCATCATCAAGCATCTGCAGATCAACCGTCCACCGCGGACGCCATCTGCAACTTGATCTCCGCCATCATCATCATCATCAAGCCACCGCAGATCAACCTTCCACATCGGATGCCATCTGCAACTTGATCTACATCATCACTATCACCATCAAGCCACCGCAGATCAACCTTCCACATCGGATGCCATCTGCAACTTGATCTACATCATCACTATCACCATCAAGCCACCGCAGATCAACCTTCCACATCGGAAGCCATCTGCAACTTGATCTTCATCATCACCACCATCATCAAGCAACTGCAGATCCACCTTCCACCGCGGACGCCATCTGCAGCTTGACCCACACAACCAATCATCGACGATCAGCGCAACAACCAACCAAGCACCGCAGACAATCCAAAATTTAGCGACAGACGACCAAGCCTACCCCTGTTTCCGCATCACCCATCTGACCGACAGATCTGGGAAAAAACGCCACGCGCTGTCGTTGTCCACGTACCTACTTCGACACAGGGAACCGACAACCAGCCCGACGTCAGATGCACCCGAACCTATCGTTCACGCAAGGCACGCGCCCTCTGCGTTCACTAGGAAGGGAGCTATGTACCTGCCTGTATACCTACCTAAATGAATTGTCAAAAATAACGAGTGAATTATTAAAACATAAATAAATAAAATTAATTATTGTTGATACATACAGGGTCATTGACCGATCAAGTATTCATAGATAGTTACACGTCAAGAACGGCGACAATGTTTACTATTTTTATAGTACCCGCGATTTGTCCAGTCATCTCCAAATGTAAATAATTATCCTACCTCCCGTCCATGTGATAGAGCGAGGCAGATATATATATAACCCATGTATTCACTCACTGGTATAAATTGTCTGCACTATGCGAAATAAACATACATTTTATTGTCATCCATTCAACTGTCAAGATTTTGTTATTTATTTACCTGCTGTCCGCTTATCGAAATATATCCGCATTCCTGAGTCTATAAATAAACCAATATTGATCAAGATCATCATGGCTTATAGAAATAAGCACTCCGCTATATTGATGATTCTGTACGAGAATTAACGCAGAATCAACTTAAACGAAGAGAACGATGTCGCTATCAAAATCATCAGCACGTCCTAATAAGACACACGCTACACTGATAGCGACCATCGTTATACTATGAATGCGCTCATAAACATAAATTAAGGAAAAGATCTAGATATATGTGTGTTGAGTGCAATGTGAGTCTGTGTGTAACATTTTTTGGACCATTTCACGCCAGCAAACACTTTCCACAGTAGAAATATTATTATTGCAGTGTACTTATCGTTATAAATCTTTTCGTCAAAATCCAAAAACATACTTTTATTTGTATAATAGTGTTATAAGAATATTTTCTAATATTACGTGTGTATAGTGTCAGCTAAAAATGCATCGGCGCACAGTTCCACAGTACTCAGCTTCGGGATAATGGTGAGTCATATTTTTATGTAGATACAATATAAATTTATAGACGTAAACACCGCCGCATGTGTGACACACCAAAGATACTCGAGCCATCGCCGTAAAAAGGTTAATAAAAAAATACTAAGTACACCTGGGCCTCGTATAACATGGTCATATGGTTCCACAAAAACGTCGTGTAATACAAAACCGTGTTATACGAGGTTTGAAGTTCATACAAAAATAGTCTTTGCGTTCCAAAAAATATCGAAGTTTGTTAATATCCTTTATTTTTTTATTAAACAATCGACAAAATATACATTTACATATTTATTTAAAAAAACTTTAATAACACACATATAATAGATTATTCATTCATCATCGCTATCACTAACAACTCAACTTGTTCGACTCTTTTTCGAGATCGGTTGTGAGTTTTCATCATCGGAGGACTCGGGAGTATTTTTGGATTTAGCCTTTAAAAATTTTGTAATAAGCGATTGTCTCCCTTTAGCGTATAAATCTTTTTACGTATTTCGTGATAAGGGGCCAAAATATTTTGTAATCCCCTCTTGAGTTTCAAACTTATTTCCATTATGGGATCATTTTCTATAAAAAAAATTCTAGTTTATCAGCCAATCCCAAGCCGTCATTTATTGTTTTTAATGTGAAACATGCGGCTACTTCGCTGCAACTGCTTTCTGAGTCATTAACTATGGTAGGTTCATCCAACATTTCGACTAATTCTTCTTCGTTCAGTGTACGATCCTCCAATATTTCTTCGATATCTCGAATATCAAAATCATCAAATCCTTCTCCACCAATACCACGACAAATGTTAATTGCCTTTTGGTATTCATCTTCTATTGGTGGTACAACATTTTCTCCAGGGACTACTTCTGGCCACAGCTTTTTCCAGCAAGCATTTAAAGTGGATTGTTTTATTTCTTTAACAGATGCAGAAACCATATCGACACAATTTCGAATAGATTTTTTTTCCAAACTTGTATAACTGTTAAATTCTCATCTTGATCGATATCCTCTAATAGTTTTTCAAATGTTCGACGAATATAATACGCTTTAAATGTTGAAATTATACCTTGGTCCAAGGGCTGTATTATAGACGTAGTGTCTGGTGGTAAAAATAATATTTCAACATTTGGATGTTTTAAATCGAGCGGATGTCCTGGTGCATTGTCCAGTATCAATAATATTTAAAAATCAAGATTCTTTTTCCTCATATAAGTTTCTGCATCAGGTATACAACATTTGTGAAACCCTTATATCTTTAAAAATAATAACTGTGGTTAAAGTCTTTTTATTTGCTCTCCAATAAACAGACAAATTCCTTTTGTCATATCCCTTCAGTGCTCGGGGGTTTAAAGACCGATTAATAAGTAAAGGCTTCATTATGAAATCTCCGGAAGAATTAGAACATAAGAGTAAAGATATACTTTATTTCGCCACCTTGAACGCCGTCGCATGTTTTTCGCTTTTTGATATGTAGGTTCTATGGGGCATCTTTTCCCAGTACAATCCCTTTTCATCTGCATTGAATATCTGGTCTGGTGTGTAGACCTTATTTTTTATAATTTCGGCAAATTCTGAAGTAAATTTTTTGACAGATTCTATGTCAGCCGACGCAATTTCTTCTCGAATTTTTATATTACGTAGTGAGAATCGCTTCTTAAAATGTTCAAACAATTCTCTACTACGAGCAAAATCGTGAGATTGTTGTTGATCTTCAGATGACGATTATTCAGTTCTTTTTAAATTATCATAAATTTTTAGTGATCTCTTTTGAATAATGTTTCTGTCTATAGGTATGTTTTTGTCATTGCAGTCTTCGATCCATATCATAAGAGCCCTTTCCATATTTTCTATTATTACTGAGCGTGAACGCGCAGTATTTTTCTTACTGATAGACGATCCTGCCAAAACTATGGATCTATGGGTGCACCAAATCAAACATGTTAAATAATTTTTAATTTGTTTTTGAAACCGTATTATATAAAGCGTGTTGTACAAAAATGTGCCACAATTCATCAACCGTATTATATCAAAACCGTGTTGTATAAATCCGTGTTATACGAAGCCTAAGTGTATATCATTTTTATGTTCTTAGATTTCAACGCACTTAGAAAAAACCGCGCGATTTCTCTAAAATTGCGTATTTTGTGACAAATGTGTTTGTATCTCTTGATACATATATACTATATGCTACATGCAACCGACCCGGAAACCTCTGTTGCTGACCACAAACACAACGAATGTTTACACAATTATAGCAAAACTATAATCTTGAACGTTTAAAAACGAGCTATTTTTGTTTAAATTTTATTTAAAACGAAAAAAAATAACTTTTGTTGTTACATTATTTGATTACAGTATTTTTGATCGATCATGAAGTAGGTACTTACTCTTTTTACAAAATGATGCGCTTTTATCAAAAATCACCTATTCAATTTCCCTTTTGTCGGTATTTTTTTTACAATATTCGCTTTATTTGTCGTCAACGATGGAAGTTTTGCAGCTCAGGAATAGGAAAACAGTTTTAAAAATAGCGATCAATTATCACAATAGCTCTTTTTTGACAAAAGTTTGGATTTTTGTCCAAATAAACACTGAATTCTGTCATTTTTGTTGTGGTTTTTTGATAATATCCGTACTTATCGTTAAAAGTATAACACATGTATGTGGGCCAGATATAAAATACTTCATTTCCTTGTAAGTAACCATTCATTGCCTGTCATAAATATCTTAATCTTCGTCAGCCTTTCTAACATTTTAAAAATATGTTCCTTTAGGGCTTTAAAGTGTTTTTTGACACTTTAAAGATCAAAAGATGGAATTTTTTCAGACTTGTGTTTTTTTAAAGGTCATATGATCTTTTGTAACCTAAAAATTACATTTAAGGCACGTTTGTACTTAAATGACCAAAAATTGGGATTATTTATATTTTTTTGTGCTTAGAACCTAAATGTCATATTTTTTAATATCCAAAGAGTAATCTTAACCCCTTGAAACCTATTTTCGCTTTGAGACTTGCAAGTGTGATTTCTGATTATTTTGTACTTTTAGAAACATCGTAACAGAAATATTTTGTAATAAAAAAAAATACAAAATGCTGTACGTAAGTATTGATTTTTAACGTTGTTTTCAAGCAATCAACTTTGAATCCGATCTTTTAATTATTTTTTTTACCTAGTTTATAAATCTTTTTTTTTATAGTATCATTATATGTATTTCGAAAGAAGGTCAAAAAGAAAAACTTTTTTTGCAAATTTTGTGTTTGAATTTGATACTTTTATTTTTCATCTACAATTATACGAGTATATGTAGTGAATATGTATTTTATCTAGTTGATTATGTTCTAGGCCAGCGTCTTATCAAGGTTGTATGCAAACATCTACCATTTTTCATCTACCATTATACGAGTATATGTAGTGAATATGTATTTTATCTAGTTGATTATGTTCTAGGCCAGCGTCTTATCAAGGTTGTATGCAAACATCTACCATTTTTCATCTACCATTATACGAGTATATGTAGTGAATATGTATTTTATCTAGTTGATTATGTTCTAGGCCAGCGTCTTATCAAGGTTGTATGCAAACATCTACCATTTTTCATCTACCATTATACGAGTATATGTAGTGAATATGTATTTTATCTAGTTGATTATGTTCTAGGCCAGCGTCTAATCCAGGTTGTATGCAAACAAGTAACTGAAAAGTTATAAAACATATGAATCAAAGTATAAATCTTTATTCTTTTTTTCTAAAATGCAAATATTAACGTCATTGACCCAGGGACTTATTTAATTTGACTCTGCATAATAAATGTATTTTTTCCATAAAACGTAAACTAAATATAACTACGGTTCATTTAATTTGACTCTAATACTGACAAACTGTTATTTTTTGATAGGATTCCTGGTTTTTATGAAACTTATGTACTGTAAAGTACAACCTGGCGGGATTATTTACTCATGGGAACCTCTGCTAATCAAATATAATAAATAATGTTACAAAATTAATAATAAGTACCATTTTAAAGAGTTTTTCGAATTGTTGCCCTGTTAAGTTGGATTAAATTTGAACGATAGCTCATATTCGATATGAAACTATTTCATATTCATGTATTTTTTATTTCGCTTGAGGATGAAGGCTACAATACCTTTGAAATGTCGGTTATCGTCTAAGTTAAGTCAACACGGAAACAACTAAGAAAATATTTTAATCTAGAGGGAAACAGTAATGACAATCTTCTAACTAATCTGACAAGTGTTTGGTTAAAATTTATATAAGAATCAAAGTAAAATGGATTGGGGAATAAAAAAAATGAATATTGGGAAGAACGAGAGGAGTTTCTAAAGTTCCTGGTTGATGAACATCTAAGACAGAATCGAGACACGAATACGAGGAATTTTTACTGAGGCTGTAGAACCGTGATGCTTTTGTCGCTAAACGTTGTCCTTTCAATATCCTCTCCATCTTCGGGAACAGGAAAAAATCACGACGGTGTTGGTTTCGGTCAACAATTCACGAATTAGTAGTGAAGTGTGAGTCGGTGCATTATCGTGGTGCAAAATCCAGAAGTTGTTTGCCCATAATTCTAATCAATTTTTTTCCGGATTTACTCACGCAGACAGCGTAAAATCTAAAAAAAAACATTTTTATAATGGAAAACTCTAAATGTGCCAGAATGCGTTGTAAATACTTGCAAACTACCCATCCAATTTGGCTGAAAATTAAAATGTACATCACAGTCAAGATCGGCTCAATCAAAAACAAACACCCCTTGAAATGAAAAAGTTCTATTTATTTTTTTATCAACCCTCGTATATATGTATAATTTCAGGATATACATATATAAATAAACTTTGTTGCTATCAATGAACCTATTATTTATATAACAGAATCAATTGATAAGTCCCTTGGCTTTTCTCGGTCCGATTCCAGCAAGATACCCTTGGGTAATTCTGTTCGGTATTCGATCTTCTGCCAACCCACGTTCATTACCAAACAACTTTTACTAATATATCTCGTTAGAGAGTGATATGCAATTAAATATAACGGCTTTACATAACTTCAAAGAGTTCCATCTGGCAATAAACCGTTCGACAAATTTGATCAACGTCAGGTTATGATAATTTGAAGCTGCCGACGGTCTTGAAACTTGGACTTTTCGATGTGTTACAGCCTTTCGTCAGGTACACTTAAATAGGTATACACGCTATGACCCCACGTTGGTAAGACGCGTGTCCTCCAACCAGACCGTTACGTGTTCAATTCCCGTTAGTACCCAAGTTATTTTCAAAAAGAAGTCCAATCCTGTTTTAACTTAAAACCTCTGTAACATCTTTGTGGTGGGCTGGAAGAGAATACCACATGACAATAATACCGTGAGACTGTACAAAGAAGTATTGCTATTTTTAGCACTACATGACGCTCTTAGAATTCATAAGTATTAATTAATCTAAAGACACACATAAATCCAGATTATGTATATGAGGTCTGAATCCGTTGAGAATTGAACCTGAGATTTTAACTTATTTATCAAGCTTGAATTACAGGCGCAGTTGGACTAACGTTTTGTTAGAAGATTTAATGATATTAATAAAATTGACTATTTATATAGCGCCGTTTTTCAGTCAAACGCGCGTAACTATTGAAAGACATACGGATTGGAAAAACTCAAAATTCATTTTTAATAGAGTCCAGTAATTTCAGTTTCTATTATTGCAAACGTGAAGATAATATTAAATAAATAAATGCGTATAAATGTTCGAATACATGTGTATATATTGCAATTATTTAGAAGGAGTTCTTTCTAACATTGAGCCACATGAACTGGAAAATATGTTGAAATTGCAACGCTTACCAATTTATTTGTATAAAATATTTAATGCAAACTCTCAGTCAATGAAACATAGCAAAATATTTTGATGGAAGAAGAAATATTTTTATAGGAATCCTATTTGACGCTCTCGTGGCCTTATTATGTTAGTTGTAATAAAATACGAGCATATCGAATGTTTTGCCATGATTCTGAATTATTATTCCCCTTCTAAGTAAAACAGTTTTACAAAAATGATCGCTAAAAATCCTACTGATTAAGAGCACGAATTTTAAAATAATCAGAAAAGCACAAAAAAGTCTTAAAATTTTTGATATATAGTACTTATACATTTTCCCGATATTTGAGAATTTTTTTAGGAAATTGGTGGAGAGAAAAACATTCTTCATTTGTCTAACATTTTTAGACTCATATCCATACCTTCCATTTAACCTGTCTAGCAAAATATAACAATAAAAAATATTGAAATATTACTGAGAAAAAAAAACTTTATGATTTTTAATAGATTTTTCCCAATCCACTGTAAACTGCTCACAGACAATACTTATGCAATTAATTGCTTCTAGGAGAAATTACGTAACTAGCAAAAATACGTCAAGTGAGTTATTTTTTATCTGAGTGAGACTGGTTCCAAACGAAAAAAAGTAACCTAAAAATGTCATTGATTATTTTTATGTTCAATTACAAGACCTACTTTCAATCGGATGTAATCATAGCGGATTTTTCATACATTTTCTTCTTAATTTAATGTAAACCTTGTTAAAGCGAAATCACGTAAAGTGAAATCACGTACAGCGAGGAATACCTGTATAGTGATTTTAAATAACTTAGACATTCACATTTTGCATATTATTGAATAAATTAAAAATTAATTTAACAAAATGTAGAAAATATTTTCAAAAAAAAATAAAAGTTAATTTCCTGAAATAGTTTTAATTAATATTTATGTTGCTTATAAATCTGATAAGTAAGTACCTTGAAAATTATTTATATACAGGGAAATGACTTAAGTCACCTGTCACTACTCTTCATTACCTTTTTTTTAATGAACACTTTTATCTCGTCACAACGTGAAAAGTTAGTGGTAACTGGATTAAGTGAAGTTGATTAAAATCTTGATGTGGTTTTGAATAGTAATAAAAGTGAGTAAACTAAAGTCGTTGAACATATTTTTAACCAAGTTCAGGATCACGATGAAAATTTCAAGTTAAACTAGGTTTTAATTTTCTTCCTGTTTTTCAACATTGAAAATTTCAAGGTAAACTAAAACTAGGTTTAAATTTTCTTCCTGTTTTTCAACATTGAAAATTCCTGACTCAATTCTTTTCTACATATCTTTGTGTTTTCCGAAGAATATTGTTATTTTGAATATTCGTAGAGAACAAATACATATGCGTTAGACACCATTATGAGTACATACTCGTATTTATTATATACGAGTATAAAAGTGGTCCAATTTTTAAAACACCTTTTTCTAGTTTTATTTTAAATATTGAATTTGAATAACTTATTCTATAAGATGAAAATATTTATTTCATGGTTGAATTCAATCTTAAATAAAAATGAGTTTTTAATGGATATTTACATAAATCCGGATATTCCTAGCAATGGAAAGTTTGTTACGTTCATTAACCCTTCCCTTACTGTGTTAAAATTGAAACGCGTGCTCCGGTGTTGGGTAGTGAGTACGCGATCAAAAATTAGCGATTTTAAATCGGAAAAAATAAGAACATTCATAGATAATCCCCTTAATTAATTATAATTGAAGTTAAAAATTATAATAATTGAGATTTATTTGCTGAAAACATTAAAAACCCATCTGGCAACGCTCACGGAACGGGCGTACGTCTAACCTATTTGCAAGCGCAGATGTTGTCCTAAACCAAGGAACTTCTATAGAATGCATACAGGTGATTATAACACAGTTCACGTAATCAGGTGGAGGAAACTATGAACAATCGTTATTGCAAAAGTTTGTAAGGTTAAACCAATTACAAGTAGACAGTGGATTTATTTAAATATACAAAGTCAGCGTCATATAATATGGCTGTGTTAATAAAAGTTTTTATTTAAGACCTCTAACATATTTCTGGTTTGTTGAAAGATATTGCTACAGGGCATTAAAGCCGTCAGATTATATTGTACTCAACGAAAACCCGCCAGGTTATATTACATCCAGCCTTGATGTCGCCCTAGCTTGGGTTTCCGGTCATCAAGGCATTCCAGGTAATGAAGAGGCTGATAGTTTAGCTAAAGACGAAACATCTACAGGAAACGCTTATTAATATAAGGGAACATCTGCACAAGACTTATTACATTATGCACGCTTCTCGATGTTAGAGGAGTGGGCAAATCACTGGAATATCTCGAGCTGCCCTAAAGGAAAAATATATGAATCAATTGAACTCCATATTCCAATCAAGCCCTGTTTTTTTTAATATAGAAGCAATAGGAGAGAAACAGGAATTTTAAGTCGAATACGATTTGGACATTGTTGTTCTCTTGTTCACCTGTCCAGATTCCGTATTAGGGATTCTTCGTTGTGGTAGCCAGATAGACGGAGATCTCAAACATTTATTTTTCTCCTGTTCTCTGAATACTTTCCCTTTAATCTTTAAGAAACAAACAAAAATATTCTTCCCCGCAAATCGTCCCTACCTGTTGAGCTTCAATAAAACGTCCATACTTAAAAGCATCATTCATTTTATGAACTAAAATAAAATTTACTTGTAATAAAATACATGTATAATTTATGCACATCAATGATCACCATTTAAACTGAAATCATTCGCTCTATTACTGCATATTTAATTTTATTGTTAATATTAATTTATTTCTATTGTTTAGTTTAATTGTAAAATAGTTTCACTCTTGTATCTTACTAGATAACAGGAGTCTCGGGCCAAGTTGCTTTATCATACTAAAAATACCAACTGCGGACGCGGCAACTCAAGTGCGTTGATGTCGCCCATGTTGATAGAACTAACGAGATCCTATGAAAGTGGACTTGACACTGGCGTATACTCCTTCATAGGAGTTCACGGTCATTATTCAAGAAGAAGAAATAGTAACATAATGTATCAAGTCACTACCATTTATGACACGTATTATTATTTTTCTCAAAATACCCCTTCTCCATAACTTCTAAACAACTGCCATCATTTTCCACATTTCCATTGAGATTTATCTTGTGGTTTAATTTTTATTATATTTTGGTCAAAATTATAATATTTTACATACATAGACTTACGTACAATCACGCCTTTTCCCTATCGGGGCAGGCAGAGTGAACAGAGCACATACTTCCCTGTCTCGATACACATCCTTCGCCACTTCTATAAATCTATATCCACCTTCCCATAACACTCTTAGCATTTTTCTGACTAATTTTCTATGTTTGAAATACTGCAATGTCAACAGTAGCAAAAATGACGATACATAATACGTGTTTTGGTGCCTACCTTGATATAAGGAAGTTAAACTTGGTATTGGCATAAGAAGGGTAAGAGTAAGATTGATACTGAGGGGATGTGTGCATTAAGAAAACAATGTGTAAGGTCAATGTATAAAAGAAGGCGAAATGAAGACATAAAAAATTAATGCATGGATAAAATGGATATTTGAAGTAAGATGAAGAAAGGAATTTTAAGATGGTTTGGACATGTGCAAAGAATTACTAAGTCAGTATACAAGCCAGAAGTCAAGGGGTGCGTAGAAGAGGTAGACCGAGGAAAACCAAACTGGACCAAATGAACCCGATTTTGAAAAAGGTAGTAAAAGTGAGAAATATGATTAACAGAAGATTGTGCATGACGATAAGTATGAATGTGGAGGAGGCGAAAATTACATGCTTGGATAGAAAATATTGGAGATATGTTCTCTCTGCCAACCTGGCAAGGAACACGGCGTCATGATATGTATTAATGTATGAAACACGATCATTGAGACCGATAATAATTTTGAAACAATATCTGGTTTATTGGAAGAAATTGCTTTTAAACAATAAATTCACCGGACGTATTTGCATTAAAGTGGAAAAATAAATTACCCTTAATATTATGAGTCATTAATCTTTCCCTAACATTTATTTTTCTTGACTTTTCGACATTCGTCTTTCAGCCTTAGAAGAATGAACGTTTCTGCGTTATTGCGTTGATTGGATGCAACCACCAGGAAACGAAAATGAAGGTAAGTACGATCATCTGAACTTGAGAAGAAAGTGAATGTCGCAGTGTCAGAGAAAGTACACGACCGGCTGCTGCGAAATGTAACGAAGGTAATTTTTGCTTCTGTACAGTTTGTGATAAATATATGACGGTCAATTGTTATTAAATTAATCATTTTAGCGTTATCTCGGAATTTTATCGCTTAAAAAACAGAATAACATACAAGAGTAAACTTTTTTAAATAGATAGATAGACAATCCCTCGTGCTCGAATATGATTGATATGGACAATGCCTGTGCATGTATTAGTTTATCGTGTGCAACCTATTGTACTTCAGTAAACACACAGTCTTTACAGATCAAACTCAAAATTCCGATGCCAAAGAGATCGAAGTTCTTATGCAGATTTTGTATAACACGCTCTTTTTGAGTTGCTTGATAGCGCGCTGTAACAATTTATTCAGATATCAAACGGCCTAATAGTAAAACCAACCCGAAAGGGAATCTGCCAGGAATCAAACCTGCGACGCCTGATTGCTTAGCGTGAATGCTAATTATTATACCACGGTCAGCGACTGTTTTATATTGCCGTTTACCCAAATTTGGGTATTCCCAGCCAGTTAACAATCAAAGTGCTGATTCCATTCAAATGGAGGGAGACAGGAGAAAAATATGACGTTGATGATATTATTTTTATTTATATGTCCATATTCTTTCTTCTTTCGTATGGAGCCCTTGTGTGCAGTTAAGCTCATTAAAAAACGTTCAACTCATAAATGTGATGATTACAGGACAGTTTCTTTGTTGTCGCATACGAGTAAAATAATATAAAATAACATTGATAAACGACTTGAGATGTATTATACATTGATTTACCTGTTAAACAAGCGGGCATTGGTTTCGGGCAGAGAGTGCAGTGAAAAAAATCTCAATGTGAAATAAATTATCGCGAAATGTCATGAGTTCAACACCAGATATATACTACGAGTATATTCAGTTTCATTGTCATGAGTTCAACACCAGATATATACTACGAGTATACTCAGTTTCATTGTCATGAGTTCAACACCAGATATATACTACGAGTATAATCAGTTTCATTGTCATGATTTCAACACCAGATATATACTACGAGTATACTCAGTTTCATTGTCATGAGTTCAACACCAGATATATACTACGAGTATACTCAGTTTCATTGTCATGAGTTCAACACCAGATATATACTACGAGTATAATCAGTTTCATTGTCATGATTTCAACACCAGATATATACTACGAGTATACTCAGTTTCATTGATTACAGCAAGGTCTTCGATTCGACTGCATACAATGAGGTACCATAAACATTGTTCCCCTGTCTATTTGGCCAGACTCAATATTAGGGATTCTTCTTTGTGTGAGTGTGGCCAGGAGGAGGGAGATCTTCAACATGTATTTTTCTCCTGTTCACTAAATACCTTTCCTTTGACCTTTAAAAAACAAACAGAAATATTCCCCTCCCCCCACCTGTAGTAGAGCCTCAATAAAACTTCCATAATTAAAAGCATCATTCATTTTATTAACCAAAATAAGATTTACTCGTAATAAAAAATATGTATAGTATATGCACTTCGATAGTCGTCATTTAAACTGAAATAATTCGCTCGCTTACTACACATTTAATTCTCATCTTATTGTAAATATTCATTTAGTTTTAAATTTTGTACAATAGTTTAGTTGTAAAATAGTTTCATTATATTTCATTTCATTTCACTGGATAACAGTAGTCCTGGACCAAGTTTATTTAATATACTCAAAATATCAACTACGGACACGGCAACCGAGTGTCGATGTCGCCCATGTGAATTGAATTATCGAAATCCTATGAAGTGGACATCACTTTACACTGGCGTATACTCCTTCATATATTCACGGTCATTATTCAAGAAGAAGAAGGTACCACGCTTAAAAATCTTCTCATTTCGAATTTTTTGGTTGGACAGACAAACGTGCATCAAGATCTCGAAACCGGATGCCATCTCGAAACCGTTTAAAACAGAAAGAGGAGCGCAAGAGGAATACATTTTATCTCTTAAATTATACAAATTTTATTGGGAATATATTATACGAAAAACCTTAGATAAGCGGACTGACGGAATAACAATATAACGAAGGAAAATCAGCAACTTGCGATTTACTGTTGCCACCGTTATTGAAGTGTTCAGTGAAAAGATTTATGCAGAAGTATTCCGCAGTATAGAAACGGAGAGTAAAGTGTTCGGTTTACTTATTAACAGGAGTAAAAAATCATGTTCGCAAAGGTACGTAAAAAAGAACGATACAAAATTATAATACTTCTTACACCTTATAATATTGATTCTTCCTGAATAAAGAAACTACATCGTTAAAATGGGCGTCAGTTAATTAATTGCCTGCATTCGTTCGCAGAATGTGTGACAAAAGTGTGTATATTTCCAGTTTGATAATTTTCTTTGTAGTTTTTAAGGAAAAAAATATTTAACTAAAAAATCACGGGTACCTAATTTTTTGTGAAATTTCAACGTCCGTAAGTATTTATAAAAGTCTAATTGTAAACATCCATTAACAAGTTTCTATCTTTTAATTATTTCTCATGTCAAAGTTTCATCATCTTCTTTTTAGTTTCGCGACTTGAGATTTTTTTTTACTTTTGGTCAACAAAATGAAATGTTTATCAGTTTGCATTCCGAGTATGCTTTTGTACGGCGGTGTCGACTGTGAATTACTTAAAAATAAATGGACTACTGATACAGCGGCGGACTGGGTCGGCGGGTTAATGATAATTTCCCGGTGGACCGGTGTGCGAATGGACTAGTCGTACAACGACGGACTAGGTCGGCGGGTTAATGGTGATTTCCCGGTTGACCGGTATGCTAATATACCGAAATATTCACAGTTTCATTAAATAAAAAAAAAAAAAAAAAAAAAAAAAATATACTTCGTTTACCAGTCCTCTGCGGGTAGGAAATGATCATACAGTAAAAAATAGACAACTATTAGCTCATACTATACTTAACGATGAAATTTACACAACATTGCGACTAGCTACTATTGTGAGGAAACTGGGCTGTACGGTGAATCATGTTTGCAAACTTAGCAAAATACTGAAGGCTTAATAAATTATTAGAGTCCCCTTGTGAATCTTAGGAGAAGCAAATATAGTCTTAGAAAATACAGCAATTGTAAGAGCGAGAAAAAATTATTACACTTATTTTTGTCAATGCTCACAAAAAAATAATTAAAATATATATTTTACAGTGTACCATATGTCAGGTTTATTATTAAGTGGTAATCTTTTCTACTCAATCATATAATAATTTATTTAACCAAGTTTCTGATTAAAGGTAGGAGATTTACATTATTCATGTTAAAAAAAATTATGCAATTGATAGCCAGAAGAGATTGGGAAAGGAAGGATGATGGAAACCATGTAAGTCATGTTAATGAAGGGAGATGATATATTTTTTATTTGAGTTTTGGTACTCACTGACAATGGTGAGAGTTAATAATTAATATAAGGTGGTATAATTAATAAACATAACCAAATGCTCGGTTGTTTCAAGGGCAATAAGTTACCTCCAGACAAGTCCAACTATTTGTAGCATACAAATCGACGTCTGTTGGAGTCTATTCTGCGGCAATCGTGTCACGCGCCTGACACACTTGCATGATGACAACATTATTGAATCTTTCTTAGATCGTCTACATCAGGGTTTCTTAAACTTTTTGGACCAACACCCCCTTGAAGCATCCTAAAATAAGTGAAAGTTAAAATAAAAGACACATGGTTTGTTTGACTAAATCATTATTTATATTAGTTATAAAACTATGACTAACAAAAACAATCATACAATTCGAAATTCACATAAAAAACAATATCATAATGACTCGCAATGTTAACCATATGATTTTTCATAATTTTTCACGACTCTTATTTTAATGACAATTCTTGCAGTGAGATAAACGACGCTTATACGAGTATATGAGCTATACTGTCAAGTTGAAATTGTGTTATAACTGGAATGTTTAATAAATACCACAATAACTCCCTTGAAAGACCTAACGCCCCTCTAATAATATAAATATGTAAACCTCAAGGCTTCCTAAAAATTAATATTGCCCCCAAGGTGGCGCTAATGCCCCTTTGGAAATCACTGATCTTCATTAATGTTTCTATATCTGGTTATGTTTACTTTCTGTAATCGAACATAGAATGTATGCAAGGATCTTTAAATTTAACATAGTGTAACTCTGTATTAAGTCAAAAGGCTATACTGGTTATTACAGTGACACTTTTCTATCCGCTACCGCGGAGGCGTTCTTTAGGCAGACTTATTTTGATGTAAACTATAATAATCAAACTATATATTCCATTCTGTATTATGATCAAGTTCTCCGTATTTTAATATTATATTAATGCGCATTTTGTACATAGCATTTCGATTTTATTTCATCTTCTATATGAATTTTGTTAATTAATTTATGTTTTAATATATGTACAATTTCTAACATTACGGTTGTCAAGTTTTTTGTTAAGATACACGTATAAAACTTATAATAATAAATGATTAATTAATAAGACTGGATTCTCACTTGATCGCGGTTATACCATGCAAACTTCACAACTATCATCATCATCATCAATGGCACTACAGCCCATTGTGGGCCCCGGCCTCCTCCAGCAGTCGTTGCCATTCCCCCCTATCCTGGGATGCACTCCTCCAGCCCCTGATGCCAATCACGTTTGCATCATTCTGCACCCCATCCATCCACCTAAGCTTTGGTCTGCCCACGCTACGTCTTCCTTGGGGCTTGGAAAAGAGTACTTTGTTAGGCATTTCCTCTTCTCCCATTCTTGCTACATGCCCCGCCCAACGTAGCCTCCCAATTTTGATGTATTTTATAATGTTGGGCTCTTTGTATATGCTGTATAACTCCTCATTATATCTCACTCTCCAAGATCCATTTTCCTGTATGGGTCCGAATATTTTTCTGAGTATTTTTCTTTCAAATATTAGAAGGGAAGATTCGTTCTTCTTACTCAATACCCAGCATTCAGACCCATATGTGAGGACAGGTCGTAGCAGTGTCTTATAAATGGTAAGTTTTGTCCTTCTGGACAACAACCGAGATATAAGGTGTTTTCTCAGACCAAAGAAGCATCTATTTGCCATGAATATTCGACGTTTAATCTCGATAGATGCATCATTAACACTTGTCACTATGGATCCCAGGTAGGTGAAGGTGTTTACACGTTCTATTGTATGAGAACTTATATTAATCGTGGTAGGTGTCTGGTTATTACGGGGTGCTTTAGTGGCTATCATATATTTGGTCTTATCGGAGTTGATGCGAAGTCCCATTCTGTTTGCGGCCCTCTCCAACTGAACAAATGTCTCCATCATTGCTTGTGGGGATCTACCAATAATGTCAATATCATCCGCGTAGCCCAGTATTTGGCTTGATTTGTAGAAAATTGACCCATTTGTCTGTACTCCGGATTCTCTTACACACTTCTCTAGAGCCATATTAAAAAGTAGACAAGCTAGTGCGTCTCCTTGACGCAGTCCATTCATTGTGTAAAATGGTTCTGAGATATCATTCTGAATCCAGACTCTACATTGTGATTGGTTCATAGTGAGTCTAACCATCCTTATGAGCTTGTTAGGAATACCCAAGTCCTTCATGGCCGCATAGAGTTGAGAGCGGTTAATGCTGTCATATGCAGCTTTGAAATCGATAAAGAGGTGGTGTGTATCAACATTATACTCTAGGGTTTTTTCCAATATTTGACGGAGAGTGAACATCTGATCTATAGTGGATCTCCCCGGACGAAATCCGCTTTGATATTGGCCTACCAGGTTTTCAGCGTACGGCAGCAATCTGGAGAACAGGACACCGGCAAAGACCTTATATGATGCATTCAGTAGGGTAATTCCTCGATAGTTGGCACATTGCATTGTATCACCCTTTTTGTGGAGTGGGCATATGATTCCAGTCCTCCAATCGTCTGGTACAGTTTCTGAGTCCCATGTTTTCTCCACGATGGTATGGATCATAGCGGTTAGTTCAGTTCCTCCGTACTTAAGTAACTCACCAGGGATATCGTCATGTCCTGGAGACTTATTAACACAACTATCAACTAATGTTAAATAGGTCAAAAGCTGTAGATAGACAACCTGACAACCTGGCAACCTGGTTTGATGTACGAGTATGTATTATAATTCTTTGTATGGAAGCCTTGTCGCGCTAAGAGCATATGTAGTTGGGAACCAAAGGCAGCTTGTGTTATAGTGACAGTAAATGCGGGTAAACTTATCCAAGTGATTAAATCAGGGCTGTGGAGTCGGAAAAAAAAACACGACTCCGACTCCGACTCCGATTCCTATATTTGCCAACAACACGACTCCGACTCCACAACTCCGACTCCACGACTCCGACTCCAAACTCCGACTCCACAACTCCGACTCAAAAAAGCTCAATTTTATCAGGTTGTTTCCTACCTTTGCATATAGCCATTTTTTCATGTTATAGGGATAAAAATAAAACAAGATCAAACTTTAATAATTATTTATTAGAATGTAATAGAATTTATTCTTAAAAACAACATTGCTTCTATTAAATCTGTATTCGTAGAGGCTCTCAAATCAGAATTGAGAATTTTAAGAGCGGAAAATAACCGCTCTACGGATAGTTGGGTTGGCGGTAATGCTGTAACGATCAATGCTGAATCTTTTACGATTTCTAGATACCGCTGTATTGCCATTTCAACATTTAACTTATAAGTTCGGTCAATTTTTTCCATTATTTTCAATGCATCATAAAATTCAATTTTAAATTTTGAAATAGAGTCTCCTTCATCTATTGTATATTGGGACTGTGATTCAAACGAGGACGTGTTTAGTTTATCTTGTTCATTGAGATATTTTTCAAAATCGTCTTCAGATTCAGCGGTGTCGGATGAAGATGATGATACTTCGTGTACGCTGCCTGATGTCGTCTCTTTTTCTAGTCGAAGACCTTTCATACGAACGGTTAATTCAAACAGAGCGTTTTTAGCTCTATTTATTTGTTCTTCCGTCAATATGGATCGAACCATGGGGTTAACATAGATCCCAGCCAACAGAATTTTCTTTCGACGTGAGAAAGAAGGAGACAAACGCATTTTCGTAGACTTTATGCATTAAATGGATCTCGGTGATTCACCATATCGGCGCGACTTGCGCTTGCAAGTTTAATATTCGTGCACAATACACATTCATTATAATAATTAAAAAAAATGTATTTTAAATTTTAACGAAAAAGTAGTCGGAGTCGCTCGTTTTTTACGACTCCTACTCCGACTCCGACTCCGGCCCAAACACCGCGACTCCGCGACTCCGACTCCAACTCTGACTCCGACTCCACAGCCCTGGATTAAATACACTAATTAATAGCGAACTATGTTTAAATAAGTATTTTCTCCTTATTTTAGTTTTAATCCGTTTAGATTGAATATACAGTAGTTCTCCTTTATCCGCGAGTGGTACGTTCAAACAACCAGTGGATGTCTGAAACCGCGGATACCAACCTTATACGAGTATGTACTATGTTTCTCATATTCACGAGTATACAAACATATGACAAAATTCAATTTATAAATAAAACACACAACTGATATTCAAAATATAACAAAAATATCTAGAATAATACGGCATTACTTGGAAAAGCCTGAAATGATCCGAAAAATGCTGTAAAAATGCGTGCAGTTAAATGAATGCATACATGGAGTGACAGTGTATGGCAGAATACGGAATGAAGTGATTCGGAATGAGTGTGAACTTAAGGATGTGTTGAGTAAGGTGAAAAAGAGCACTCAGAGATGGTTGGATCACGTGAAACGAATAAATGAAGAAAGTCTAATTCAACATATATACACTGCAAATATGAGTGGAGGGCATGGTAGAGGAAGATCAATGATAGTATAGTTGGATCAAGTCTATAACATTTTGAAAGAAGGAAACGAAGAAAGTCAGAGCAATCGTAGGAATTGTATGAGAAGGTATATAGATGTGGAATAGGCGAAGGATGTGTGTCGAGATAGAAAAATCTGGCACTATGCCCTCTCTGTCTACCCTGACAGGGAAATGGCGTAATGGTGTGTATATACGAGTGTAACGATGAAAAATAATTAATTAAATAGGGCCTTTAGTGTCATTAGATATTGCCCAATGAATATAATGATGAAATATTCAATTATTATATTCATAGGACATAAACAAATTCAAATATAAATGTCATACTATTCGACGAAAATTCGTAACATATGTTGACTTATTTTATTAGAGTAGTGACATGTAATATATTTCCAGTATTTAAGTATCTCAGTACTTGTACGTGGAAACGTTCGTGACACGTGTTTCAAGGATTTTCCTGAAAGTATCAATAAGCCATTGCACGTTAAAAACAAGTAAGTATAAAAATATAAATACTGGTACATAGTTCAAATTGAAGGTTAAATGTATTAGAGATGTATAAAAACTAGCCATTGTTCGGATATGGCGTCACTTATAACATCTACTTGAACAAAATCTTTGTTTTTGTGTTGAATGGAAAAAACAAGAAAAATTACTTAGTATTCATAATTTTCTCTTGCCTATTTTTTTCTTGATAGAATGTCGCACATCGTTTATTGATTATTGCATTGTTTTACACTTTTCTTAATATACAGTATAACTTTGTGGATTAATTTCCACGGGACAATTTCTTACATCTTTCCAAAAATATGTTAAAGATGCATCTGTTGGAAGTGAAGAGTGTCTGCTTTCTAAACGGTGCTATTTAAATTATCGTTTCATTATTCTTATTATTATTATCTGGTTATAAAAACTCGTTGTTGTTACATATTCACATTCATTCGTATTACTAACTCGTGCGATGCCGATCTACGAGTTTCAAACCTATTCCAGTGGTTCTAAAGCCCAAAGGCTCGACTGATGTGATCGAATATAATGTTGTCTCCCGGCGCGCTATTTTACGAGTATATATCCAACGCCAGTTTTGATGTGTTTGTATTTTTATTTATTTATTTTATTAAAATGCACAGTATTTTATCTACCATTAAAAAGGTTACAAAAGTAATACTCAAATTACAATGTTGAGTGCGCATGAATATAAATTAAAAATTATTATTTTTTATTTATATTTTGATAGAATTTATACTTTTTCAAGTAAAGGTAGGTAACGTGTATCAATCAGAGTATATCTTTAAAAAAATTACTATCCATGGACTTATAATTTTTTATCTCCATGAATAGACGACCTTCGTGACCTATTTGGTAAGACGCTTTTCTCCCAGCCCCGAAATTACGGGTTCGAATCCCTTTGGAACCCAGATTTTTTTTTTAATTCCAGACTGGTTTTCACTTTAGGCCTCTTTAACATCTTTCTGGTGGATTGGAAGATATTGGCACACGGCAATAAACCCGTCAGTTTGTACTGTATACAACAAAAGTGTAATAAAATACAATAGGTAGATGAAACATGCAGACGTTGTGAAATGCGCGATTAATCTGATTACATAGACGTAATGAAAATAACTTGAGACTGCATCTAATTAAAGACCAGTACGAATTTAATCAGCTTTGAGTTATTTAGACATTTTCTTCATACTATCAGGTATTACACTCATGACTTTATACTATCAGATATTACACTCATGACTTCATACTATCAGATATTACACTCATGACTTCATACTATCAGATATTACACTCATGACTGCAAAAGTATAAGATATTTTTTCCAATAAAAAATGAGGTTCAAAATGAAAAGCATGAAGAAAAACGTGTACAGACAAAAGAACTTCAAATGAGATATTTAGACATTGGAAAAACTGAATAAACAGATATATTTAAGAATATTTTCAATTAAAAAAAAATAGAAGACACCCAGAGGGTCTAGTATCAGTAAAGCGACGGGAGGGGGGGGGGGGGAGTCTAGTGTCAGTAGAGCAGCAAAATTGAATCACAATATTAACGTCAGTATCATCATCTCTGCTGCAAAGTATAGATATCACTGAACATATTTGGAAGAAGATTCTGCGGAGGATCTATGTTATGCTACAATGGAAGAAGGGTAAAATTAGGAACCGTATGACCTCTTTCAGGATCAACGCATCTTTTGATTTACCGGATTCGAAGGACTCTATTGGGCGGGTCAAGTGGTTGAAAATAGATAATCACTGACAGCCGAGGAGTATTTTGGATAGTGGATCTTAAAAACCGTAGATCTATTTGGATGTCAAGATTTCAACAAATGAACGGTGCTACTGAAGATACTATGATAACTGGGACGCTAAGACGAAGATACCTGGCACAGGGCAGAAGGGAATATATGATGTTCTCGGATGAAGTTAATATCCATCGAAATATAAAAACACTGAAATATAAATATGTCTGGTAACAAAACTCTGAAACTTTTAATGTCATGTCAGTAACGTTAAGCGTTTTATTCACATTTCCTTTTCACCATCCCCTCCTTTTTCCTTCGATCATATCTCCTTTTTATTGTTATTACTATTCATATACAATAATTCATGAATTTTCTTAAAGTTAATAAAAATTGAATATTTTTTACAGCCATGTAACTCATAACTTTTGTCTCGACAGCTAGAAGAGATTGTCACCTGGCAATAAACCCAACAGATTATTATATTGTACAATACAAGTGTTGAATAAGTAAATAATACTCACTCGCACTAGACATATGCGAGTGTAGTTGCCTCTTCTTGTAATCGAGTACCCCAGTTTTGTTTTCACGAAATACCTTTTTAACATATTTCTGGTTGATTGGAAGATATTGCTACATGGCAATAAACCGGCCAGGTTAAACACAATACAGAATAATACAAACATTATGTTATTGGTACCAGTAATTTTGATTATGTTTGGACATCTAGATTATAACGGCATTACAAGTATAATGATGGATAATTCATTCAATCGGATCTTTTCGAAAAACTTCTATAGTATATATTTAAAAACCGCTGCCAGTTAGTGCTCTATGAATATACAAGGATCTTTTAATCAACGACAATGTTATCTACCGGCCACACTCATCAATATGTCTGCTAACTAATTCGTATATTTTGAGGGGTTCCATTCGAATGAGTTAATGACTTTGGTTTATTTTTGTTGCGTTTATTCCATTAACTCACTAAATTGATTTATTTCTTCACAATGTGTTACAATTACATAAAACAATGATTACTTTTACTGGCACAATAGTATTCAACAAAGCAAAACGGACAATAAAATGCAAAAAGAAACATTTTTATAAACCATTTAACTTGTATTTTTTTAAGTACAGGTAAACCTCGCTTTACACTGCTTGCATCGGACGTATGCGTCACCCAAAAACATATGATTTATTTTGTTTGTATGATATCTAAAAATATGATACCGTGTACCTATTGTAATGAAATGTTCCTTATGCGTGGCCTTCGCAATAGTTTCCGTGAAAAGTAGGTCGGCCCATAGTACGAGCATCTCGCAAGCCATGACGGCATACACGGGCGAATATAGGATTGCTGCAATGGCTGCACATAAGGAACGAAAAATGATTAAAATATATTCTCAGTTTCTGGAACGTCTACTGTGTTTTAACTTACGATCAACTTCTACCTGCTAAAGAGAAATCTCTTCCCCCTGCTACTTTTCACAGGAAAAGCATAAAGTACCATAAACCGAAATCTCCGAGTATTGAGCGGCAGCCATCCCACCCACTTATTTTACAGTCTTTGTACCGGTGCTGAACACTGCTAATATTTTACAATGACTTATTCAAAATTTTAAACAGATTTCAGAACAAATTATTATGCAATTTTGTTAAAATCGGTTCCAATTTGGTTATCACTTAAGGTATCTTTATAATTTTTCTAGTTAGTTGAAAGAAATTGTCATATGGCAATAAACCTGTTAGGTTACACTATACTACACTATTCCAGTTTTGTTTTCACTTAATGCTTAGTTGACCTCTCTCTGTCATTTGGAAGAGATTACTACATGCCACTTAACCAAACAATTGTTCTCGTATATATCATATACAATGAAATTGTGACACAATACCTATATGTTTTCTGATAATGTTGCATATTAAGACGTTAATGTGCATACATAACTAAACCCACATTTTACTTGTTCCGCAATAATTAAGGTAATATCACATTGTGTGGACTTGTATGGTTCAATTTAACTTTAAGACCCAATTTAACTATCCATAAAATACTTATTTAACAGAATTAATATTTTGCTCTATGTTTTTTAAGTATTTTAAATAAACCAGAAATGTGTGTTGTGGATTGAGACCTTTTCGTATATAACATATATGTCTATTTAATCATATTAAGTTAGAGGCTGAGGGTTAAGTTGGTTCATGAACATCAAACGTTCACAAAAGGAAAATAATGCATTAGCTTAGGATGATTCAGAAGGTTATGGAGAGATGAGTACTGAATATGCCATTACGGGAGAGGAAGGCGAATTAATGAGTAAGGCAGCAGACCAAAATCTAAAATGTCGATGAGAGGTTTGCCAGCGTTGGAACTGAGCAGGGTGCATTGATGATGCACAGATACACCGATGATAGATATATCAAGAAAGTACTGGAGTAGCAACCGAGGACAGGAAAACTAAGTGTGAGAAGAGTTCTATCAAGATGGTCGGATGTCGTCAGAAAAGTGTCTGGGAGCAACTTGAAGCAATGCGTCCATGATATGAACGAGTGGAGGAGGAAAGTGGAGGTATAGTATATATCTGGCATTGCAGTTATCCGGGCTGATGATGATGTTGGCAATGCATCAAATAAGTTTTTTGAATATAAAAAAGTTGGTACATTTTGTACTGTAAATACGTTTCCGTCATTTCAATGATTTTACTCTTCAGAAAAATATAACTTATTTTCAGTTTAAGTTACAAAAGTTGACAAAATGAGTTAAAAAAGTTACGAAATAAGTATTGTATTGTATTACACTTTTGATTTTAATGTAAATGGTCAAGTATCCGTAAATCCTCATATTACATACATTGATGCATTTATTATGAGAAAAAGTTTTTTTTTCTGAGATAAGGCTGTATTTTTTACATAAGGTAGTATTTGTTCAGAAATAAGGTAACATTTGATCTAAAATAACAAAATATTTGTTTTAAAATAAGGCTGTTTTTTTTAGATAAGTTCGAATTTATTCTGAAAGAACATTCAATCTAAAATAACGCAATACTTGTTCTGAAGTAATGTCTTTTTTCAGATAAGGCCAAATTTGTCCTGAAATATATCGTCCCAAAATAACGCAATACTTGTTCTGAGGTAATGTTTTTTTTCAGATAAGTCTAAATTTGTCCTATAAAAAATAACATTTGATCTAAAATAAGACAATATTTGTTGTGAGATAAGGCTGTCTTTTTTAGATAAGGCAGTATTTGTTCAGAAATAAGGTAACATTTGATCTAAAATAACAAAATATTTGTTTTGAAATAAGGCTGTCTTTTTAGATAAGTTCGAATTTATTCTGAAATAACATTCGATCTAAAATAACGCAATACTTGTTCTGAGGTAATAATGTCTTCCTTCAGATAGGCCAAATTTGTCCTGGTAAAAAATTAACATTTGATTTTAAGTAAGACAATATTTGTTGTGAGATAAGGCTGTTTTTTCAGATAAGGTCGAATTTGTTCTGAAATAAGGCTGTAGTTTTCAGATAAGTTCGAATTGGTTCTAAAATAAAATAACATTTGATCGAAAATTACGCAATATTTGTTTTGAGATAAGGGTCTCTTTCAAATAAGACCGAATTTGTTCTGAAATATGATAAAATAATTATAATTGATCTAAACTTATGCAATATTGATTCTGAGAAAAGGTTGTAATTAATTTGATATAAGCAAACCAATAATGTTGAGATAATTTTGCATTCCATCTGACAAAACGCAAACTTCGTTCTCAGACAAGGCTATTTATGATAAGGCTCCTCTTAACATAATATAACTTAATCTTTGTTTTGTGAAAAAGCTGTTTTTAATCTGGTATAAGACAACCTTTTTTCTGAAATAAGGTGGTCTTTGGTCAATTTTTTGTCTCAATATTTTGGTACACTTCAACATGTCTGAACTGTGATTCGAATTAATCGAATTTTCTGAAACTATTGGAGTTGGCACGAAACTCGCGATCGTCATCATACATGTTGGTAATACTACGTAACACGTAAAGAGGTAACATCACATGTTACCATACGACCAATTTTTTTCAGACTGGGGCCCTTTTATGTCTAGTTTATATTTTTTCGGATACGGTGGAAGTGAAATCCGTCTGACGGTCCGTCCATTTTCTCCATTGATCAGATATAAGAATGTCTATTATTTAACATAATCTTACCTTGTTTCCGATTTAAGGTTTTTTGATCGAGCAAACTTTAAATTATTTTACAACTTAAACCTATGTCCTACAAAATATATGAAAAGTTACCAAATATACATACGAGCATATACATATCATCACGCCTCTTATCTTGCGAGCTAGGCAGGAAGAACAAGTCTCCAAACGTTTCTATCGAACTTTCGCCTATTCCACATTCATACATGTCGTCATACACAATATGCAATAATTCATACTTCTCACTTAACCTTTCGTAAGCTGGTCTTCTTAATCTAGCTACGTTTTCCTCGGTCTACCTCGTCCACGCAGACATTGCACTTCTGAGTTTTTTACTCGCTTAGTTATTATTTTTTTATTCATTCTCTTCATATGTCCAAATCATCTTAAAGCTTCTTTCTTCATCTTACTTAAAACATCCATTTTATACATGCATTCATTTATGATCTCTTAATTCCGTTTTTTTTTTCTGAAATTGACACTACATTTTTTTTTCATTTTATACGCATGTCTACAACATTAATATTACTTTTATCCTTCTCCTTAAGTCCAAGATTCCACGCATCAAGGTGGGCACCAACACTTCATTATACATCACCAAACATACAATAACTAACTGTTAATCAAATCAAAGATACCTTAAGGTGTTGTATGAATGTATAAAATAGTGCTGTCGTGAGGCAAGGAGAATACAACTTCTATATTTTTCGATAGTTTGTAAGTGCAGTCTTAAGGGTTTCTCCCAGGCTTCGGGGCCGTTGGATTAAGGCATCCAACGCCTTTAAAATAAAACAATCGTATTACGATTCAGAACTGGTTCGGTCACGGCTTTCAAGGACGTGAAGGGTCAAACTGTGGACCTACTCGTACCTGGTTGGAGAAGTTTTATGACATTCCTGTGTTCCTGATGGAACGTACAAAGTGATCCAATATATTGTGTGCTTATTGTATAGTTCTTCGCACCGTTAAATTGTAATATGACAACCAAAGATTTTTAATAATAAATATATATTCAAATTTCACAGTTATACACTCGTAACATATTGATGATTGAGACAAGCTGAAAGGAATGAATTGGTAATACGTTGAAAAAGTTAATTGATGGTTGTATAAAAAAATCGAGATATTCACTGGATCGTTTGTGTTGTTTGGTCATTTTGTTTCAATAATGCTAACTGTACGCTTATGAACAATTTCAGTGAGGAAAAAAAATGTATCTAATGGGGGATATCATACCCCGTACTGCACCGATATGGGTAATACGCTAGAACAGTGAACAGAGCATTTATTCGATAGTGATTTGTTTTTTTTTTGTATCTGTGTACCCCGCTACCATAAGATATATTCTATTTTTATTAAATTGTCTTGTCCATTTTTGTTCTATTCTAGTTTTAATCGCGATACATTATATACTCGTATATACTCGTACAGTGTTAATTTTTAAGAGTACTACAAAGTATGCACATTTTTTTAATGTGTAACAGTGTTATATTATGTTATATATCTATCACCATTATTTATTAAATATATATTGGATAAATGGGCATTATGTCTTATGCCTCCGGGATATGGATATCTACATTTTTTGTTTTACATTATTTAAAATTCCGTTCTGAAATTATTTACGAGTACTCTTTCTATTATATTATTTAAAATGTCGTTTGAAATGTTAATTTTAGTGCTTAACTTTTAACTGTTAACACACATGGTGGTTCTAAGAACAAAAGTCCCGAAATCCTCGGGAACAAACTCGAGCCGCATCATGGACGCCAAGTCACGAGCCACCCCCATGAGGAAGAATTCCGCCCTCTCCTGTCCTGGTGTAGCTGCAAACACCAGCACCAGCAACTCCAGTGCGTGGATCACTCCACGCAATGGAGTTAAACAATCAACTCCAGTCCCGGCTCAACCGCTACCGAACCAAAACCGATTCGAGGCACTTCCGGAGGTCGGAGACGCCCCTGGAACACCTGGCTTCCGAGCGCCAGTTAAGAGGATTACCTCGAAGATCCCACCGGTAATTATTACCTTAGGGGACAAAACACATGGCCAGATAATAAATCTGGCCAAATCTTTTACAAAGGCGGGCATCACGCTCTCCTACAGAGGCAGAGACCGTGCAGCTGTCAACTGCTCAACGTTGGAGGACCACAAAACTCTCGTGGCTGGCCTGAGACAGACCCAGGCACCCTTCCACACGTTCACCGCGGAGGTGGAGCGCAGCAAGCGATCCGTCATCAGAGGCCTCCCAGAGCTCCCGGTAGAGGACATCGCGGCTGATCTGGCTGCCCAAGGGTACAAGCCTCTCCGGGTTTTCAGGATGAAGACCAAGGGTGCCCCGCTCTATACGGTATTCTTCCCAAATGCCACAAACATTGAGGCTCTTCGGACGGAAGTGACAGTGATTAACTACTGTCGCGTCCGCCTGGAGAAATACAAGAACGGTGGCAGGGTAGGCACCCAGTGCTACCGCTGTCAAAACTTTGGCCACGCATCGGCGAACTGTAACCACACAGTCCGATGCGTGAAGTGCCTGATGGCGCATGCCACTACCGACTGCCCCAAGAAAGAGCGGGACACCCCTGCGGCCTGCTGTAACTGCGAGGGTGCTCATCCGGCCAACTATGGTGGTTGCCCCCGCCGCCAACAATACATATCCAGCCTACATAAAAGACGCAGCGTACCGGCTCTCCGGATGGACCATCGCTCGTGGAGCCAGGTAGCCAGCGGTACTCCAGCCTCACCACCTCACCTACCAGCCTCTCCTATAGCCCCCCTTTCTACTCAAACCCTCCTCCCTCCTCGTGCTCAGCCCCTGCCCCCGCCCCCGATTAACACGTTCACAAACGGAGAGAGCGAGTTACTCGCCATCATGCGCCTTGTCATCGGAGCCCGGAGCAGGCTCGCTTCTTGCACCACTAAGCTCGAGAAGACTATGATCTACCTCGAGATCATTGAGCAGCTCGTAGGATAAGCGTGATGACGAGTTTCTCTGGAATGAAAGTGCTCTGCTGGAATGCTTACAGCATGCAGCAGAAGATCGAGGAGCTGATGCTGTTGGTGAACAATTCAGGTATAGATATTGTGCTTATAACGGAAACTTGGTTAAAACCTGTATCTCGTGTGAGAGGCACCGGTGGCTTCACCATCTATAGATCGGATCGCGTTTCCGGTAGAGGTGGAGGCACCGCGATCCTCATCCGAGACACTATCCATCATACCCAACTCCTCACGCCCGCCCTGACAAACTTGGAGGCTACTGCCATCAGCCTCAAGGTTGACAGGGAGACAGTCACAATTGTGGCAGCATATTGTACCGGCTATCGTTCACTTCTGGAAAAGGACATCGAGGCAGTGCTGGCCTTGGGGCCCAAGGTCATCATGGCCGGGGACTTCAATGCCAAGCACCGTTACTGGAACTGCTTGAGAGCTAACCCGAACGGAACGACGCTGTACAATTATATGGAAAACCACAACTGTCAAATACTCTATCCAAATCAACATACCTGTTTCACCAACCCCCGTAGCCCTTCTACACTGGACATTGCCGTAGTCAAAAACTACCCTAACATCTCTAGCTTGACTGCTCTAGAAGCTCTCTCGTCAGACCACCTCCCAGTCTACTTCACATTGGGAGTGAGGCCGATTGCTAGCCTCAGGGAGCAGTACGACTACGCCAATGCTGACTGGAAGGGTTACAAAGCCTACCTCCACAACCAGCTCTGCCTATCACCAGAAACTCTGGTGAGCCCACAGGACATCGATACCGCGATAGATACCATCTCCACCTTCATCCATAATGCCCGTGATGAAAATGTTCCCCTCAAAATTGTCACTCCATACAAAATAACTCTTACTCCTCATATCAAACTCCTTATATCTCTAAAAAACAAACAAAGACAGACCTACAGACGTACACTAGACAAACGTGACAAAACACTTCTAAACGTCCTCCAAGATGAAATCAAAAAAGAAATCCGCCTACTTAAAAACCAGCTATGGCAGAGAAAATTGGCAGCTCTAGAACCGGGTAACGGTACTCTCTGGCGAGTCGTCAAGGGTATCAAGTGCTCGTCTCAAAGCATACCACCTCTGCGCACAGCCTCAGGGTTGGCTGTTTCTGGCAGTGACAAGGCTAATGCCTTGGCGGACGCTTATGAGAATACGTACTCAATCACTTCCGACCTTGGAAATGTTGATGTCAATAAAGCTGTCGAGGACACTCTCACCAGCTTTGCTTACTCCCCGACCAACCAAAACGAGGTGCAACTTTGCACCCCGTCCGAAATTAGTCGTATCCTTGACAGGCTTAAAACACGAAAAGCACCCGGTCCCGACAATATACACAATAGCCTTCTTAAACAGTTACCACTCAAAGCGAGGATTTTTCTTACTAAAATAATAAATGCCTCACTCCTTAATGGCTATTTTCCGAGTATTTGGAAAGTAGCCAATATTGTTCCTATCCACAAGCCAAATAAACCTACCGAAAATCCAACTAGCTACAGGCCCATCAGCCTTCTTCCAGGTCTTGGCAAGATCCTTGAGAGAGTGGTTGCCTCAAGGCTAGTGTTCCATCACGAATCCAATAATACATTCCCTTATGAGCAATTTGGATTTAGAACAAGACACAACACGGTCCAGCAACTTACCCGTGTCGTGGAAGACGTGTCGATGGGCTTCAATAGGAACAGAAGTACTGGCATGGTACTGCTGGACCTCGAGAAGGCTTTTGATACTGTCTGGCATGATGGCCTTCTTCACAAACTTCTCCTCACTGGCACTCCACTCTATCTCGTGAAGCTACTTCAATCCTACCTTTCCAATAGAAGTTTCACAGTCACCACTCATCATTCTACGTCATCCGCCAGGCCCATCCCTATGGGTGTCCCCCAAGGCAGTATACTTGGACCATGTCTATTTAACATTTACACACACGACATTCCTACTCCCCCAAACTGTAAACTCGCACTCTTTGCTGACGATGCGGCATGCTACGCATCGTCACTCAAGGTGGATCGAGCTGGTCGCCGTCTTCAGATTGCTCTTGAGATCCTTGAGAAATACTACCAGGACTGGAGGCTCAAAATCAATGACGCCAAAACTGAGGCCATCATGTTCTCCCGAAAAATCAAGGAAAGAGTGCCGTCGATGCCCTTATTTATCGGTGGTTGCCTGGTTGAGTGGCAGGACGTGGTTAAATACCTCGGCCTGCACCTTGACCGGCGACTGACGTGGAAAACCCATTTGAATACCATCAGACAGAAGGGTCACAAGGGCATAGGGGCTATCAGTTCGATATTTCATCGACGCAGCTTCCTTTCACCCAAAAATAAGCTCCTCCTCTATAAAACCCTTATTCGTCCTATCTTGACCTATGCTGCACCCGTTTGGGGTAGTGTGAGCAACACGGATCACCTGAAACTCCAGAGAGTGCAGAACAAGGCATTCAAGATATCTTTTAACACCCATCCCAGAACAAATCTTACCCGACTTCACGCTGAACAGCGAGAAGAAACCCTACAACACCACATTCTCGCTTGGACCGTGAAGTTCTATAAAAGCCAACAAAATCACAGAAATCCCTTAGTCGCTGCCCTGGGGGCTTACGAGAGTAAATCCGACCTACCCTTCCGTTATAAGCACAGACTCCCGAAGCATTATCTGTTGCCTGACTAGTCCACCTACAGTATTAGCTGGGACGACCAAGGTCTGAGTGAATGTGATGGAATACAAGTAGCCTGAACGAGTGGACTTGTTTTTGCTGAATAATTAGTGTAAGAATTGTTATCTAGTTATAAGTAGTATGTAGGTGTTAATTATTTCTAAGATCTCATATATTAAGATTGAATAAATAAAATAAAATGATATGTAGGAAAATAAGATTAAATAAGTTCATAAATTATAACATATAATTAAGATTAGTTAAGTAATAAATTTGTATATAGGTATAGCCTTGACAAATGTTTGTATAATAATTTACTTGTTTAATAAAAAAAAAAAAAAAAAAAAAAAAAAAAAAAGAAAAAATAGCACATATATAATATTATACATTATCTTTCTTTTGCAGAAATAAATAAGGTATTTTAATTGTTTTACGTAAAATTTAAATAAATTTGGTTATATTTATTTTCTGTACACAGTTTTAATGATTTATACAAATATGCAAGTGAATGAATAAGCGCATCGTTGTAAAGTACGAGTACCTTCTGTCATACAGTGCGAGGCAAAGGGACAACAGTCGATCGCTTTGACCCAGTGAGTCAATCGTGTTCCTGCTCACACAGCCACACTCCAGCGCTCATCCCGGGTATACTCGTACGATACAGTCAGTATATAGATACCAAAAGTAAACAGTTAATATTCCGAGCCGCTCTCGACTGCAATCAGTACAAAGCTTGACACTCGACGGACTGCCGGGCCAGTGACGCTGCCCAGTTCTCAGCGTTTCCTTATCGCGAGTTGAAATATATCGCAACAAAAACATTGAAAACATTAATTTGTTAACAAAAACTCACTAATCAATGTAAGAAAGATAAATTGAAAAAAGAAAATAAAAACTGTTTTGTGTTACTCTCTCTGTCTATAAATATTCGTTAAATTTTGTTTGTTTTGTGGCTCGTGTAACAGTTTGGTTTTGGAGAATTTTTCTTTTGGTATATTAATTAAAACATATTTGAGTATAAAACGTTGTAAATTTGAAAGTAAAATTCGAATCAGAGAGTAATTGTAACATTCTAATTGGAATATTAATGACGGTGATTATTCTGTACAATTTTACGAATCCGTTACAGTAGTTTTGTGATAAAACATAGTGCATACTGGATTCTGGTTAGATTTTTTAGAGTAAGTATTTTTTTATTTTTAGTATGTATACGATTCTTCATGTATGTTATCTCTTTGTGTGTTCTAGAAAATGGAAATGTTTTTTAAAATTATAATATTAAGTTTAAAATTATAATACCAAGCCCCAGTTGGTAATGAAATGAACCTGAGCCTGAGGGGGGGGGGGGGTATAAAACAGAAGTGTAAGCAATTAAAAATGTCTTGACTATGAAAAGTAATTTTCAAAATTATTGCAGCTCGTAAGTACGAGTATATAAAAAAAATTAAATAGTAACGTATCAGTAATCTAACCATTTCGTTCGTCGTATCAGTAATCTAACGAAATTCATATTTTATAATTATCTTTCGTATACACATTTAATAATTATCTATAAAACACGCAAGAAAGA
This sequence comes from Odontocerum albicorne, assembly GCA_949825065.1. NCBI lineage: Eukaryota > Metazoa > Arthropoda > Insecta > Trichoptera > Odontoceridae > Odontocerum > Odontocerum albicorne. Next base: position 25,244,920 of record OX463844.1, on the reverse strand, counting down.
AAGATGTTAATGCTTAATGTTAAATATTACCTTTTCTCAGTTTTAAATATTTTAAAAGATGATAAAAAAATAAAAAGTTTTTACAATTGAAAAGATTTGGCAGGCTTAGAGCTGGTATATAAATTATTAACGTGTGATTACTCAGGCATACTTTAATCTACGAGTACATACTTTTACCATGTCCGTTTTTTTTGGTTCTGTTTATGTAGTCACGACCGTATGATTTAAAGGCGAATACTCTAAATCATGCGGCATTATAATAAAGATTCAAACATATTATTGATTGTACTAAAAGAAATTTCATATTTTGAGATCAAATTTGTAGCAATTGACATAAGCAAGCGTGATTGTATGCATGTAATCACCTGTCTAACCATGTTAACGTCGGTCCTAAGGTAACAAAAAAAAAACAAAAAAAAATGGAGATAAAGAAGTCATATTTAACACCATCATATGTTACTCCAAAACAGTAAACATATTATACATCATAATATTTTACTCCAAAACAGTAAACATATTATACACCATAATACATTACTCCTAAACATTAAAAATATTAAACACCATAATATTATATTCAACTCCAAAACAGTCAAAATTTTAAGAACCATTACATATTACTCCAAATCAAACTTTTTTTCTGAATATATTATTTTACCTCTCACCAAAAGTTGAGCGCTATGTACTCTGCTTTTGTTGCTGGTGGGTATTGATTCCATATGAAGGATTAGACTTGCAATAGTGGCGGACTTTCCAGTGGGTCGATTTGCTAATAGGTCGAAATATTCAGTACATACTACCTTGATCAAAAAATTTTAGGACTTTATTCATAAAATCGAAAATACAAGTTTATTCATCAAAATCGATATGGTCGACTATAACGCACTTACCGCTGGTACTCAATTTTCGGTATGTCCATCACAGCCGTCTTCGATTTTTTCATGACATCCTCTCGGGTGCTATAACGTGTTCCGCGAAGCGGTTTTTTAAGTCGGTTGAACAGGAAAAAGTCGCAGGGAGCCAGAGCAGGTGAATTCGAAGGCTGCTAGATAGTATTCGTGTTGTTTTTGGTCAAAAACTCATGGAAATCATGTCTTTCGCGATTTCAACGCGGTCTTTTTATGCATGAAATTGAGGTCTTTCGGCACCAATTTTGCAACGACACATCGAAGGCCCAAATCACTAACCAAAATGTCTTGAGCGGATCCATAAGCGATGTTCAAGTCCTCTGCCAGCTCTCTGATGGTCAATTAGCGGTTTTCGGCCAACATTTCTTTGATTTTATCGATGTTTTCATCGGTTTTCGACATCGACGACCTGCCACTGCGTTCGTCATCCTCAACCGACTCACGACCACTTCTGAAGCGTTCGTGCCACCGAAAAACACTTCTCCAACATTTCCAAGGTCTGCAGACCGTTAAATTCGTTTTTCACACAAAATTTTGTGCAAAGTCGTTGATGCCGTTGATTTCAAACTTTGAAAAAAATTGAAAACACGCACAAAGGTAGATGTACTTAGTACAGCGTGACTTTTACAAATGTCAAGCTATGACGCTGAAATTTGGAGGGAAGTGTCAATGACAGATGTGGTAACCTAACAAAAAAAATTCCAATGGGGTGACTGACAGCGCCACACGGTGGCCAGTCCTAAACTTTTTGATCAAGGTCGTACACAGTTTAAAATAATGAAATAAAAGACACTTCTTTTGATCAGCCTTTCATGGACAGAAAAAAAATCATGCAGGCAGAAATGGGAAACTATTAGCTCTGAACCTAATGACGAAATTTACACTAAATTCTGATTTTTTATGATTGCGGAAAACTGGACTAGAAAAAAATGAAAACTGCAAGAAATTCAAGGCATGTTGACTTTATTTTCTACAAAATTTTATCTTGCATTCGTTAGTATATAAACATGTTTTTATTGATATCGTCAGCAAATGCACACATCAAGAGGTTATTTTCCAAGCTAAAATATATCCTAAACCAAATTCGAAATTCTTCAGCTCAATCACATCTCGCATCGTTAATGATCTCTCCAAAAATATCTCTAAAGGAATATTAGTAATGATGATATAAGTATTTGATATAAAAAAGGGAACTAACATATGTCGGCCGATTTCACATACTTATTTTAAATGCCAGTCCGTCGCTGTCGAACTGTTGAAACAACACATCAAAACAAGATTTTTTACTGTAAATATCGGGGAAAAGAAATCATCCCAATTGTTTTCAATAATACAAGTATATGTTGAACTTATTGAATGTCAATGAAAATGTATTTGATAGAAATAGTGGAGAACTTACAGAGAAAATGGATATAAAAAGTGTACGAGTATATTTATATATTTTATTGAAGAAAAACAAATAAACATGCTGATTGGTTGAAAGAAATTGCTGTATAGCAATAAGCCTGTCAGATGAATCACATAAAGAAAATATTGAAAAGTATGAAGTAAGACCGACAACAGAAAGAAACTGCTTGTAATGTGAATGGTAACAGATCTGTTTCTCAATGTACTCAAAATAGCCTGGAGAAACATCGTTGCTCAGCAAATCGGCTATTCGGATAAATATTTAGAAATCGTGGCCATTTTTTTGAGATGGTAACCTAAATTTTTTTTTTGCTAGATTATATTATCTTCATTATTAATTCAACAACACATCGAATAGCATTTGCTCAAACAAGATTTATTTCTAGATTATATTTCATATTATTTAAATAATAAATCACAGTATCGTATCTCAACAACCAATCGTGAATATTTGGCTATCCTCTGTCCGCTTACACTACTGACACCACACCGGAGTGTGAAAAAGATAACAATATCACCGACAGAAGGTCACATAAAACGACGATTTATTTAGTACCGTTTAGAAAACAGAGTCTCCTCAAGAGCGCCCTAAAAATAGTTATTTTCATAAATTGAACCCACAATTATTGAAAGATTCTAAATATCAAATTAAAAAAGTGAAGTGTAAGGATATCAAGGTGACTGCAGATACCACGGAGAGAATGTAAATTTAAATGAAATGAAAGAAAATAAACCAATAAAGAACATTTCTTGAATCTTACAAAATCGTTTGTTTCACTTTGTGTTGTCATGTTTATAATTTATAATAAAATTAAAAAAAAACATATTTTTTATTTCGTAGTCACCACTGTTTTATTTGAGTTCTCTACCAGTTTCAAAGACCTCTGTCTTCCTCGTCAGGTAAAGTTCTTCTTCACTTCAGGTCATTGAAACCGACAGTAAACTGAAATGAAACAGTGATGAATACAAAACAAAAAAATTATCTTTTATTAATTTTATTAAAAATTTAAGCAATGAAAAATTTATACTCGAGCTAGACAGAAGGACGAGGTTTAACAATTTATGAAGTATTTTTCACAAAAAATTGACAAAGTTGTAAAACTATTCAAAGTCCGAGTAGCCAATCGGGCCGAAGATAGTCGGACGTAGTACATGGAGCTCCTCCCTATTTTTAGAATTTCAACTTTCCTCACAGTTCTTCAAAATGTGGTCTGCGAATTGATTAAAATTACAAATGTGAAATAAAACTGCTGTAGTAGATTTACATTAGTTGAAAAAATTACGAATGTAAAATAAAACCGCTGTAGTGGATTTACACTAGTTGAAAAAAAGTTAGTTATTAGATACAATTCAGTTGTTAGATCGTCTGTAAATACAATTAAGAAGATCCAGGGTTAGTCTAGTGAAGTAGTGAATGCATGCTGTAATATTCGAGTTTTTAATGCTCTTTCCATGCCCCCCCTATCTGGTGATGAAAAAATGAATTGTTGGAAACTATTAGAAAATATATGGCATTTTTCTTCTATTTATCATCACTGATGTGTATCCTATAATATATACGAGTAACTTGATCTAATACAATTAAACAAAATTTTATATTTATAGCTAATGATTTTATATATTTCTTGCACTTTTTAAAATATACAAGGTATTGCAATGTAGTGAATATTTGGCAAGTTTTCATTTACATGCATATACAGTACTCTCGATTATCCGGTGTCACACTAACCGGGGCTGTAAAAAATGTGTTTTTTTGTAAAAAGTTCTATTCTACTACATAATATCAATATGTGCCAAAAAATTAAATTGATGAAATTGATAATTTGTAACAGAAAATAAAACTGGCGAAATTGCGAACACGTCATCGACCAGAAATCCCAGTCGATGACGTCGCAAATTATTAATTGGATGTACTAAGATTCAGAATTTACTTTTTATACACGTGGGCGGGCGCATCACGTCAAATTGTAAATTGAAATTAAGTGTGAATTGCGGTTGATTTATTATTGACTTCTTTTATAATTTACATATACTCGTTTTCTATTTTTACAAAGTAATCTGCTCTAATTATGTGAGTTTTGGAGTTGTGGTGTCAATTTTACATCTCCCATCTCAAGCTAATATTAGGTCCTTACATATGAAATTGGCGTTTTGTTTGGGAGGAACATAAAGTTGATTTTTTTTTAATATAATATATTTATTTAATCAAAGTATGTACCATTGCTATCTATGCACTTTTGCCATCTCATAGGTAGTTCATCGATCCCTTTACTAAAAAAACCATTCGGACGGGAATCAATAAAATCTTTGAAGTCGGTTTGGACTGCCCCATCGGAGTTGAATTTTTTCCCTTGCAAGAAGTTATCCAAATTTCGAAAAAAATAGTAATCTGTTGGGGCAAGGTCCGGAGAGTACGGTGGATGTCTTAGACATTCCAATTGAAGCTCTTCTAATTTGGTAGCCGTCTGTTGTGCAGCGTGTGGTCTAGCGTTATCATGAAGCAGCAGTGGCCTAGAGCGATTAACCAGCCTCGGTTGTTTAGCAGCTAGCTTTTCCATCATGATTTGCAGTTGCTGACAATAGACATCTGCCGTAATCGTCTGGCCAGATTTAAGAAAGCTGTAGTGAACGACACCAGCACTAGTCCACCAAACGCTCACAAGTAACTTTTTTGGAGTCAATTTTCGCTTGGGGCATGGTTTGGCTGGTTCGGCAGGGTTCAGCCATTGCAATGAGCGCTTCCGATTATCATACAGGATCCACTTTTCATCACAGGTAATGATTCGATTCAAAATCCCTTCATTATTGTGCCGGTTGAGTAATGCAACGCAGCAGTCAACGCGCGTTTGTTGATTTGCTTCACTCAATTCGTGAGGTACCCACCTTTCAAGCTTTTTCACCTTCCCAATTTGCTTCAAGTGGATTAAAACAGTTTTATCACTAACACCGCAGCCTGCAGCTAACTCGGACGTGGTTTGCGATGGATCCGCTTCCACAATAGCCTTCAATTCTTCATTATCAACTTTGGTCTCCGGCCGTCCACGGGGCTTTTTCTGCAGGTCGAAATTTCCAGAACGAAAACGTTGGAACCAAAAACGCACTGTATTTTCTTTTGCGGCACCGTCGCCATACACATCATTAATCCTTCGAGCCGTTTCTGCAGCACTGGTGCCACGGTGGAACTCGTACTCGTAAATAACGCGATATTTCAAGTTTTCCATTTTGTAAACTGAGTGACGCAAAGAAAAAAAACAATTGAGGAAAAAACAAATGAATTATAATTTTCGAAACACAAATACTTGAGTAAATAGCTGTATAAATTTTAATTTGGAATTCCTAACCAAAGAGAAGATATTTGAGATCAAAGTTGCCAGTACGGCAAAACGCCAATTTCATATGTAAGGACCTAATATTACGAAATCTATTGAGCACCATTTGCTGAAAATTGAACAGAGGGAAGAAAACAAACATCTTCGCTATCCCATTTAAAAAAATGTCTGTTGGATAGTTGCAAGTTTTTTTCCAGACATTTTTCGTTTTTTTTTGCGAAGATTATCCGGGTCAATTTTTCCCTACGAATATACTCAGTGCCAATTTTGTAAAACTATATAAATAAAGTCTTTAATTGGCAAACCAAAACCATATATTATCCTGAAGTACATTTTTTGTGTCCATATAATCAATCATATCGTGAAATGGCCTAATTATTAGTGGAATCAAAATCAGTAAAAAATCTTGAGAACAAATAAAATGAATAAATAAATATGTTTGAAGGCCTTCACGGTTATTTTCCTCTAGTTTAAAATATTTTTCGGAGTTGCCGTCTTGAGTTGGCTTAAATAATGGCCGACCTTCAATAAGCCTTCATCCTCAGTGAATTGTTAAAAAATGGTATTCGACATTATAATTTGATTGCCCCGTCGTGATAAAGTTAATTCAACACGGCATCAACTATACATTGTTTAGTTGGACGAGTTTAAGTCACTTGTGTGTATATCGAAATTCACTGGTAGGTCTTATCTAAAATGTTATTAAAATATTAATTTATTTACATTATCAATTTATATCATATTATCTGTGTACTCTGTGTAGCTGAAAATAACGTGTTATATTTTCACAAGTGCTTATAACCTCACTCTTTATTGGTAACATAGAGAGTAATCAATATCGTCTGTCATTCGTATAGACTCTCCAGTCAAGTAGTCTAGAATCAAGTGCTACTTGAAAAATCTTAAAAATTATACAATCTTTTTGTTCGCTCACAACTCAATGCAACGACACTTTTGCTTTCGGTAGCTCAAGTATTTAACGATTTGAGTAAAATACGTGACTTCCTCTTACTATTCTACCATAACAATTATAAAACCTTGACTTCTATAGACCGTGAAATTTGCTAAAAAAAATCAAAACTCAATTACAAGTATTGTGGTATTGCGTAAAGTTTTTTGACTTTTACGTTTGATCACTTTTACTTTCCATGCTGTCAGACTTTGAAACCAGTTACCGGCTGCTGCAAGACTATTACCCTCATCAGCTTGCTTCAATGAGCGACTTAAAACATATTATACGTTTCTTCAATGACGAAGTGTGTTTCTTCATAGCTCTTCCTTTATTTTCCTTTCTTATCTTCTTCTATTTCCCCCAGTCTTAGGTGACATTTGAAAATATTTGGTAATAACATACTTGTTTTTTTCCATTTGATTTTTTATGTTTTAAGAACGGTTCGATATTTTTTTTCTGTTGAAAATAACGTTGATATTTTATCCAGTAATTACCACGAATATGCTAAATTGGAAGATATTACAACAAAGTGTCTAAATAAGGCTTTGACTCAAAATTTAGTAAAGTGTAATCAGCCATTCAAATAAAATAGAAGTTATTGCGTTTTAATAACTTAAATTTCAACCCCTTCATCTTAAAGGCATTCATTATTTATATCCATGTCATTTTATTTCAAAACCCACTCCAAATATATGATCTCCAATCAATTATTTTTTCTTGAATGATCAATTGTGTTATAAAACATATTGTACCTTAAATAAAATTACCGGGTGTGACAAATAGCGAACTTTCTCGGAAACATTTTTTTAAATTTTCGTTCGTATTTGAAATTTGTAATATGATAGATCAATCAAACAATTCAATATGGTGCATAGCCTCAGTTCTTCCATATCTTGTAAGGTATCTTACTAAGAAGATTCATGAAGGGTTCAATGCTTTCAGCCCTCTTATATTTCACATGAAGTTTATTCGTAGTTAACCAGCCACTCCGAAAGTATAATCAAAGAGTCGGGCATATTTTCTCGGTGAATTTTTTTGTGCGTAATCATCTCAAAGGTTTGATTAGACCTGTTGCTTCTTGGTTTACTGTTCAAATTTCCATTTTATAGAAGAGTTGAGAATATATATCCTGTCGTGTAGCTAAGCACCGTGACTCCCATGATAGCTTCTGACGACTCTTCTTTATCCATCCCTGCACTCCGTGGCTCGAAGGGTAGTTGTTAATGTTAGTCCTGTTGCACATCTCACTTGCTCAGTCCAGCGCATTGGGATTATTCCTCTAGTGTGTCGTCTTTCCACGTTTCTGATAACTACAAACCTCTCCAAACTGTCTCCTTGGCCACGAGCAATGTGCGGAGGACTCGCCGAAGGCATACTATCATAAATCTATCGGTAATTTTCAGTTCTTCGAGAATGGAGGCGTTAGTTCGCCTTGTTGTCCATGGAATTCATAACATCCTTTTCTAGCACCATATTTAAAATCATCTATTCTACGTCTCTCACTTACTCTCAGAGTCCAAGTCCCCGCGCCATACATGAATATTGGGAAGACGAGAGACTTAACTAGGGGCATTTTCGTCGTGACGGTGACAGTTCTGCTAGTCCGTATCTTTTCCAACTTTGAAATCGCATTTTTTGCCATTCCAATTCTTCTTTTAACCTCATCCTTCATTGTAGATAATACTGGTCAATACAGTCAGTTACCACTTCTAGACCACGATTCAAATGATTTGGTGTCAGTTTGTTACTGCGATATATTATTATTAACTTAGTTTTTGACCAATTGATTTCTTGGCCCAGGAGTTTGCTCTCGTGTTCCACCTTTTTAAGGAGCGTGGCCATTTCTTCTTTAGATGTAGCAATTATGTTAATATCATATCTGCTTATCTCAGATTTGAGAGCTTTCTTCCACCACTCGGAATCCCATCGTCCCAGTCTTCCCTACAAAGCATACACGTATGCATTCACATATCCAGACTCGGGTATTAGTTTGTTATAATAAATATAATATTTATTAACGCTTGCTTCGCTATCCCTTTTCTAGTATTTATTAATTCAACGTTATGCTTATTATATGTTACATGGAGATATATTTATAATAAGTATAACGTATAATAAAATAACGCCAACGACCTTCCTTAAACTTTCTGCCTGATCACAAGTGTGACGATAAATGTATCATATTTAAATACTCGTATATGTCGACAACATTATAAGTACTAGGTATCTAGATAAAGTTCGTACAAATCTGTATATTCCTAAATAATACAATTTCAGGCTGTTTTTACGTTACCGTTATCTCGGGTTGACGACAGTGTTTGACTTTCGTTGTTAAAGCTGCTTTAAAGAACTTACACTGTAACAACTTTTTTACAACGTAGCATGCTACTTAAACAGCTTAGTAAAAAGTAGTAACAGCACTACTTACGATTTATTTAATGTTGAATTGCGCTATTTGTCAGTGACGTAGAGAGAAGGAACTGGCATGTGGGACAGTTGCTCCCGGGTGCAGGATTAAAAGAGGCGCAAACTTGGGTATAAAAAACAGGCAAGAATCCATTGCGATATTCCTACGGAAAGTTTTTCGAGGTTGCTTTAACTATCCCGCGATATTAAAAGCAGTAAGTTTATATGTCACTTATAAATATAGCCGTGCAACAAATCACTCTCTGTTCTACATACCAACTTACAGAATGAATGTCATGGCTAAACGCTGTCACGCGTGGTATAGAGATATTGAACCAACTGAGTGACACTGTGGATATACACATATTCTCGGCACAGTCTAGCATAATGAGAAGAATCCTGGGTGATATTCTTCCTTACGAATAAGCTAACTAGAAGCGACCCTAGTTGAGAAACAGAAGAAATCCGTGCCAAGTAGATAAAAAAATTATATATACGTGTATACATTTTTAATTATTTTCTCTAATTTTATTATACCCTGACGGCATCAGACTTTTTTTATCTAAAATTTTAAACAATGACTGTTGTTTTTGATTTCGCTCGCACTTTGTACATGGAAACTACAGTAAAAACTATTAGAAACAGTGAAACTAGTGCTATTATTGTTATTTATACTAAAGTTTTTAAATTAAATTATTCACGTTTTAAGAATATTTCGTAATTTTGTACATTCATCGTTTATTTTATTATATGTATATAATATATAGTATGGTATGTAACACACGTGAAGATATTATTATATGTGTATAATATATAGTATGGTATGTAACACACGTGAAGATATTAAAAAGGAATATTATGATATGTATGCAAAAAACATACCGAAATATAATATATGTTTGCCTTGGGCAGTTGATCTTCCACCTTTATGGCACTTATGGTAGCTTACACATAGTACAGATTTTGTCTTGTGTTCCCCGGGCGTAAAAGACCCTCGCTTCACGATTAATACTACAACGTAACATAAGAACTATATTTTGTATGACATAACTAAAGCTTTAAATATTTTTATAAAGAAGAAAAGACACAGTTATTTTTTATTTTGTATTCACCACTGTTTTTATTTGAGTTCACTACCGGTTTCAACGACCTCCGTCTTCATCGTCAGGTAAAGATTAACTTAATTATGTCTAAAAAAAAAATTTAATTGTACGGGACATGGGGAGGGGAGTAGTGGCTAGTAAGGGCAGGGGAATAGATAGGCTTCATATGCCGTTCTAAAGCCATTATTTTAAAAGCCACCCTTTTGACGCCTACCTCCTCCCCTGCCCTTACTTGCGACTACTCCCCTCCCCCTCTCATATACATATTACAAGATTAAAAAAAATATTTTTGACATAATTTAGATTATCTTCACCTGACGAGGTAAACGGAGATCTTTGAAACCGGTAGGGAACTGAAATAAAACAGTGGTGAATAAAAAATAAGTGTTTATTTATTGTATTAAAAAAATATTAACTTGATACCATAAAGTGAAACAAACGTCTTTTTTAAGATTCAAGAAAGGAAAGAAACGTTTGTCACAATGAAGAGTGACTCGTATAGCGCAGTGTGTGTTTCCCGATTTTCCGTCATCTTTCTTCCCTATCTCCCTTTCCTTCTTCTGGCCATCGATAAACTTGTTTAATTTGTGATTGTTTTATTTTCATTTTTTGTTGTTGCGTAATTTATTATTTTGTATTGCGTATTTTTTCTCTACATCGAAAATAAAAGCATCCACCTGTAACTCAAAAGTTTGTAAAGCAATTGTTGGTTGGAAAATATTGCCAACTGTTTTGTATTACACTTTTGTTGTATACAGCACAAAACGTTACCATGTGGCAATATCTTCCAACCAACCAAAAAAAATGTTAAAGAAGTCTTTAACGAAAACCACACTGGAATCCTTTTTTTAATAAAATGAGTTCCAACGTGAATCAAACTCGTAACCTCCGGGTCGGGAGACAAGCGTCTTAACAACTAGACCACGGAGGTCGTCTGTCACTGTCAACTATCCCGCTATATTTTATAGTGTACAATTCAGTAAAAAAACAAATAAATAAAAAAACTTATTTCCGAATCCGACTTGTATACCACATCTTGGTTACCTCGAAATTGACGTTAATTTATAGAATACATGAAATTAGAGCTAAATTTTAAAATATTGCGTTTAATCTCTAGATGTGTGAGTATACACTGGAGATTTAAGATGTTTATATTTAGACCATGCTGATAAATGACCTTATGTCAATAAAAGGTCGACCGTCGACCCGTCGAATGAAAGGTCGGCTTCGATTATCTTTGCATAAATCTGTGATAAATAGCGGAATCAACCAACTATATCGTGGAATTAATCAAACATACGAGTATAGCGGAATTTTGTTGGAAAAAATAATTAAATAAGAAATTAAATAAAATATTTGTTATTTTTTTGTATCTTATTTTTTTATGTAGTTTTTATTTTGGTACTAAATAAGTGGTTTTTCCTACATGAATAACGTTAAGTCCCCCATCTTTCACTCAAAACTTTGTATAGTTGGTTGGAAGAGATTGCCACGTGGAAATAAGCCACCCATATTATACACTGTTCAATAAAGCTCAAATAAGGTTTTTATAATTTATATATATGAATGTCTTATTACGTTCTGTTTGTTTTTCAATAAATAATAATAATAACGTACTTCATTTATTGCAAACAAAAACAAAACAATATATGAAAAAATACATTAAATAGGCTTCATACATAAATTATGTAGATGCTAACAAAAGGTCTTGTCTCATCTTGTGCGACCCTCCTGATCGATAAAACCCGATCTGGACTATCTGTTTTTTAGCCCACACTTTCACATTATAATAAAAAAACACAGGAAAAACCATAATTATAAAGCATTTGTTCAAATAATATCTAACTACTCGTATTTTACAGATTATCTTCCAATCAAATGCAAAAAAAATATTTTTATAGACGACCTCCGTGACCTAGTTGGTAAGACGTATGTCTTCTAGTCCGTAGATTGCGGGCTCGATTCCCGTTGGAACCTAGAATTAAAAAAAAAATCGATTCCAGTCTAGTTTTCACTTAAAGCCTCTAACATATTTCTGGTTGGTCGAAAGAGATTGCTACTTGGAAATTAGATCGCCAAATTGCATTGTATACAACGAAACTGTCTTACAATACAAATAAATACCTTTACACAATATAAGTAGGTACCACACTTTGTCCTAAGAGTAGCTGTAAAATAGCGTTGTTATTAATATTTCTTTAGCTCCGTGAGGAGCATGTTTACTTTGCTAGATTCTATGTAAAATAGCGTTGTTATTAATATAGTATTTCTTTAGCTCCGTGAGGAGCATATTTATTTTGCTAGATTCTATGTAAAATAGCGTTGTTATTAATATTTCAATTTAATATTTATAAGAAGGTTCTTCTTCAGCATTTCTAAATCCTGGAACTTGTCTGGAGAGATGGTTGTTCAATTTTATCTTAATATCTTTTTTATAATTTGCACCGTTATTTCATTTTCTCGTAGTCACTAGCTTCATTTTTTTATCCTCTACTAGTTAATTCTTAGGAAAGCCTTTTCGACTTGATCTAATTGTGCCACACACTACAGATACTTTCAGCCTTCAATCTTGCAAGCAGTCTAACTGACGAGAATAAATTGTCAAAATATACCATCCTCTTTGTTCCCCACATTTATTTTGTTAACTCCAAGACAATTCTTTCTCCCAAACCATATTCTCTGAATTCAATAATGTCTTCGATGAGTTTGAGAAATACTGAAATTGGTGTTGAACATCCTTGAGTATTCTCAATATTTCTTTCTGGTAATGTGTATTCCGGAATTTGACAACTTCTCTTTTTTTCCTACATCTTTAGGGTTCTGAATCCATTATAAAACTGTTGTTTCCTTCATTAGCAACCTGAATATTGCTTTCAAGTTTGCCTAGTTTATTATCAAAAACAGAGTCAAAAGTTGAAAAATTCTGCTAACTATCGTTACACAAATCATCATCGTATTCAATTTCAGAATTTTCATCGACATCTGGCAAATTTTCCAGTAAAATAACTTCAATATCTTCATCAGCAAGACCTTTTTTCGCAATTCTCCTTCCTAGAACAATGAAAAACATGACCAATATGAAAGTCTACTTGTCAACTGACGGTACAAATTTGTACCAAACAAATAACCACAAAAAATATATAAATAGTCAAAAGTTAAATCAATTTGACTTTCATTAAAACAAAATAGTATACTTAAAGATTGAAAATAAGCAATTATAAACACACTTACTTACCTGCCATTTTCATTAATATTTTTATATCCAAAAATGAACAATAAAACACGCGTCCAATCAGAGTGACAGTCAACATTCATCTGAGATACCTGGTGACAGTTTTAAGAAATACACCTTCCAATACTGTTTGCATTATAAAATATTAGTACACATATGTGATGACAGGGATTGATCAAACAAATTTTTATGTATAATGCTAGAATGAACGTTCTGGTGGTACAAATTTGTACCGTCAGATGGCAAAGGGTTGAGAAAGTCTGAAAGTTGTTTAGTAGATAGTTCAAACAGTTATGCTCCTAAACTACACATTGTAACCCTCATAGTCTTGTGGCCACCTAGGACAATTTAAACATCCTCTGTAGGATGTGGGAAAGAATGAGGGAGTATTGCTGACATTGAGAACTACAGAGTTGAATAAACTATTCTATATATAATAGCATTCAATGGCAGGACGAATATACGGTAGGTAGATTAAACTCATTAAGTAGAGGTCCTAAAACACGCGTCACAATTAAAGTATGTAATGTCGTGATCAAGTTGGCATTGAGTGGAAATTTTTCATTACTAATTAAAGATATTCCTCTGGTACCTAATTCTGTTTTTCTTACAATTATCATTATAACAACACACTATTGACCATCTCAAAGTTCAGTTGGCAAGGAAAAGGAATATGTCCCGGTATAGTTTTTGACATAAGGTCTTTTAGCATGTGTTTGGTTGGAAGAAATTGTCATATGGTTATAGTCCCTACAGGTTACGCAGTACACAAGGAAACTGTTGTAAAATTCGAATATATTATCTGCCGAAGTTGACCGAGAGGATGAATTGTCAAACATTTATAACTTGTCATTCACGATCTTCTTTTTCTCAATTCGCGTTTTCACAAATTCATTAAATTTTACTATACTACACTTTCCTCGGGTCTCTTTTTCCACTCTCTTACATCTGGAAACATTTTTTCCAGCGTTTCCAACTTTCTTATAATTTGTTTTTAATTCTGAAATAAAAACAAGTAAAACTTCGAACAGTAATATAATACGCTTTCGTTGTATATATTACAGCTTGATGGTTCATTGCCTTGAAACAATATCTTGCAACTACTAAGAAAGGTGTTTAAACTAGTTATAAGTGAAAACTAGACTGGAATTTAAAAATATTGAATAAAAACGCGAATCGAACCCGTATCCATCAAGCTGGAAGACAGGCGTCCTAATAACTCGGCTACGAAGGACATCCAAACAGTGTTTTACTTTCATTTAATTTTAATATTTCAAATGGAGTACTGAAATATTTTAATAACTACATTTTTATTATTCAAAATAATCGCGTACTGAAAGTGAATACATTACAGTTGTATTAAGACATTTCGTAACATATATTACTCGTACATTTCTTCAGCTTTAATTTCCGGTAAACTGAACAAAATTTACAAAATAAATAAAATTATGTTAATTAAAAAACAAGTTACATCGCATATTTTTTTTACCAATTACGAGTACAAGAAAAAATATATTCTTTTTATATACGAGTAATTAAACCGGTAACAAAATATACACACGTAAAATATCAAGTTTTTTTAGCAAAAAATGTGCATGTAGCCAATTTTAACATAAAATTAAATAATTTCAATATAACAGGAAGTAGGTAGATCAATGACATTCAAAATGTTGTGCAAGACTGAAATATAGTGTTATAAGACTTTTGACCTTTGTTAACATTTTAGATACAACTGCAGACCTTGGCATACTCTCAGTGTAAGTTCAGTGCACTAATGGGTTAATAGTATTTATTATCCAATTCACTTTATTGGTATTGCACAAAATAATATTTATCATATTGGTCCGCTTCAAAAATTCTACATTGGCTCAAGTGTCCCGAACAAATTAATGAATGGGATATGCTTTAAGACTTTCACGGTTCATGTATCAGCTGGATAAGGTTAATCGGATTGTTTTACCGCGTAATTTGGCTTATGATACCCATAAGCCGTTATGAAGATATCATAAACCGAACCACGCGGTAAAACACTCCGAAAGCCCTTATCCAACTTATTAATGGGATGTCTCCGATCTCTCTGGCCGAGAGGCTCTACAGTTCTCTACCGAGTCATCCGAACCCTCTAATCAGTTCACTTACGGATTACGACGCGAAAATAAATTTAGTTCACCCCAAGCCGAAACAAATTCACAGAACCACCCCTCGTCCCCCTATTCGTAACGGTAGGCGTACAATTGTGTCAAGAGCACATATATAATATATAACTATTTGACCCCCATATTTATCTATTTACAACTATTTATTTAAAAGTCACAGTGGTTTTAATCGTTTGCATATCAAATTTATGGACATATACATAAACGTTAAAGTGAGATCATCAATCAAAGGAAAAGGAAGCCATGGCGGAGAAGAAAGAAAAATCAGGAATGAAACACGTTATATTACTGATTGAGATTCATAAATTATAGAAATTAAAAAATAATCATGCAAAATAGTAGCAATTCCCTTAATAACTATAAATAAATAAATTCAGTTTTTCTCCCTTAAAGCCACAGAGAGTAAAACATCGCTATCTTTATTACCATTAATAGTCATGATTTTAATATAAATTATGAACATTGGAATAGAGGTTTACTTGTAACTTTTAGTCTTACGAGAATTAAGTCTAAAGTAACTGTGACAGATACTTCAAACAATATATCCAAATTTGCCAAGATATAGCAATATCTTGATACCATCTTTTATATATGGGAGTGAAACATGAATGTAGAAAAATAATGAGTTGGCGTGCACTGAGAAGGATTCGTGGCGTGACGATGTATAATAAAATACAGAATTAAGTTATTATGAACTTAGGACTGCAATAACCAGAATAAGGATATCACATTAAGGTTTGATCGTGTAAAACGAGTGCATGATGATAGACTGATAAAATAATTTACAACGCAAACGTGAGTGAGAGCCGTGGAGAGAACTAATGAGGAAAGTATGGATGGATCACGTGAATATAATGTTGAAATAAAGTAATGTTAAGATTCAGTGAAACCTTATGAGATTATAAGATGTGTCGATGGCGAGGGAACGAACAATGCATGTTGTGATGAAATTTTTTGTCGCTCAGTCATGCATTGCCTTCCCTTATATGGAAATTGTCTAAAAATTCTATGTGTTGATATATTATTCACACGTCTGTATTTACAATACTTATAAAAGGCACGGTGTAGTCCTCATTCGCGGGTGATATGTTCCAAGTCCCACAGTGAATTTCTGAGACCGAAGGTAGTAGTGAAACCCTGTATATATTTTGTGTTTGTTTCCTTCTACGAGTACATACATACCTTTAATAAAGTTTAATTTAAAATTCAGGGGCATGAAGAGATTACTAATAATAAAAAAGCATTATAATGATTTAATGTAATACAAATTATGTGAATGTGGTATATCTCTCAAAATATCGTATTTTACTGTAATCATCTTACCCTTATTCTTTTTTATGATGATAGTTATGATGTTATATATTAACTAAGATAAATAACATATATATTATCGTTCATTCATGTCAGTGTACGAACCACCAATTACGCCATGTTTCCAGTAGGAGACAACTTAGATCTCTATCATTCGCATAAATCAAGTCCTGTCCTGATCATGTAATCCCGATATTCGGAAAAACTAGCATGTGTTGTGAGTCCTGTACATTCCCACAATCACATTCAATGCTACTTTCGTTCAACAAACTCCATCTATGCATTTTCACCTTCCATCTAGTATTTCAACTTTCAATTCAACTGTGAGAATTTCTGTATTATCACTTAGGATTGCAGAAAGAATGTCAAGGTTTAGTATAAACCATTTTTTCGGATTTATTATGTAGTCGTTTGAGGATTAATCGATTTCATATCATCAATATTAGGTTTGGTTTTGGCTTGTTGGTCCACGGTGAGTGTCTTAGAGCTAAAATATGTCACAGTGTTTGCTGATATCAGAAGGGAGTTAATCTTTTGTATCGGATTGGTCCTGAAAAAGTCCGATGTAACCTACAGTTCTTTGGTGTTGGTTTTTTAACGATCCGGGGTTTGAAAAGCTGGTCATCAGTAATTTTTTGGTGTTTCCTGATAAGGTGTATTTTCGTTTTAAGTTTCTGCCACTAAATTTATGTTATATTTTATATCTATTCCATATTGATTTTTTCAATACAGTTTATATGAAGGTCTCGTCATTGTCCTTCATGTATTTCAACGTAGTGTTAGGTTACTATTGACCTTCTGACTTTAATTAAATATTTTCGAACTCTGATTGACCGCGGGTAACCGAAACCGCGAATAAGGAGGAACAACTGTTCTCGTTTAATGTTTGTTCACTGAATTTTTGTCCAAACAGCTGTTCGATTTCGTCAATCGAGTGGTATGTTATACGAGCATTCTAGCTGAATAGGTTAGTATATGACATACGACATGATACATGTCGATATCGGCGGTTCCCACTGTACACGTTGGCGCTTGTTCAACTTTGACCTACCACATATGTCCGTTTCTTTCTCATGTGCAGTATGCTTGTTCCATTAAATAAATGATATCATATATGAGAATGAATGTATTAAAGACAAAATGTATAATTGTTAGTAAAAGAAAACCACAGTCAAGGATACCTCTTTGTACCGGACAGGGTACAAATGAACTGTAACGTAGGTGCGTTGGTTGCTGCGCAGTGCTCGGAGAATTGAGTCGCGGTGCCGAAGGCGTAGATCGATGAGAAGAAGGTATCAGGGTGAAGAGATTCCTCATAGGCAGGTCGGTAACAGGTCTCAAGTAAAACACAGTATAGTCGATTCGTATTGAGAATATAATTTAAAAATGAAAGTGACCTTTCTTAAGAACAGGCATTCGGTCATAGTAAACGCTCACACCCCGCGAAATTCAACAACTTTCGGGAGTTTTGATCCCTGCTTAAAACGACCGGCCCGCGACCTAGTCACGACGCCCCGCCCACAAGTCCTCACTTCCATTGCGGTCGCGATCACGATCAAACCCAAAATAACATATTTATTTTCAACAAATATATATCAAATATTACAAGAATTTACACATATTAAGGATTCGTAAGATATTACAAATATACCACATTTCAAATATTAAGGATTTACATATCAATCAACGAAATATCAATTATAACAAACGAATATATAAATACAACACATACAAGTCTATACAAACACAAGTGTGAGCGCCCACGTCCAATACACTCTTGATTCAAATAAGAAAACCATGCCCAATAATAAAATGTATATAGTATGCCGACTGCCAACTGAATGATCAATGAGACCCGTCTCAAAGTGATTGGTACGAAGTGTATTCTTAAAAATGCAGCATCTCCTTATGGATTTCAAACAGGGCATCTCAATAATACTAAAAGCGTTGGAAATGTGGTGCTATCAAAGAATGCTGAGTTGCCAAAGTCCATAATGATGAAATATTGAAACGGATAAATAAAGAGAGAGAAGTATTATTCATAATCTGAAGGAGAAAGTTGGAGTATTTTGAATATATAATACGAGATAAAAAATTTGAGATTCTCAAACTGATATTGCAGGGGAAAATTCAGGGCAGAAGTGTGGGAAGAACATGTATAATATAATATAGTTAAAGAAGTAGCGAGAGTGGTTTCATTGTGGCACCATACTTACATTATGGTTTCATTGTATTACAGCGCTTCTGCATCAAAGGTCAAGATAGCCATGATGATTGCCAACCTCCATAAAGGAGAGAGGATCTTTAAAGGAGACGTTTTGCTACTATAGCGGCCACGGATTGTTCTAAAACAACAAAATTGGACATTTTATCCTACGTCAATATTACACCAAAATATATACCAAAAACCATCACGCAGTATTTATATCGGAGTAGGTAAATAGTGCAAAGGCGTGCTATTCGACCGCATCTCCATGGCCTAGTAGATAAGACGCCTGTCTTACAATCTGTGGGTTACGGGTTCGATTTCTGTTGAAACTAAATTTGTTTAAAAAAAGGATCCCAGTCTGATTTTCATTTCAGGCATTTTTAATATCTTTCAGGTTAATTGGACACAATTGCCACATAGTAATAAATAAGTCAGGTTATACTATAAACTACGAAAGTGTTATAAATATAAAACATCTATCATATTTTTCACATACAAAACTTTTTATAGAGCTTCTTCGATTTATCTAGTTTCATATTGTACATACTATATCCTTCTTCCAAAGTATCATTCACTAAGTTCAACCATAACTCCTTTGGTCTTCCTTTATCCCGCGTTACACTCACATTTACAATCTATATTTGTTTTGTCAGTCTTTCTTTATCCATTTTTGTGGTCTGATAGATGATAGGTCTGGTATATGTGGTAGTTCTAGCAGTCGTGAGCCTATCAATGATCATTTACATATTATTTTTTTAAATTTTACTGTCGGTTAGAAAATTTTATTCATCAGATAATATCAAATTTTACATTAATATAAAATACAAAATATTCTTGATTCTGATTTATTTTCTCAATGGTTCCAACATTAGGATATGCAAACGAAACATGGGCATTACGCATGGGTATGTTAGCAGCTATGCATGGACTTGTTAAGTCCGTTGTGCGTGTAATCAACGATTAATCTCGACCCGCATACAATATATTAAAAAATAAAGTAATTTTTAACAGCCTTTCTCTTAAAATTGTTTTGCCCAATAGTCTGTTATAAAATATTGTCGGAAAGTATTAGGTGTTAACATAAGTTGTGTCCGTTTTTTTCCAAATTTAAAAATGAGCACCAAAAGTAAAACAAAATGGTAAAGCGTCATTGGAAAGAAAATTTTCTGCCTTGCAAGATATTGTGTTTTCTTTTATGTTACATATATTATTTTATTTGATTACAAGCCTTCAAAATGGAATGACAAGTAGACGAAAGTGAGGATTTTCGGCACCTCCTTCTGTTCGCGTTCAATCGAGGGAATAAAGCTGCCAAATCTGCTCGCGATATTTGCGAAGTGTACGGTGAAGATGCTATGAATGAAAGGACAGCTCGTCGATGGTTTTTGCGTTTCATAGACGGTAATTTCGACCTGAAAGACATGGAGTGTTCCGGACGACCAATGGACTTCGATCAGGATCGATTAAACCATATTATTCATGAAGATCCCATTCAAACCACCGTAGAATTGGCTGAGCAGATGAATTGTAGTCACATGACTATATACCACCATCTTAAATAAATGGGAAAAGTCCAGAAGTTCGGCGCTTGGGTTCCATATGTTTTGAGTGAAAACAACAAAAATCAACGTTCGATAATTTCTGTTGGTTTACTCGCGCGTCATAGAGCAACGCATGGCCACAATCAAAGGTTCCTTTACCGCAGCATTACTGGTGATGAAAAATGGTGCATTTATGTGGATATCAAGAAACGGAAAGAATGGGTGAGTTATGGTCAACAAGCAACGCCCAGAGCGAAACAAACTTTGCATCCGCGCAAGATGATGATTTGCATCTGGTGGGATTGGCAAGGCGTCATCCATTACGAGATACTTGAACGCAATCAGACAGTCAACGCGGAGCTATGATACATATTCTGCAAATGCAGCGGCTCAACACTGCAATTCAACAAAAAAGGCCGGATCGGCATTATGGCGGTATTCTGCAACACGATATCTCCAACATTACGAAAAATGACATTCAAACGCTTGGTTGGGAAGTCCTGCCGGACCCTCCATATTTTCCAGACCTTGCAACGTCGGATTTCTACCTTTTCCGGTCCCTTTCGAACAATTTGCGCGACGTTTCCTTCAATAATGACGTCGAATTGCGGACATGGTTGGACAAATTCCTCGAGTCCGGACCGGATTGTTTTTGTCGCACAGGCATTGAAAAACTTGTAGAAGGTTGGCAAGAAGCTGTAAATATTGAAGGAGAATACATTATTGACTAATTTGTTGTAAAATAATGAAGGAGAATACATTATTGTGTAATTTGTTGTAATTTTTTTTGGGTCCTCTTGTTCTCTTCATTTGGAAAAAAACGGACACAACTTATGTTAACACCCAATAGTTTCGTATTCCTCGGATAGATGTCGTTTCGCAAAACATCATTTTCGTGGCTGACTTCATTCCAAACGCGCTGAATGTATATAATTATAAAATATAAAGTTTAGCTCATTTGTTCTGCCGTTGTTTACCCAAATTCCTTGGTTTTCGACGTCATTTTAAATATGAAACAAAATAATTGTTTTTTTTTTCGGTGCGTTGATACATTTTTACTACCGCAAATGAAAAGAATGCAATAAAAAATAGCCATCAAGTTTGAATAACAAAAATACAATTAGTTATATACTATTAGTTTATCTTGGAAGAATATTCACATCAGATGGCTGCCGAAGTGTGATATTGAAAGAAAAATAGCAACACACAATAGAATGAATGGTGGATTTTATGTATAATGTGTTTACTGACCGGATCATTTCAAGAAAAGCTAAGCTGGCCGCTTATAATTGTATCTTGATCCCAATATTATGATATGTAATTAAAACAGGTAATAAACGTAAGATAAATACGAAAGAAATAAGGTCGGGAGACACTATTATGTTATATTCAGCCTAAGTAATCGAACCATCGGGTTTAAAGCCTCTAGAGTAATCAAATATCTCGCAGCTCGTCATTGCACTTGTATGCAACACTACGCTTGCAATTTGCATTCGACGCTTGCAAGTATTGTTACCGGACAAACTCTAATACCAGACTGATATCTTTTTTTAGTACTATCGGGAATCGAACCTGAAACCCCCGCGTGACAATCAAGTGTCTTGCCAACTAGGTCACTCAGCTATCCTTCTTGACATTGGACATTTGTTATTCATCATTTTATATATTTTATGTCCTTACTCTCTCTTTCCGATGGCACAACAACCTCAAGTCGAGTCTTGGCATCCCCTTAGTCTCCTCTTCCCAACCCTACGATTCTTGACAACAGTATTTAATTAACTTCATTAAATTATTTTTAATAAATTAAATTTGATACTTTGAATGTTAATGTAATATTTTTTTTTTTCATTTGAAAAAGTTTCTGCAGAGTGATAAATCGACTTATGTAAATTATCTTAATCGCACAAAAAAAAGAGTAAAAAAAATAAAGGCGACTTAGAAAATTTCCTTGTAATAAATAACAAAAAACCTTTATTTATTATTTGTATACATTTTTATTAGTAGAGTTGTAAATGTTTTATTAAATTTTAATATTATAATTAATTATATTTTTTGTACCTCAGAAAAATCATCATCAGAAAGAATATTTTCTTCTTTGCTGAAATAATTTTTGTTTATTATTGTATAAAGATTTTAATATTAAAACATATTATGCAAAAATTAAAACGTACTGCGTTAATTTACTTAATTTAATGACTGCCATTACATACAATGTTGGTCAAGAAAAAATACATTGTTATTGTATTGCATTACTATTTTGCTGTATAAACTACAACCTGGCGGGCTTATTGACATGTGACAATCTCTTCAACGAGGCATATCCAGAAAGTAAGTGTACTGAATTTTTGTAGGTTACATTTTTTTTTATTTAAACAAAAAAATTACGTGGTTACCGTAGTACATATGTAAGCTATTTTTCGACATAGTCGCCATTCCTCTCAATGCAGGTGGTGAAGCGGGGTATCAACTTTTTGATGCCTTCCTCGAAGTAGTTTCCCGCCAACCCCTCCGTCCACTTCTCCACCTCCTCCTTTACCTCCTCGTCGGTTGAAAACCTTTTTCCACCCATGTGCAGCTTCAGAGAGGTAAAGAGATAGTAATCTGAAGGTGCTAGGTCAGGGGAATGCGCGGGATGGTTCAGGACATCCCATTTAAACGAGGCGAGCAGTTCCTTCGTGGCGTTGGCCGTGTGTGGTCTGGCATTGTCGTGCTGCAGGCAGACTCCCTTTGTCAGCATGCCTCTCCTCTTGATCTGAATCGCCCTCCGCAAATTTTTTAGGGTCTCACAGTATCTTGCAGAGTTGATGGTCTCCCCTTGAGCCATATATTCAATTAAAATTATGCCTTGACAGTCCCAAAACACGGATGCCATGATTTTCTTGGCTGAAATTGTGGTTTTGAACTTTTTGGCGGAGGATGAAGAGGTGTGACGCCACTGTTGAGACTGCCTTTTGGTTTCAGGCGTATAGCGTGCAACCCAAGTTTCATCTCCAGTAACGATGGAGCGGAGAAATTCATCTCCATGGAGTTTGCAGCGCCTCAAAAACTCTTGCCTTTTTACAAAATTTCGCACTTGGCGGGAGATTGGTTTGACATTTTTCACGAAATGTGTTGTCGCATCGACCCTTCTCAACGTACTGACCTCGAACCGGTCTCGTTGCGGAGGGGAAAGGTCAGACTACACCGAAGAGTAGCCAACATGTCGAAAATAAAATCCATCCGGTCGTGAGAGCCTCCGTACACTTGCTTTCTGGATACGCCTAGTACTTAACCAGAAAGAAACTCAAGAGGCCTTAGAAAAAACCATACTGGAATCATTTTTAAATATCTGGATTCCAACATGAAATTATTCATAGCCCCCGGCGTCAGGCGTCTCACCAACTAGGCCACGAAGGTCGCCAGAATTATATAGTTAATTTTCATAGTGTTTAATAACCAGCCCCGGATGATTAAAATATTATTTGTTATACGACCTCCGTGGTCTAATTTGCATAACGTTTGTCTGCCACCCAAAATCTTTCGGTTCCGACTCCCGACAGTATCAAAAAAAACTAAATTAAATAAAAAAGATTATTTATGTGGTTCAAAAGTTCGCCTGGAAACAATATTATCCACTTGTCGTATATACCAAGACATATAATGAATAACTACAATTTACTTGTTTACTCCAGTGGTTAAACCGCAGGCACAAAAAATGAAGCCGAAGTCACACAATCTTTAAAATGTCCGCTTAACCAATTCTGATATGTTCAAGTGTACCGTACGTATGAATAGATCATTCGTTGTCATATTAATTTAGAATAGTTCCTGCTGAGTGTGAACACGGCATTTCTGACTGTTGAGGGCTTGACTTATTCTTCTCGTTAATCGTCAGCCTGCGAGGATAGGTGACGACCGACTGTCTTCCTAGCCCCCTTGATGGACCCTCGCACGATTCCTGCCTACAGGATCAGTTGTCAACTTGGCAACAACGATGTTTGTCACCAACCTTGAGAAAACATAAATTTTTTTCTTTGGGGACTTCAATGACATAATTTTAGCATCAATATTGTACCTTCGCTGTGTTATAACTTTTGCAGCTATCTGTATACTATTTTTTGTACAGTGAAGATAAATAAGTCAATTGTTTTCGAATATATTCAGCCTTACATCGGCATATTTCAAGATTGATTGGCTATTTTGACTTGGTTAAGTCAAACTTAATTTTACTGCATTCGAAATTTTCTGCAAAAGTACAGGCAACTTGCTGGGTTGTCTGATTTCCAAGTTTTGAGCTACTTTCTTGGTACATCTACAGCGCTACGAGTATTTTTTCTTCTTCCATGACGCTGGACCATAAGCCCGTCGTCATTTCTATTATTTTCACACTCAGGTGGTGTCACACGTCCCTTTAGGCAAATCCTTGTTTATCACCTGGTGACGTGCACTCAAAATTAAAAACAAAGATTATTTCGATCGTCTAGTGTAGACCGTGCTGAATGTGGATTTATTTTGTCCCCCATAACCAACGTGGATGGGGGTGGTAGGTTCGAACCAAACTGAACACATTCATCTAGATATCTGGTCAAAAATTAGAGGCAGCAATACCGGTTTTAATAGTCGGTTCTATTATTGGCATCTAGAATGGGTTTGGTTCCATTATGGATTTGCTTTGTTGTTGTGTTAGGCTGGTCTTGTACTATTTTTTTCCTGTTGGATAACACTGCTTAAATGTCAATGTTGAATTTCATTTGTTTTTTTTCGTCATTTAACCGTTGGCATAAAAAAAATCGGTTTTGACAAACGTCAATACATAATCTTCATATTTTATTAAGTGACAATTACATGCTGTATTTTATAAAACAAAAACCTTTCCGGTGCTGGCAGCAAGAATCAAGTGGATTTCGTCCGCGTATGAGAGAGAGGATATAATATTTCCCGTGTTATGGTATCCTATAGGTACTCGACCACTTCTCTCGAACAAATTGCATCATTATATTGGAAACATTTCATTATTCCGGTAAGAAATTAATATATAGATGAACTTTTTAACGATGGGTATTATTTGAATCTCTTGGCCATGATCGAAAAGGTGCCTTGAACTTTTCCGGAAGTTACGATGTGAAATCCTTTGAGATAATGGGAAGTATTTTTACCGAAATCGACCTATTAGATAGCGTTCATAAAGAGACAATATTTAATCAAGAAGCGCTATACAAGCTATCTGTTTGTTGCTGATATAAAATTACATCAACAAAGATTATCATTTTTTTAATTACAACTGTGATAAATTTTGTGTGTCAAAAATAAATCAAAAGTAAGCTAAATATATACTTCGAACTTGTTAAATATAATAATAAGCTTTTAACGGATCCAGTGAAACTTTCTAGAAACATATAAGAGTACAGGAAAGTTATTCTTTTTAATAAATTGTTTGACACGTAAAACGTGTTGTGTATATAAACCTGTATGTGCCTATTATTTTACTAAATAAAAAATCTTACGTTTTCGGGTCGGGTCGTTTGACCTCATACAACTCATTTGACCTCATACATTTTCAATAGGTGCATGCAGACATATTCGAAACGTTTTAAAAAAATATACTAAAAAATCAGCTGATGGCAACATTATTGCATTTGCAATAAAAAAACATCATATATAGAATTGCATGTAGTTTTATTTTCAATAAAAACAATTAGTGGGGTCAACATTTTTATCTAAGTTCGATCCTAAACTGTGTAGTAAATATCTGATATAAGACGAATAAAAATAGTATCATATGGTACATTTTGGTGAAAATACTGGAAAAGTCGTTAAAAATACTAGAGGTGTTAAAAGGCAAATATTTACAAATAATGTTTGTTTTTACTGTTAAATATACATCTACACCTGGAAAGGCACACAACAGAAACGCCAATTTATATACGTGTTAAATTATACATATTCACACATAACCGGCGTGATTGAGTGGGACGGCCCTGAGTAACTAAATGACAATGCATGTCATACGAGTGTATCACTGCCAATAATCCTTTATTGCACAAGTCAAGTTTAGAGGTTTGAATATATTGGTAACTTAAAATAAATCAAATTTAAGTAGAAGATATATATGTGTATTCTTATTATTCTCAAGTTTAAAGGTTTAAATATATTGATAACTTAAAATAAATCAAATTTAAGAAGAAGATATATGTGTATTCTTATTATTCTCAAGTTAAGAGGTTTAAATACGAGTATATTGGTAACTTAAAATAAATCAAATTTAAGTAGAAGATATATGTGTATTCTTATTATTCTCAAGTTTTCATCCAGCAAACTATACGCAGTTGCACAATGTTAGAGATTGATGTTTGCATAGTTTTGTATTTTCGTTCTATACAGCCACGTACCAACCTTTCACAACTAATTAGAATGATTTTAAGTGAACAGAAGCCTTTAATGAAAATTAAATTTAAGGTAATGTGTTATGTCCGGAACTTGGTGGGTCATTAGTCTCCATCTTTACTGCTCCTGGGCTATTCTGAATCCAACGTTTAAAGAAAATCCTATTGACTCCTTTATTTCGTCCATCTATCTTGATCCACAGTTGCGCATAAGGCACATTTGAGAGAAAACGTGCTAGAGGAACGTCTAGCACGTTTTCTCTCAACTATGACCATGATCAACAGCTTTCAAAATATATCGTTGATCGTTCTGACAACATAGCTAAAGTATATTAGGATCATATTCCTGCATTTTATCAAAAGTCTTTCGGTAATCGCTAATTCTTTAATGATGGAGACGTCAGCGTACCTAACGACGTAATTCAGAAAACAACCCTTTTGAAAAAAAATCGGAATTCCAACAGAAATCGATCAAATCAACCAGCCCACGAAAGTCACCAATAATTGAAATATTTATTTTTGAACGTTTGCATTAAACCAGTATTTCACCACATGGCTAGGCATTATTTAGGTCTCTTCGAAAGCCATACAAGTTTAGCAAAGATTTTTTATTTATTTAATACTTTTATTGCAAATAAAATCGGCGGGCTTATTGCCAGGAGGCAATCTCTTCCAACCAATCAGACAAAAGTAAATGAAGCAAGTTATGTGGTCGCATAAATAATTCAAATGACTATCCGTCCCCACGAAATTCATAAACACATACGTGAGCTCACGAACCCCACAAAAACGGACAATCACCCGAACATTGTTTTTCAAATAAAGCGAGATATCATCAATCAAAATGAAAGGAAAGGATGGTGGATAGGAAAGGAAAAGAAAAATCATGAATGAAACACGTAATTTTACTGCCTAGAAATTAAGAGTTTTTTCAGTCGCTTCTTAAAGCATGCCAAGGACAGAGCGAATCTTATATTGGTGATCTTAAACGCTGAAAATTTTCGGCGAGATAAGAGGGGATGGCGGGACAGTTAAGGATATTATACAATAGAGACAGTATGTGAATTTGACGTCTATTTTTAGCATTCAACCAGCTCAAGGCCTTCTGGTATGAAGTTATATGATCGTACTTACGTAGGTTGAAAATGAATCTTAGACACACATCTTGAAGACTCTGTAATTTGTTCAGCTATTCCTCTGTAACATCCAAGTAACAGACGTTCGCATAGCCCAGAATCGGAAAGACAGAGATTGTACGAGTAAAATTTTGGTTTTGGCTGGAAGGAATCTTTGCAACACTTTAAGGGAATGAAGGCTGAAGAAGATCCTTCGGCTGACCTCATTTATTTGATCTCGCTATGAGAGAGAGTACTCTATTACTACTCCTAGGTTTTTAACAGTTTTATGTAATGGTATGATAGAACCATCAAGTAATATCGGAGGGAGTAAGTCAGTGTAGAATTTACTGAGAAGTTGAGGGCTGACA
The DNA here is from genome assembly GCA_949825065.1 of Odontocerum albicorne. Taxonomy (NCBI): domain Eukaryota; kingdom Metazoa; phylum Arthropoda; class Insecta; order Trichoptera; family Odontoceridae; genus Odontocerum; species Odontocerum albicorne. Next base: position 25,216,518 of record OX463844.1, on the reverse strand, counting down.
ATGAGGAGCGATTGAGACTTCGTAGGATTAACGAGTAAGCTATGCTACCTAGTCCACTCGGAGATCGAGGGCACGAGATACGTACTGAGGACTCGAGCACATTCGCCTTATATAGTCAGTGGCACTCTGAAATCAAATCCTTTAGCATGGCTTTTGGTTCTTGCAAACCTGCTGCCTTCTAATCTACGACGTAAATATCACTTAATGAGGGAGTAACAACAGTTGTGTTTCATTCCTGATTTTTTTTCCTTTCCTCTCCACCATCCCATAATTTTCCTTTGATTGATGATATCTCACTTTATATGAAAATAAATGTTCGGGTGATTGCCCGTCTTTATGAGGTTTGTGGTAATATGCTCACGAATGTGTTCATGAATTTCATGAGGATGGATAGTCATTTGAATGATTTATGCGACCACATAACTTGCTTAATTTACTTTTGTCTGGTTGGTTGGAAGAGATTGCCGCCTGGTAATAAGCCCACCAGATTGTTTTTGAAATAAAAGTGTTAAATAAATAAAAATATGTAGGACATCAATTCAAGATGTGGTCAGACGTCAGAATATCACTGAAAGCATAAAGAGGAGAATCTGTCAATTCACATGTGTGCATGTTTCTTATATATTATATGTTACATACGAGTATATACTCGTAAATGTGTTGGTTAGAGTGGAATGCTTAGTTCTATATTCAAGCTAGTTTCTCTAACATTTATAAAAATATGTCTATTGCCTATATAGAAGTTTATATCTTGGTAATAAAGAATGCCAAAATTTAATTCTAAAATAACTTAATTATATGTATTATATTTTCAAAGATACTAGTTTTATCACGAGTATAACTCTTACTATATATCATTGTTTTTCGCTTAACCTTTTGCTGTGTTATCGAAAACAGTGTATCAAAATGTTTCTATGATAGTATAATTATATAAAAATGGCACTTAGATACAAATTCGAGTACGAACGACCTCTATGGCCTATTTCAATACTGCTTGAGGCGTCCACTCGTGAGTTTTGGGCGCGTCTTTCGATGATAACCTGTTTTTTTTAAAAGGCGTCTGGTAGTGTTCAGTTAAGGATTGTTTAATACCTTTCTGTATTGGTAGATGAGCATATGTCAATAAACCTGCCAGGTTGACCTGTGTACAAAAAAGTGTACAATACAATATAACGTATTCCTCATTAAAAATAAAACCTGTATCCTACTATTTTTATTTACATAATTTTTTTACCCCTTTTAATGACCAAATATCTCTACTAAGATGCCTCCTTTTCAATGTAACATCTCTCAAATAGTATTAACTAAAGAATCTTCTTGAATACCCTCTATGCTATCTTCTTTATTCGTATGGTACCTTTCATCATATCCGAATTGGTAATTTGGACATTTTAAAGAACGTGTCTATAAACAACATTGTCTTTGATCCCATTCATCAAGTCTTCTGACTTAGCTGTACCACTAGAGTAGGCACGTAATTTGCACGTGTCGGTAACACTTACAACACGTGAAGATTTTACACCAGTCGCACACGTACTCGGTACTTGCAACTATTGTTACCAAATACTTCGTACTCTTTTACTAGACAAGGACCCATTTTTTCGAAACTTTCAAAACCCGCAGGTAAAACATTAAGCTACGGAGGTCAATTTTTTCTTTCTTAAAGAGACAGTTTTTGTTGACTTTTAATTTGATCTCTATAGTAGCTTTGAAAAAACATTGATTTTCCCAGTTTGATATCCAAGGAGTTTCACCAAATCTCATATGCAACTCATGTCATCATCGTCCTGTTGTCTAACTCATGACTGAGCATCGTGACCCCCCATGGTAGCCTCTGACGACTCCTCTATATCCATCCCTGCACTCCGCGGCTCGAAGGGTAGTTATTAAGGGTAGTTTAGTTGCATCTCTCACTTGTTCAGTTCATCGTATCGGGAACTTGTGCGTCGTCCTTCCACGCTTCTAGTAATCAGACACCTCTCCAAACTGTTTCCTTGGCCACGAGCAATGTGCCCAAAGAATCGGGGGACTCGCCGAAGGCATGTTGTCGACAATCGGTCAGTGATTCTCAGCTCTTCAAGAATGGAGGCGTTAGTTCACCCTGCTGTTCATGGAATTCGCAACAGCCTTCTCCAGCACCACATTTCAAATGCATCTATGTTATTCTACGTTTCTCGGTGGCTCTCAGAGTTCAAGTCTCAGCGCCATGCATAAATATTGCGAAGACGAGAGACTTTATTAGGCACATTTTCATCTTGATGGTAATTACTGATATGTAAACTTTGGCTAAGTATAAGTTTCTATTTAAGTCATGAATTCATAAATACATTTTGTTTGAATACCACAGTCAGCGCGAGTCGTTCATATGATTTGACTGACAATAGTGTGTTAAATATTCTCTGTTGCAAACTGTTGTAAATTTAAATGTTCTGCATAGTGAACATTTAGCATTTATGATCATGTGCAAATGAATAGACAATTAGAAATATGCAATATTGTTTCATTCTTTACATTTACTGCGTTCTAATTCGTCGATTCAAGCATGTTTAAAAAAATCATCTTATTATCAGTAATCCACTTCTCTATGTTTATTGATGTAATATAGTATCGATCAATAAAATTTCTAACGAAGAACAGGAAAAGTAAACGTCATAATCCCCTTTCCGTAAGTTATGGCTCTTCGAGAGTACATTACTTGATTTTATAATTTGATGATCAAAGTAATAATATTTTTTTGGTTTAGGAAATTCACCCTTCTGAGAGTGTTTTGTTGTAATATGTAATGTTATTATGCTATTAAGTTTCTATGTTTTTCAAGTTGATTTCATAATTTGATATTGTAACGTTATTATGGTAAAAAAAATGTACATGCTTATTTTATAATTTCATCATAAAAGTATTAATATTATTAAGCTGTTAAGGTACTTTAAAATACATTAATTAATTGATTAATCATTAATGTATTAATGTTATTATGCTATTAAAGTTCCCCATAAAAGTAGACGATTTCATCATAAAAGTATTAATGTCTAACGTCATCTTGTAAGCTACCGTGGTGAAACATCTGAATTCATGTATTTATGTAGCTTACCTAGTTCATTAAATTTTTATGGCGTTTTTATCACAAAAATTGCGCTATATAAAATTCTGCCTTGCGAAAGGTTGCAGTAGATTTCATCTACCGATCGTCTTGAGAAGAATCGGAACTTTTGGTGTGTTTTGTTTAGACTGCGTGCTTGCTGAAGTGCAACAGCTTACACCCAATATACGCACGGGCGTATTCTATTAAAAAAATATCGATAATCATACTCAATCATGAGGGATAGTCTATCGTTTTGTAATTAAAGTTATTACGCTATAAAGGTTATCCAATTTTTAATCAGTTTTTCGGATGGGGACAACTTCTGTCATTCACACTTCAGTCAAAATCGGTCTCTAAAAGTTGTTTGTCGCACGACGCGTTATGTCTAGTCTACCTGTGAATCCTTCTTCATAACACGTTTCTACTCCCAGTTCTTCAATGGTTGGTTGACCACCTAGCATCGTATTTTAAAGAAAGTAATCATATATCAACGCTTTTAGCATCCAGATTTCTTCACTATAAAAGAAAATGAAAAAGGAGGATTTGACCACTTGAATTTCACAGCCAAAAATAGTAAACTTCAAAATGAGCCCGGACTTTTTAATATCTTCTCTTTTAAATGTATTATCCGCAGTTTATTTTGAGATGTATGTGTGATTTCGAAGTGAATTTATATATGTAAACATTATGTTGCTGTCAAAGAACCTGTATTTATTTGTTTGAGTTAATCTGAAGTGGTATTTGTGGATTCACTTCTTTATTTTTTTTTCTGCCATTTATGTATTTCCTGTTTTCTTCTTCTTAATCAACACGTGTACCGGTGTGGGCTGAAAAACATATGGTGTCCTCGCGGCTGGGATATATCTCGGACGGGAGGATGTTATGAGATGAGCCCAGACCTTTTGATAGCTTCTCTCTTAAATGTATATTCTGCTATTTACCTTGAGATATACGAGTATATGTGTTTTTGGAATGTATTTAAATAGGTACATACTATGTTGGTATCAATAAACCTTTATTTATTTATATTATGACACCAAATTAACAAATTAATATGTTTTTCAATACGACTAGAATAAACATAATATCTAATAATCGTTTTTTTTTTCAGATATCAAACAATGGATAAGGCAGTTAACTACAGTTAATATTCCTTAAATTATTCACCAAATAAAAATTGTAACAAATATGTGAAAACTTTTCGATTTAATTAATTTATTTCAAAGAGTTTATTAAGTGATTGTGTAGTAATTACATAACTGTGATTCGCAACAAGATGGAGAGGTCCACCGACATACGCCTCCGTAAACTGACGCATTTGCCTCAACGGCCGCCAATCGATATTGAATTTCAAGATCTAACATATTCTGTTCCAGTGGGAAGAAAATGTAAGTTTTCCTTTATTTTTCTCTGAGAAAGAAATTATTATATTTTAATTATATTTTATACGAGCGGGTAGATGGTGCATTCATAAATACCATATCAATGTTTCCCTCAGGGTAGGAAAAGAGGGCAGAGCGCCCGAATTTCCCACCTTTCGCTACTTCTACATCCATACACCTTCTTATACAACTCTTACGATTTCTGACTTTAAACACTCCTTTCTTTCAAAATATCATTCACTCGATCCATCCACACTTTCCTTAGTCTTCCTCCACGACGTCTTCTATTCACATTTGCACTGTTTTATTTGTTTAGTGGGTCTTTTTTCAATCATTCGTTCTATATGTCCAAACCATCTAAGTGTAATCCTCTTGATCTTGTTCAATATATCAGCCTTAAGTTCATATTCATCCTTAATCACTTAATTTCGTATTCTGTCTTAAACTGTCATCCCACGTCTTCTTCTCAGTGCACCCGTTTCTAAAGCATTTATTCGGCTCCTTTTAGTATTTTTCTACTTCATCCACGTATTACTCCCATACATGAAAGTTGATATTAGAATACTGTCGTGGACTATATAAGCTTAGTAGATTTTGATATCGACCGGTTCAAGTGTATATGAGTACATCAATTTACTTTTCAGTTTCTTAATGCTACGATTTTTAGGCATAAAGAAGTACTCAAAGAGTAAAATATTGTATACTGAAATTACAAGAAATTTGTTTGCAAAATTAAAGTAATTCTTCAACTATATAATAAGAACGTTCAACATTTTCTGCCAAATGAATATAGACACACTATTTGCTTAAAACAACTATTTTGGAGAAAAAATTACATTCACTATTATAAAAAACCTTTCGGATGATTAATCGTTATTTTATATTATAAAAGCGTCAAATTATATAACCAGACTTGATTTTTCATTTACATTTTTTTGTATAAAAAAAATTGCATTTGAACATAATTTCATGCAGACACATGTAAGGCTGTTTCTTATAGTTGACTAGTGATTTTGATGAATTCGATACCTAAAACTTGTAGGCAAAAATGAGAACGAAATTTGCATCAATAACTAATAATAAATATTGATGAAAAATGAATGAGTATATAAAATATATTGGTGGCCACAGCAGTTATCTGTGGCATAGTAAAAGTTGAACGTCAAAAAGGGGATGCATGGCTGGATGATATTGACTGCGTGAAACAGAATAATAGAGCAATGATAAATTAAAGAAAGTTGAGGAAATCTGCTATTTATGTAGTATTTTCTCGGATGACGGAAGAGTTACGAGGGATATCGATCATCGTGTAGTGATAGAAAACAAAGTCAATTTAGCACTCAAATATGCATACTTGAACCAAACGGTATCAAAATCTGATATGATAATCCACAACAATATTCTAACACCACCTTTGATGTATGTGAGTGAAACATGGAACTGGAGAAATACTTAAAATATCATGTGTTTTCAATTGATAAAGTTTACAGTTTGATTCTATCCAGCCCTTAATTTAATGACTAATAACTCTATCGTGTATTCCCCATATTCCCCCAGTTTCTCTATCTGACGCCACGATCCCACATACTTTTCGTAAAGAGCATTATGTTTATAATAAAATAATTTAAAACATTATATATTACACATACTATGAATAAATAACATCGTTCATTATAAAACTCATTTGTTTGTCAAGGAAAATAAAAATGCCTAGTTCATTAATATTCTTTAAATGATATAATTCTGCTTCATAGTGGGTAATTACGAGTAAATGAAAAATTACGAGAAATTCAATGCATTTTTATTCTTTTTTTTTTATGCTCATCGTTTTTAAATTGATATGATAATTACATATGTGTTATTACACGTAGTAGGTTAAACATTGACCATTGATTTATTTTATCGTTACAATTGTAAATCCTCGGTAGTCTTTGTATAATGAATATCTATTTATGCAATTCCTGAATTCCCACTTGAAAGTAGTTTGCTTACGGGCTGCATTTGTGTCGTCAATGAGTTCACAATAGCATGTCCACGGGATGACAGAGCTTGCATACATGTTTGTGATGTATCAATTGAGAGTGTTAAGTTACCGTCCGTTGATCTTGACGAAGATAACACAATCAAGCTGTCGGTATAACTCTGACCAACTGAGAAGTCAGCCTTTAAGTTAAATATTAGGAATGATGCATTTATTGAGTTTCTTTAATTGTTTATACTTATTTACCTTTTAAAAAACCTAGGGAGTGTTGAAAATTAATAGTAAACTCTTCCGTTCAACTAGACAACAAAATAATAAACGCAAATGAGCGACATCCGTTGTCTTGTTGATAAGACCTATTTCCTTTCAACCCGGAGGCTACCGGAGGGGATTTATTTTTCGTAAGAACCCAATTTTTTAAAATAGGTAAAGGCTAGTTTCTTATTGCAGGTCTCTAATATATTTTCTGGTTCGTCGGAAAAGATTGTTACAGAGAAATAAACCAGCCAAGTTGTATTGTATGTGTACACTATGGAAGTGTAATAATATTATACAATACAAAATCAGCCAAGTTGTATTGTATGTGTACCTACGAAAGTGTAATAATATTATACAATACAATGCAAAACGAAGGGTGGTTAAAAAAAGCATATTTTATTCGAAATATGCTTAGTTTGTTATGTTGTTTATAGTTAAGGCATTAACGTTGTGGAGGTTTAAAGACGTTGTAATTTATTTTTATCGAACACTGTTTATTCCATTTTTTTGTGACGGTATAAACCTACCGGTTTCAAGGCTTTCACCTCATCTTCATAGGAGCACAAACAAGACTAAATGCTGTTCGAACTGATCCGAACATCGATCCGAACATCTGTTGAACAGTTATATCCCAAAAATCTCTCCGCTCTTGGCCGAAATCGTCCCATGCCTCCCTCACCCCTCAGCCCCCAACCGTTGAAGCATGTATATCGGTACCAGTTCGAACAGCATTTAGTCTAGTTTGTGCTCCCCTGAAGATGAGGTGAAAGCCTTGAAACCGGCAGGGTTATACCGTCACAAAAAAGTGGAATAAACAGTGTTTGATAAAAATAAATTACAATGCTTAGTTTGCAAAATACACCAAAAAGCACTAGAAAAATCATAGTGGGGAACAGAAAAAACTAAGACCTTAATCTACTCGTATGCTTAAGAGAGAGGCTAATGATTTGTACAGATCTAAGAAGGGGGACAGTTAAGACTAAGAAGGGGGACAGTTAAGGCTGTTAATTTAGTTCTAACCAGCAATACCTTAAACATCTATGGATCTTCTTTATTCTGCTTATTATAACTTTCGCATCTTTTAAATTTATTAATTACATTTAAATTGATTCTGTAAATACAGAAAACGGTCTGAAAATAGAATTGATTGACTGCCCCGGTTCCACCGACAACTGAGAGACTAATTAAATAATTCATTGTATTTTTATTGTAAATATTTTGAATATTTTTTTGACCATGTAACTTAATTTATTCACTTTTATCGGAGAGCTCGGAAAAAATGGCCACCTGGTTATAAGCTCGTCTAATTGTAATACACTGAAATTAAGTGTAAATAAATAAATTAAATATCATCAATTATATATACTTGATTACGTTGTAGTAAATCCGAATGAAGTCAGTTTAAATCTTTTAAGCGTCTTACTCATTACATATACGATTTGCATCACCTCTATGACTGTGTCTAATGTTGAAAATGAATTTAAAAAAAATTGAATTATATCAAAACAACTTCTGGTGGAGCGAATTATACAAATTATTTCATGTAAATGAACCATATTTATGAACTCATTGAAAAAAATGACAGCTTGACCGACTTTATAATGATCGATCTGAGCAAATTGTGGTACCAATACGCCTTCTGGTTTCGCTCTATTATATTTTATACTAGCGGTCGAAGCCAGTTTCACCCGGTTTCATATCGAGTTAGCTGAAAATCTATCATAAGTTATGTCAAGTTATTCCCGAGCTTTATAGAATTAGAGGACCTCCGTGGCCTGGTGGTAAGACGCTTGTCTGCCGATCCAGAGGTTGCGGGTTCGATCCCCGCTGGAACCCAAATTAAAAAAAATGGAATTCCAGACTGGTTTTTTTCTTAGGATCCAGTAAAAACATATTTCTGGTTGATTGGAAGAGATTGTCACATTGCAATCCACTCGCCAGGTTTTTAAAAAATCTGATAGTTATATAATAAAACAAAACAACAAATAACTCATTAAATACGTTTTACGTACATATGTTAGTTTACCTGGTTACACAATATTGGTGGATTTATACTGAGCAATAAAATCCCTTTTTCCTAAATCGTAGGCTTTTAGTGCTAAATATTTTTTTGCATTGGAAATAAGAACTCTTGATATATGTTTGATTATTTTTTTATCTGTAATCCAGGATTTTGCAATATCCTGTTTTCGTAAAGTTATCATCAACTTATAATTTCCACCAGGAACACAAGCTTGACGCCTACATCCTAGTCGGCCATTAATCGAATATTTTGCGGGCGTTTAGTCGATGTTTAAAAATTGGGATTTATATAACACGAAAAATTTGTCATAAAAAACGCACTACTTAAAGTAGCACGCTTGCGAACATTTTCGTAGAATTCAATAAAAAATACACCGGTTTCACATATACTCGTATTATAGTTTTATCAGCCTATCGAGGTTAGTGAGTATCGATGAAAATTTCTTCTCCAACTTACTTCACATTCATCTTCACTACTCAGCCTCCTCAAGAGTAATGATAAGGTTTTATACATTTAAATCTCCCTCAAAAGATGACCTATAGAATGGTAAAAACGCAATCAAAATTTATTCAGTGATTCTCGAAATAAACGTGTTATTCAGACAGACATACATAGCGAATTTCATTTTAGTATAGTAAGGCTAAACGTTTTCTACCAAGCGTGCAATCAGTAACTCCTGCCAGAGTCACCGTTTTATTGTTAACAGTGTACGCGACACGCGTGTGACAAATTCGAAGTGCGGTCGAACATCACTCCCCTTTCATTCACGATTTTTTACTAAAAAATAACATGTAAAACAAAAAATAATACAGGAAATTTTATCTAAAGATAAAATTTCCTGTTCATTAAAATCTTTTTTTTTTAATTGTTGTTTATACTAATTATTTCAAAGGTATTTTTTACCAAATATACAAAAATATACTAAACAAATTCGTTTATTTTAACACCGTTTAAAAAATGAGACAAATCGTTATGCAAAGCGTGACAAATATGGGCGTATGTTCACGTACGTAAAAAAAATAACCAACCCACAAAAAAAAATATCAATTAAAGATTTCTGAATTCTGTATGTGTGAAAATTATTAAGTCAATTGAATAGTTAATTTATAGTTATTCCGTTTAAAAAAAGGTTCTATCCCAGCCCATATGAAGTGACGTAAAATCCTTTATTAATATTAATGTCCATGTCATCTATGTTTTGAACTTAAATGGATATGTGTGTGTGTGTGCGTAAAAAATTTAAGTCAACTGAATGGGTAACTCATAGTTACTCCGTTTTAAAAAATGTTCTATCCCAGCCCATATAAAGTGACGTAAAATCCTTTACGAATATTAATGTCCATGTCATCTAAGTTTTGAACTTAAGTGTGCGTGCGTGTGTGTGTGTTAATGCTTATACCCTAGAGACGAAAAGTCAACCATGAAACTTTATGTGATAAAGTAAATGCTTGATGATTTCATTTATAAGCAGCCCAAAAGGCATTAATTAAAAAAATATATATAATTTAAATTAGTGTTTTCATTTTGAAAGAGGATGTACTAAACATAAACTGGCTAAGTTAAATCTTTCGAAACCAATCATTAAAATATACCTAATATGGGCATACGAGTACACGACTACACACCTGTATACATACTCGTAGATGGCATCATTCTAGAGAATTGACCGAGTTGCATAAGGATATAATCGTGAATTAATCTAACTATTCAACATACATTCATTAATAATATAATAAAAAGTGGCTATTAAATAATATAATAAAGAGTGTTTAGTTCAAAAACTCAAATTCCATGATTGAAACACCAATTACTGACTAAAACTTTAAAATTACGCTATTTTATATAGCATTTAAATTTTTGACCAATAATTTGATACTTGATCCAAGAATATCGAAAATAACCTAATGTGTCAAAAATGTTCGAAATGTGAGCTCAATTCAGTTGCATGGGTTCTGAAACTGAAAATGATTTTATTTTACTCGTATTTGATAATATAATACAATGTTTGATAGAGTAAGAAATGATCGGATTAAAGATAACTGTTTGTTAAAGAAATAAATGTTATAAATATTGTTTAGACAGGAATCTTGAGATGGTTAATCCACATTGAGACAATCAGTGGCGAAAGACGTACGATATGAATAAACGAGTATATGTCTGAAATTACTGAAAAGCGAGAAACAGGTAGATCGGGGAATGAGTGGATGAAAATATTAGGTCCTTACATATGAAATTGGCGTTATGTTTGGGAGGAACATAAAGTTGATTTTTTTTAATATAATATATTTATTTAATCAAAGTATGTACCATTGCTATCTATGCACTTTTGCCATCTCATAGGTAGTTCATCGATCCCTTTACTAAAAAAACCATTCGGACGGGAATCAATAAAATCTTTGAAGTCGGTTTGGACTGCCCCATCGGAGTTGAATTTTTTCCCTTGCAAGAAGCTATCCAAATTTCGAAAAAAATAGTAATCTGTTGGGGCAAGGTCCGGAGAGTACGGTGGATGTCTTAGACATTCCAATTGAAGCTCTTCTAATTTGGTAGCCGTCTGTTGTGCAGTGTGTGGTCTAGCGTTATCATGAAGCAGCAGTGGCCTAGAGCGATTAACCAGCCTCGGTTGTTTAGCAGCTAGCTTTTCCATCATGGTTTGCAGTTGCTGATAATAGACATCTGCCGTAATCGTCTGGCCAGATTTAAGAAAGCTGTAGTGAACGACACCAGCACTAGTCCACCAAACGCTCACAAGTAACTTTTTTGGAGTCAATTTTCGCTTGGGGCATGGTTTGGCTGGTTCGGCAGGGTTCAGCCATTGCGATGAGCGCTTCCGATTATCATACAGGATCCACTTTTCATCACAGGTAATGATTCGATTCAAAATCCCTTCATTATTGTGCCGGTTGAGTAATGCAACGCAGCAGTCAACGCGCGTTTGTTGATTTGCTTCACTCAATTCGTGAGGTACCCACCTTTCAAGCTTTTTCACCTTCCCAATTTGCTTCAAGTGGATTAAAACAGTTTTATCACTAACACCGCAGCCTGCAGCTAACTCGGACGTGGTTTGCGATGGATCCGCTTCCACAATAGCCTTCAATTCTTCATTATCAACTTTGGTCTCCGGCCGTCCACCGGGCTTGTTCTGCAGGTCGAAATTTCCAGAACGAAAACGTTGGAACCAAAAACGCTCTGTGTTTTCTTTTGCGGCACCGTCGCCATACACATCATTAATCCTTCGAGCCGTTTCTGCAGCACTGGTGCCACGGTGGAACTCGTACTCGTAAATAACGCGATATTTCAAGTTTTCCATTTTGTAAACTGAGTGACGCAAAGAAAAAAAACAATTGAGGAAAAAACAAATGAATTATAATTTTCGAAACACAAATACTTGAGTAAATAGCTGTATAAATTTTTATTTGGAATTCCTAACCAAAGAGAAGATATTTGAGATCAAAGTTGCCAGTACGGCAAAACGCCAATTTCATATGTAAGGACCTAATAGTTGGAGAAATTTTACTGAGGGAAAGGCAGTAAAAATAAAATACAGAAGAGAGTGTATGACGAGATGTATGAATCTGAACGAGGCGAGAGCTGGGTGCACGGATAGTAAGGTGTGAAGATCTCTCCCCTACCCAACAAAGGACATGGCATGATGGTACGAAAGTATTTTATTTGGTACTCCTACAGTTATATAGACAGTATATTCCACCTAAAGCCAAATATCACATATCGGAGGATCTACAAATGTTTCTTTGTAGTTCATCTTCCCTTGATAAGTTTTCTAAGGTTTCCTTACCAAATATGTTTTTTTTTTAATATTAAGGTGTGGGGAAGTACCCAAACAAATGGCTTCATCCGCCACCTTTTTATCTTGATATTACTACTTACTATGTTACTTGTTTTGTTTTATGTGATATTATTTATCTTTCATTAATAGTCGGTTCGATTCCCGAGTCGGAGCGTCTTTGGGAAGAGAGATTCTGCTCTCATAACGATGCAACATACTCGTACATATATAGTCATTATATTATTGAAAATGCAACATCGGGATACAAACGGTATATCGGTTTACTTCTAATATATAATTTTCTTAGTCACACACAAAAAATCAAGTACGTATACGAAATCTCATACAAATAAAAAATATAACCAATTGACCACAATACTCGTATTTATCACATTGATGTGATGAAGAAGCTTAGCTGTGTACTTCGACAATTTTCTGGCGATATTTAAATTAAATAAGAAAATCTAATTAACTCAAATGCTTATAACACCTCCGTGGTTTTACTGGTTAAACGCTTGATTTCCACGCAGGTGTTTCGGGTTCAGTTCCCGTTTAGACTCGATTTTTTTTTAATAAACCGACCTAAAAGACGAGAATTGTTTTTTTTTTCGAAAATTTTTGATAACCAACAGGAATCCAACCTGCCACCCCTTGATTGGAAAATAGACAGGTGTCTTATCAATCAAATAATGAAGGTCTTGCTGGCAAGCGTAGAATATTTTTCTACGAGAGATCGAGTTGACATAATTTACTAATTCCTCTCTATACTCGTAAAATGAATCACACCTTATTTTATTACACGTAACCTTAATCAATGAATAGTTTAACTACAACTGGAACGTGGACGTACCGTGTTCTGTTTACAAGTTACCTTTAGATAGACCATGAACTACTCTTAGTACGAGTATGATACAAACAGGGGCTGTGCACATTTTTTTCTGACGGTTGCTCAAGTTAGATTGTAAGGTGGCTCGCATGTTTATTTTTTGCAATATGCAATATCGCCTCAATTTTAGCGACTTTACAGGAGAAGATTTTTAAGACTTTCTGTAAATTGTAATTACTTAAAAAGATAACATTTATGAACTTTTTAGAAGTATTTTTTCGGTAGCATATCTACATGGCACAGTTTTAATCCCTTTAGTACACTATAAGTACACTAGATTTAATTTTTCATAAATTGTAAAAGTAATATTTTTAACGGAACCTTACGTTTTCGATTCCCATTAATATTTTTTAAATAAGGCTTTAGACTGGTTTTCACTTAACACGTTTTTGGTTAATTGAACGAGACTCTCACGTGGTAAACTTCCCAAGTTGTATTGTAAACAACAAAAATGGAGAGCCTTTTTAGATAATATAAACTCGATCATTGAAATTTGCGGAACATATACATACATATAATCATGCCAAGTCACTTGCGGTGTAGACAGAAATAACAGACCTCTAAACTTTTCTATCCAAGCACACAACCTTCACCTCCCCCACATTCACACATCTTGTCATGTAGTATTTTCCATTGTTCATATTTCTCACATCCTAAATACAATTTCATTTTTTTAATATTTAAGAGTTTATGTTTTACGTTTACAATTAAAGATTCCGAATTTTTGAGTAATAAAACAAATATTAATTTTATCACAGATTGCATTCTTATGAGTAAGCCACTCATTTCACAAGTCATTAGTGAGATAGCTTCTCATTTTAGTTGAAGAACTTTCCTAAGTAAGAGTTGTATCATAATTTTGTTGAGAGCTGCTGAAAAGGAGAGTTATTTAAAAAAGAAAGAATCAAAGGTTTCGGCATTAAGTCTTTGAATTTCCATATTGAATATTAAAATATATAAATAATCTCCATAATCTATGATAGATGATAAGAAGTCAGTATCCCAGTCCGGAGCATACGTTTGATTCTCGCTTTTACCATTTTTGTAATAGAGGTTCAGTATTGTTTTCACTTAAGGTCTCAAACATATTTCTGATTAGTTGGAAAATATTTCCACATTGTAATAAACCCGTCAGTTTATACTGTGTACAAGGAAAGTGTAATACACATACAATATTTAGTCGAATATTACTTTGTTATTATTAAGATATTACTTTGTTATTCCACTGATTACATTAATAAGTGGAATAACAAAGTAGTTTTTTTTTATTTAATGTTTATTTCGAAGGATAAACAACGATGTTGTACCAAATGATTAATGATAAGGCACTTGATTAATATGACCTGCAACTCGACATCTTGTAGAATTTATATAGAAATGAATAATGGATTTATTTTAAGCTTCATAATTATATTTGTAATTAAAACATGTATTCACGGCTTTTACTTTACTTATGTTAGTTTTTCTTTTATTATTTACTATTGATTTTCAGCTTTCTTACATAATGCAAAACGATTAATTTACATTTTAATTTAAAATTAGGAATAAATGCTGCGAATGCAAAATGCTTGCTTTTAGACTATGTGGAGTGAAAATGTATAACATAAGACAGAATGAAGTGAGAAGAGACGAATATGAATGTAAGGCATTGAGTAGATGAAGAAGTGCACGTTGACATGGTTTGAGCATGTGGAACAAATTAATGAAGAAAGACTAACATAATAGATATATAGTACAAATGCGAGAGAAGGGGGGGGGGGATAAAGACCAAGGAAAGTGTGGTTGGATTAAGTGAATTATATTGTATGAGAAGGTGTATAATGTAGAAGAGACCGAGAAGGAAAAGTCGGGCGCTTTGTTCTCTCTGCCTACACTGACAGGAAAATGGTGTGGTGGTATGTTTGTAAATTTACACACATACCATCTTCGTGTATTCGAATATTTTCATGGCATTTTAAAGTAACTAAAAAAAAATTCCGATTATGGCTGTGTTTAGAGCCATTGTCAAAAAAACATTACCGAATATAGTAAGTATGCATGAAACACCCATCTAGCCATCCGCACTTGCGACCATAACGCGAACACGTGTTTGGTCTGCTAAGACAACCGCTCTCACGACTGCAATGTAAACAGCCTTTCGCCGACCAGTATCGGATTCGGCAAAAGCATGGCTCGCTACATATACGACAATTTAGAATTCACGTACTATTTCCAAAATCGGAAGCCATGCAGGTTAAAGACGATTAATTCATTTCTGTTGATGTTTGAGTGTTAATAAATTGCTTTTGTGATGAGGCGTCGATTGTAGATTAGTGATTTACTCAATACACTCAGTTCCAATTGTATTGAGTACATACTCGTACGTACCATCACGCCGTTTCCGTTCTGGAGTAGGAGAGAGGACAGTGCACCAGATTTTCCAATCCAGACACACATACGAGTATTTCGCCTCTTCCTCATCCATAATATTCCTATATCTCCAACGATTTTTTTACTTCTTACTTTTTCTGATTTCAAAATATCATTAATTTGATCCAACCATAATTACATTGGTTTTCCTTTACCATACTTTCCATTCACATTAGCACAGTAAATCTGTTTTGTTAGTCGTTCTTCATTCATTCGATCCACGGGCCCTAACCATCTCATAGAGCTTTCTTCGTCTTACTCAATACATAACCCTTATGTTCACATTAATCTCGAATCACTTAATTCTATATTCTGTCATACATTGCCCCCCTTATGCATGCTTCTATGTCTATGCATTCTAAAGCATTCATTCGCCTCCTTTCGATATTTTGGCACGTTCACCGTTCCCTTTTGTACATCGAAATTGATACTAAATTGAGTACATACATACACACCATCAAGCCATCTCCCTGTCGGGGTAAGCAGAGAGAACAGAGCGCCATACTTTCCTAGCTCGACACACACATCCTTAGCCTCTTTCACATCCAAACACCTCATAAAACCTCTACGATTTCTCCGACTTTCAACGTTTCCTTATTTCAGCATATCATTCACTTGATTCAACCATACTTGCATTGGTCTTTCTCTCACATATGTACTGTATATCTGTTTTGTTAGACTTTCTTCATTTATTCGTTTTACATGTCCCAACCATCTCAACGTACTCTTCTTCATCTTACTTAACACATCAGCCTTAAGTTCACATTCATCCATTATCCCTTCATTCCATATTTTGTAATACATTGTCACTCCATGTATTATTCTAAATGCACGCATCTCTACAGCAGTTATTTGACTCCTCTCAGTCTTTTTCTCGTCCACGTTTCACTCCCATACATCAAAATTGGCTCTTAAATTATATTGTGGACTATCATCTTAGAAGATTTTAATACTGTCCGGTTCGAGAATATATTACATGTTTAGGTGCCCCGTTGACTTTCTTTCCTAACGCTATACGCCGTTCGATATCCCTCTTAACTCTTCAGTCATATAAGAAAATACTACCTCAATAGCAGAATTCCTCAACTTCCTCCAATCTTTCATTTATCACTCATATGCCGCATTTACTTATCCCTTCACATTTTTTATATTTCAATTTTAGATTTGGCAACATTCATCCCCAGATCTTTTTCTTCGCATCACTTATAAAATTCGATTGTTAAACTCTGCAATCCACCTTCACTCTCCGCCATCTGCATACAGCGATCTGCATACGTTCCCATTTGACATTTGTGTGCCACAAATTGACCTCTGTAATTCTTCACACATCAATCTCAATAAATATTTAACAACCAGAGTGACATAACGCAAACCGTTAATCTATGAATCATAACTTTGCATTACTTTATTTATATGAGAAACAAAATAATAGTAATTTTTACACCTGTTCTCAGTTATTGATACGTGTGATAAAAATTCTTCATCGTCGATGAGTGATATTTAGCCGTCCCAAGGGCGTTTTGATGACTTAAAATAATAGATTTGATCACCCTTTGTATTGCTCCAAATTAATGGTATGACTGAGCCAACGATTTTATTAAAGGCTCACAGAATGTATTCAGATATTATAAATTAAAACGTTCCTCAATAATTCTGAATATATTTTTTATAATTCTACGTCGACTGCATCATCTGAAGACTCAATGTAGACACTTAAGCCGGATTTCTTCTTCAATGTGGTCATATCGCGAGCAAAAAAAATCAAGCAGGTAACCAATCTAAATTATGTTAAAACACTGTCAAAAAATAAATGCAAGCTCTGTCACACCCTAAGCATGCAACGCTCAGCTCATGATTGCCTCGATATAACCGCTATCAAGTTTGAAGCCAGTCCTATTGTATTGTATTTCACATTTTTTATACAGATAAATTGGCACAGTTATTAACATTTTTAATGCATTGTTAATTTCTGATTAATGCCATTTAAATTGTCAGATGATAAATTGACATCATAAATTAGTCAAATGAGAATAAAATAATTACTCAATATAATAACGACCTCCATAGCCTAGTTGATAAGATGCCAGGTTTCCAACTCGGGGGTTGCGGACCTTTAGTACCAATTTTTTTAGGTTCCAAACTGGTTTTAGTTTAAGACTTGATTAACACATGACAATAAACCTGCCAGGTTAAACTGTATTCAATGAAAGAGTAATACGATGTAAATTTCTCTTCTCTGTTATAAAAAGGAACCCTGTATATCAACTCATATAATGATTATTTATACGTACTTGAATAAATATTTTTTAGCGCCATTTAGTCTTAGGTTTATTTACATTTTGTCATATCTTCTAGCTAACTACAAATATGTTTAAAAACCTTTCAGTGAAAACTAAAATGAAATTCTTTTTAAAAATATTGGTTACCAACTGAAATTCAACATTCAATACCCAGATTACAGAGATCGTCTTAAGAAAAAAAATACTCACGATCCAACGGCCACCACTTTATTAGTGCGATCTCCTTAATTTTACTTGACAATTTCTACGTAAGTACACGTTTTATTTTCAATAAAATAAAACACTTTTGTACACCTAATAATATGGAATTGTGTAATGTTTTAAGAGAATAGTATTTTGTAATGGAGATAAACAATATTAAATAATTACAATAATATTAAGTAATTAGTACAAGTCAAATAAAACATATTTATAATTTAATAATAATGATTGAACTAAAATGTATATGACCTAAAACGATAACAAAGTCAAGTGTTTCAGAACTGGACTATAAGATAAAGAAAGGAGGCTGAAACAATAATTATGTAAGTCGAATAGAGGATGTGTCACTACATTCTGTCACATATTCTGTCATCTACCATTGTTATCAATTATCCGGTCCACTCGTATCATTTGACAAGATGTTTAACTTCAATATGCATTCAGTCTTGGCAAATTAGTACGCTTTCATTTATTGATTATATTAATTGAATGATATTTTAAGTTGGTGTGTTTTTCCTTAGAATTATCAAAACTGCAAAAAATTAAATCAATTAACACTTTGTATCCTATGTATTAACGTGATAAACGAGCCAATTTGCACTACGTCCCGTGTATTCACGTCAATGATACCGTTTCTAAAAAAGAACATATTACTGGAATCTAGCAAATATTTTTTTAAACAATTTAATCTTCAAACGATACTCTCACGATTTCTTACAAGGATAATACTCTAAATAATGAAAGTATGCACGAATTGATGTATGATAGAGATTCTAACGGCACGTTATCAATGTACATTGAAGTGTCAGATTTTGATATATGAATGTGGAAACCAGCTACAATTTCCGGGTCTAAAAAGAATGAGAAATTTCCAAAAACAGGTTATCAACAGCATGAAAACATCATGTCTAAACATGTGTTGTTTTATGTTCGATCAACTGACAAAAAAGCAAAACCCTGCAGAACTTACAAGGTATGTGCTAGGACAGGAAAATAAGTAAGACCCGGTACATGTATAATGAGTGTGATGTAGCTCTCTACAAAGGAGAATGTTAGCAGAACTATCATAATAAACTAAATTATCCCAATATTTTAAACGAATAAACAAAGTCTCAATAATACAGTATTCTTAATATTTGCTTAGATATAGAAATTTTAACAAACCCTTCACGAAAATCAGAATTCCTCGAGAATATGCCGTACACTGGGAAAAGTTGTCATGAATTAGATCAGGCCTTAAAGTGTTAGATTAAATTAATGAATATAACTTAAGATGTAAGCTATAAGCTCAGTGTCATTTAGAATAATAACAAACTGGAACGCGGCCTCACACCCAAATATCTTCATGGGTCTCCCGATTGGGAACTTATATTGAAGCCCATTGCGGCAATGTGGAACAGTAGATTAGCACTTGGAATAATCTTCTCGGAAAATTGACAAGCTCGTCATAGGCCGCAAAACTTTCTGTCCTCCAAAATTCAGAGCTAACCTTGTGTTATTCGACAAGTAAATATGCCTGTCCTGTAAGGACTAGATCAAGTCACGCTGGTTAGGGGGATAATTAGCCGTCTGATCACAGGTTGCCTTAAACCGGCTTCATTATGCACATATGGTGCACATCCTCACCGATATCACTCCTCCGAAACTCAGGAGAAACAGCAGTGCTGAGAGATCCAACCAACTGATTACATATACTTTGCATAACCACCAACCGCCAGGATGAAATCCAGACACTGTTTTATCAAGATCACTACGCCTCTTGAATAATCACCTCATGTTGCTAAGATGAACGGAGAGAAACATCGGACCCCAACGAGTGGATTTTACTTATAAAGGCTACATGACTCTGAACAGAATTCTGGACGGAATTTATTTTATACATTGAAACCATAAGAAGAAGAATTAAGAATTAAAAATGAGTCTAATAGGTTGTCTGAATATTTAATCATCCTAGATATTAAGAAAATGTTGACGTTGATCTGTTCGCTAAACAAAAATGGATATAATTTTTTAGCAGTAAGTCGAGATCGACCTCCAAAAACCAATATAATACTCTATTCATAGTATGTATATTAAATATGAATTATAACTTGATATATAACATTTCTATAAGCATATTCACAATATCGTTGATAGCCCCGATATAATAACATTAATTCGTTTCTACAATCATGCTAGAAACATGCGGAACATTTATTTTACAATACAAATTTGCCGATAGCAATTTGCTAACGACAGTTGTAGCTCATCAATCGTGAGGATATAATATATTTCATATAGTTGTTAGTGAGTTCAAGGGGGCTTACTTCAGCATGTGGTCAATCTTGTTCGTGAGTTCAAGGGGGCTTTCTTCAGCATATGTTCAATCTTGTTAGTGAGTTCAAGGGGGCTTCAGTATATGCTCAATCTTGGGTCTTGTTTCGGAGACTGGTTATCTCATTTATATTGTACTTTAAAAAGATTGACACCGTCAATACTGAGACTTCTTTATTCATCGATATAAATTGTAACTAAAGCGAACACTAAGAAAATTTAATTTATGCTAGGATGTCTAGAAATGAAGACCCTCAGGATCATTACAGGTAAATCCTTGTAAGACACAATAAGAAACTTCATCAACAATCCATGAGAGATTAGATGAGCTGTATTATTTATAAATTTGCTTCCGTTCACACTTTTCTAGTTAGTTGCAAGAGTTTGCCACATGGCAATTAGTCCGTCAAGTTGTAATGTATACAACGAAAGAGAAATGCTACAGTATAAAAATAAGAAAATAATATTTGTAATTCATTTTATCAAACACTGTTTATTCCACTTTTTGTAACGGTATAACCCTACCGGTTTCAAGGTTTTCCCCTCATCATCAGGGGAACACAAACAAGACTATACCTTAACTATAAACAATATATAAACAAAATATAAGAAAACAATACTTCAAGTTACCGGTATTGACATATTTTTAGCTCAGTTATCAATAAGGAATTCAGTGTATTTTAGCTGGTGAAAGTTATAGCTGTTGAATCACTAGATGAATCAATTCAAGTGCTGTGAATAAGAAACTTGATCAGAAGACTTCCGATATGGTGTAAGGGCTGATGAAAGTGAACGTTTTTAGGGAGAGGTCAATTCCATGCGAGAGCCGACCAAATAACCTTAAAGAAAACAAGAAATGGAAGTTAAATTTTACTGTGATTGAATATTTGAATCCACCAATTGAATGCAATGTACTCGTACATGCCCACCAAATTAATGCAATGTACATGCGTGCAGGTATTGCGCATAAACTCTGCTAATTATCTTTTTTTTGAGCTGACCAATTATGTTTATACTGCATTTCAATAAAATGTTACCTGAAGTGTTTTATGGAAATTATTACAATATGTGCCAATAACAGAATTATTTTCCCCTTTATTTACAAATTTTACGGTAAATACACACAGCTTTATGTTTACATTATAAAGACTTACGAGTATATAGTACAATATAAGTACGAGTATATAGTATAATATAATAGCACGCAATGAGAACTATTAGAATTTATATATTCATTTCATTATTAAATATTATTTCGTAACGAAATTATTTAGGACAACTTCATGTCAAACAAACATACAAATGATCGTTCGGCGTTGTGTCAAAATCGGGACATGCACTTTATTCTTGAATTGTATTTTACTTGAATTCTCATTTCCAATCAAAGGTTGGTCACCATCAATCTTCACTTTTTTAACTGCAGCTCAGTTGCAACTACACCCAAACAATTGACGTAGGTTGTTGAACCAAGGGAATCATTAGCGTTACAAAAAGACTGAAAGGAAAAAATAAATGCTATTGAATATATAACATAATACGGAAAGAAGTGATTAGGGATAAATGTGAACTAAAATTGATGTATTAAGTAGAATGAAAAACTGCGTTCTGAAATAGTTTGCGCATATAGAATAAATGAAGAAATTAATGAAATAAATGCACAGTGCAAACGGGAGTGTAAAGCATAGTAATGAATACCAAAGAAAGTAGATTTGGATCAAGTGAATGACTGTGAACTTACTTATTATCAAATTAGGGAAGTTATATGGACAGACAGATTGAAATGAATGATTTATACAATATTAAAAAAATATATATATATTAGGTGTTAACATAAGTTGTGACCGTTTTTTTCAAATTTAAAAATGAGCACCAGAAGTAAAACAAAATGGTAAAGGTTATACGTCATTCGAAAGAAAATTTTCTGCTCTACAAGATATTGTGTTTACTTTTACGTTACATATATTATTTTATTTGATTAAAAGCCTTCAAAATGGAATGTCAAGTAGACGAAAGTGAGCATTTTCGACACCTCCTTCTGTTCGCGTTCAATCGAGGGAATAAAGCTGCCAAAGCTGCTCGCGATATTTGCGAAGTATACGGTGAAGATGCTATGAATTAAAGGACAGCTCGTCGATGGTTTTGCGTTTCAAAGACGGTAATTTTGACCATGGAGCGTTCCGGACGACCAGTGAACTTCGATAAAGACCGCTTAAACCATATTATTCATGAAGATCCCCTTCAAACATTTTTCGTCACAATTTTTTTTTCATCAACATTTTCAAACCATTTTTCATCATCTGGTTCATTTTCAAACCATTTCATGATGCGGTAAAGGAACCTTTGCTTGTGGCCATGACGAGCTCGACGACGCGCGTGCAAACCAGCAGAAATTGTCGAACGTTGATTTTCGTTGTTTTCACTCAAAACATGTGGAACCCAAGCGTCGAACTTCTGAACTTTTCCCATTGATTTAAGATGGCGGTATACGGTCACGTGACTACAATTCATCTGATCAGCCAATTCTACGGTAGTTTGAAGGGGATTTTCATGAATAATATGGTATAAGCGGTACTTATCGAAGTTCACTGGTCGTCCGGAACGCTGCATGTCTTTCAGGTCGAAATTACCGTCTTTGAAACGCAAAAACCATCGACGAGCTGCCTTTTTATTCATAGCATCTTCACCGTACACTTCGCAAATATCGGGAGCAGCTTTATTCCTTCGATTGAACGTGAACAGAAGGAGGTGTCGAAAATGTTTACTTTCGTGTACTGGATAATCCATTTTGAAGGCTTGTAATCAAATGAAATAATATATGTAACGTAAAAGCAAACACAATATCTTGTAGAGCAGAAAATTTTCTTTCGAATGACATATAACCTTTACCATTTTGTTTTACTTTTGGTGCTCATTTTTAAATTGAAAAAAAAAACGGACATAACTTATGTTAACACCCAATACATAACAAAAGAATATCTGGGAACTGGAAAAGCCTGTAGATAATATTTGCTTTAGCGCAGCGCTGTCCGTGATCGAAAAAACGCTGAACGTTTTTGGTGAGATACTCGTAAGAGGGAGCTTTTGTACAAAAATGGCAATTAATACGTAAACGTTGCGCCTATTTCTAAAATTCAGCTCAGAGTATTTTGTAATGCTAATTATAAATTGCATTCTCACAAATACAGAGCGGATATCAATATCGTAACACAACCTTATTTGGATGTTTAATTAACAGTTAACTACTTGTATCCTCTTATGAATGTTGAATTGCAATTTATTAATTTTGAATGTATTGTATTCTGTTGCATTCATTTTGTTTGTGCTTACAGTTTTTGTAAAGCGTAAACCTCCATGATGAAATCTCTTTTTTTTCTCTAGTATCTTTAAACCCCGAACCTCGATGATAAAAGTAATCTAGTTTTCTTAAGGTTTAAACTATGCTTAGAAGTAACCAATTACTCTCTTTTATGGACAAATGATCCAAATGAAACCTTCCATAGGACTTTCAAATCATACATACATAGACGCCATCACCTTGTTACCCCGTTGAGGTAGGCAAAGAGGACAAAGTGCCGGATTTTCCTACCTTAACACAGTTTCGCCTCTTTTACATAAACATAATATTAGTCTTACGATTTATCTTACTTCTTACATTTCCTTCTATCAAAATATCATTCACTTGATCCAACCATACTTTCATTAGTTTTTCTTAACCACACTTTCTACTCACATTTGCGCTGAATATTTGTTTTGTTAGTCATTTTTCATTAATTCGATCTACATGCTCAAACTATCCTGAATGCAATTATTCATCTTACTCAGCACGTCAATCTTAACTTCCCATTTATTTCGTATAACTTAATTTTATACTATATCATACAATGCGCCATCATATATTATTCTCAGTGCACATATTTCTACAGAATTTATTAAGCTGCTTTTGACCTTTTTCCACGTCTACGTTTCTCTCCCATTAATCAATATTGGTACTAAAATATAGTTGTAGACTTTCATGTTAGAATTATTAATATGGTTTTAGTGACCTATTGACTTTGTTTCCTATCGCTTTATGTTTATTAATATCCCTCGTAACTATTTTATCATCTGAGAAAATTAAACTTGCTCTAATATTTCATTACTCACACATACATCGCATTAATTTCCTTCTTAAACGTTTCTATCACAATGACTGAATTTCGCAACATTCATTCTCAAATCTTTCTCTTTACATCCCTCATGCAATTGACTTATCAAACTCAGTAATTATCTTCATCTCCACTCAAACTGCCATGTCATCAGCAAACAGTTATCCGCTCACATTTCTATTTAACATTTGTATGCCCTCCATTGACCTCTGTAGTTCCTTCACACATGCATCTATGTAAATATTCAACAACCAGGGTGACAACACATTTCAAATCCATAGATACTTGATAATTGTAGCTATTGTAAATTATTGTTACATGTTACCCTTTAAAAGATCGTTATCATATGTACACTAATTATGTTTTGATTTATTTTCATGTTTGATTTTGAAAACCTAACTTTAGATAAACTTATTTATAAACTAGCTAAATAGGTCATCCAGGTGTGTGCGAAAACAATTACTAAATACTTGTTAATTGTTACACCTACTTACATTCTATCCCATTACGTTCCATACCGACTGTATCGTGTCTGCTCTGCCGTTGCTACTCGTGCATTGTATAAGCAATAATTATCATATTAGGTCCCCACATACGAAACCGGCGTTTTGCCGTACTGGCAACTTTGATCTCAAATATCTTCTCTTTGGTTAGAAATTTCAAATTCAAATTTATACAGCTATTTACTCAAGTATTTGTGTTTCGAAAATTATAATTCATTTGTTTTTTTCTCAATTGTTTTTTTTCTTTGCGTCACTCAGTTTACAAAATGGAAAACTTGAAATATCGCGTTATTTACGAGTACGAGTTCCACCGTGGCACCAGTGCTGCAGAAACGGCTCGAAGGATTAATGATGTGTATGGCGACGGTGCCGCAAAAGAAAACACAGTGCGTTTTTGGTTCCAACGTTTTCGTTCTGGAAATTTCGACCTGCAGAACAAGCCCCGTGGAGAAAGTTGATAATGAAGAATTGAAGGCTATTGTGGAAGCGGATCCATCGCAAACCACGTCCGAGTTAGCTGCAGGCTGCGGTGTTAGTGATAAAACTGTTTTAATCCACTTGAAGCAAATTGGGAAGGTGAAAAAGCTTGAAAGGTGGGTACCTCACGAATTGAGTGAAGCAAATCAACAAACGCGCGTTGACTGCTGCGTTGCATTACTCAACCGGCACAATAATGAAGGGATTTTGAATCGAATCATTACCTGTGATGAAAAGTGGATCCTGTATGATAATCGGAAGCGCTCATCGCAATGGCTGAACCCTGCCGAACCAGCCAAACCATGCCCCAAGCGAAAATTGACTCCAAAAAAGTTACTTGTGAGCGTTTGGTGGACTAGTGCTGGTGTCGTTCACTACAGCTTTCTTAAATCTGGCCAGACGATTACGGCAGATGTCTATTGTCAGCAACTGCAAACCATGATGGAAAAGCTAGCTGCTAAACAACCGAGGCTGGTTAATCGCTCTAGGCCACTGCTGCTTCATGATAACGCTAGACCACACACTGCACAACAGACGGCTACCAAATTAGAAGAGCTTCAATTGGAATGTCTAAGACATCCACCGTACTCTCCGGACCTTGCCCCAAAAGATTACTATTTTTTTCGAAATTTGGATAACTTCTTGCAAGGGAAAAAATTCAACTCCGATGGGGCAGTCCAAACCGACTTCAAAGATTTTATTGATTCCCGTCCGAATGGTTTTTTTAGTAAAGGGATCGATGAACTACCTATGAGATGGCAAAAGTGCATAGATAGCAATGGTACATACTTTGATTAAATAAATATATTATATTAAAAAAAATCAACTTTATGTTCCTCCCAAACAAAACGCCAATTTCACATGTAAGGACCCAATATTAGCCTATTGTTAGTCTTCCATTTTGGTTTTACCGAACTTCATTGGAGATTCGTGATCGTCGATCATCATTAAGAGAATTGTCTTTGTTCAACGTTTACGCAAGTATGACAGTTTATCGCTGTAGCCGTTGTAATTCGAATTTTCTTCACGTTGCAGCAACTCGCTTTTTTCTGTCGATTTATGTTTTCCGGACATTTTAAAACGTTTTTTTTGTATAAAGTTTAAACATTCACGATCGCACCGAATGGTATTTACTTTATGTATTCAATACGTCAAGAAAAATCATAGTTTTTTTTTTGTTTTAAAACACCATCAATTTGTGTGATATTTCACTTATTAATTATCATATTTTTCAGAGCGTGCATACTCAAATGCGAATGACTATATATGTATTTTCATTTGTTTTGTAAGAAAATGCAAAACAAATATTGATTTAAAAAAATAAATTACCTAATTTGATAATGCAAGCACATACCTTCCAATTGCAGACTTGTTTTACATCGATAGCGTGCATTTCAAACTTGGAATACTTACGTTACGCTATAGCTTCTGCACAAATGTCGTGTTTCATTTTCACGATCACGGTATGTTTTGTTTCATTTTCGGGGTCACGGTTCTAAGTAAATAATATAATAGATTCATTTCCTTTCTCCTGCTTACATGCCCTTATAATGATCCTTACATCGCAATGCATCCAGGTGGTTATGTAAGCACCAGATATTTGGTTGGTACTAAATACTTTATGGTAGTTGACGAGACGACCTCCGTAACCTAGGGGATAAGTCATTTGACTTCCAGCCCGAGAGTTGCAAATTCGATTCCTGTTGGTACCTAGATATTTTAACATGGTTTCATCCAAGTTTTTACTCAAAGATTGTTTCAAACATTTCTGGTTGGTTTAAAGAGATTGCACGTGATACTGTATACAACGAAAGTAAAGTACAACAATACAAAAATAAGACAAGAATATTAAAAGTTATCGACATTGACATATTGATAACTCTGTTTTCAGCACAATAAGGAGATCAATATATTCGAGCTTCAGATCAATTTCAAGAGGAATTAAGAAAAGTGCTCAAATTGGCTACCAACATATTTTTCAAGCGTTTTTGTCTCAAATATGTTAACAAAACTCATAATAAAACGACGATACAAAAAGAGATACAACTCAACAAAAACTAAGGTTTATATGGTTATGCTTTTTTTTTTAAATTTCATAACCATATTTTTTTTTCAAAAATGACTGAAAGGGGCCGAGTCGAATAAATATTATAGAAAGGTACGCACTAAGAAGAATACACGGGTTGACAAAATATGAAAGAATACGGAATAAAGTAAATAGGAATGTATTGAGTAATATCAAGAAGAGAACTCTGAAACGATTTGGGCATGTAGAATGAATGAAGAAAGACTAACAAAACAAATAAACAGTGCTAATGTAAGTAGAAGTCGTGGTAGATGAAAATGAAGGAAAGTATGATTGAATCAATTGAATGATATTTTGAAAACAGGAAATTTAAAAAAGTCAGAGAAATCATAAGACATGGTATAGAGGCAAACGATGCATTTCGCGATAGGTAAGTATGACGTTCTCTCCTCTCTGCCTACCCCAACAGGGAATAGGTATAGTGGCGTGTGTGTGAATATTTTTCGCTTTCTTTTGTTTTACTTTGTTTAAAACATGACTAGAGTATTTTTTGTTCAGTGTACACAGTCCGTTTAAGCTGCAAATCTTTTGTCTGGTTTGAGGAGAGGCTCGGAATCAAATATTTTTAATTTTAATATGTTCTTAAAAATACATCTGGTGAATGTATCACTTCAAATATTTTTTTCCAGCCAACCAGCTTTCGTTTCACAATTATTATTAGTATTCATGACCGTGTCAAAGACTTGGTAATTTAATACATATTAGAATAAAAGCTATAAAAATTAAAAATAAAGATAAATCTCTATGTAATTTGGTATAAGAATGGATATTGTATAAGAGTTAGAGAGAAGAGATACTTTGAGATAAATAATGTTCTTTTTAATTAATAAGGATTAAGTACATCCCACTGACCTAGGAAGACCGTTCTAAAATCGAGCCTAGTGAACCGTAAAATATGATGTATAATTCATTGGAATATAAAGGAACTTGGCATCACATAAAAAAAAATAAACTTTCTCACTGCTGAGAAGAGCTTAAATTTTCAAAAATTCTAACTAGGGTTGGTCGAAAAAAGGGTTTATGTGACATTTGCTTAACGCCTATGCAACTTTTAAGCATAACAATCGTAGTTGAATAAAATTAAAATTTAAGCTAGAGACATAGAGAGCTATTCGACTGATAACCGTTTCAGAATGAAATGGGTCGATAAAAGTATATTTTAGTTTAAGACTAGGGCTCGTAAAATAGATTGCACATGTAAAATTTAAAATTCTTAAACCTGCGTCATTTTCAATAGACTATGCACAAACATGAGACGTTTTAATCTCGCATGATGCAATTCGAGTGTGCCAAGCATCTACCTTGAATTATGAGACGAAAGATTTTTTTTTACTAAGTCTCAATTGGTGTGTAAAATTATAAGTGGCGTGTATTTTCTTTCTGTAATATTGTATTATAAGTAACATATGTTCTAAGTGACATGGATTTTCTATGTAACATAACATATAGGTGACATATTATGGATTTTCAATGAAAGTACTTTACCTAGATACATTCCAGTAAAGGATTAGTTGAGTTTTAGTCGAACATTAGAATTTCTAATAAAATAAATATGTTTCCCATTCAAAAGCCATCCTTTTGACACTTACCTACTCCCATTCCCTTACTAGCCACTACTCCCCCCCCCCCTCTCAAGTACCTATTACAATTTGAAAAAAAATATTTTAGACATAATTGAGTTCTTCTTTACCTGACGAGGAAGTCGGAGGTCTTCGAAACCGGCAATGAACTCAAATAAAACAGTGGTGAATACGAAATAAATAAAAGCGTTTGTTTTATAAAAAAAATATAAACATTCACGTACTATAGTAAAAATACATTTGTCATGTACGATTCTTATGTAGGTCATGGGCATAAAAATCTTAAATGGGGATTAAGTGGAGTGTTATATGCAGATGAAATGATAAAGTTAGCGGACAATGAAAATCAACTGAATGAATTGTAGTGAAAGGTGAAGAAAAATATCTGAGAATGACGGACTAGGGATAACGCGCTGGACTTACGAGTAGAAAGTCGTCGGTTCGAACACCGCGCTATGTTATTTTCCTCGAATGGCACGAGCTTTTTTTCACCTAGTATTTGGGAGATTTTAGGATATCTATTACTTTGGCCATATCTAATAAATAATTGTTGTAATATCCAAAGTCATGATTATTAAAAAGGAATGGTTCACAACAGCGTATTTCTGTATGGGAGTAAAACGTGGTCGTGCATTATGAATAAAAGGCGCCGAGTAAATGCAGTGGAAATAATTACATTGAGCAGAACGCATAGTATTCCGATGTATAAAAAAATAAGAAATGTAATAATTTTAGATGAATGTGAGCTCTAAATTGATGTATTAAGTAGGATAGAAAAGAGTTTGAACATGCTAAAAGGAACGTAACGAAAGACATGAACGAAAGATAGCCGACACAACGTAACAATACAAATTTAAGTAAGAGTTGGGGTAAAGAACAACTGAAAAGTATGTTCGGATCGAGTGAATGAAATTTTGAAAAAAAGGAAAGGTGAAGAATACGATAAATAGAAGGAGCTGTATTGAAAGATGTATGGATATGAAGGAGGTGATGGAAATATATCGTGATAGAAAATATTGGCACTCTGTCCTATCTGCCTACCGCAATAGGGAAATGGCGTGATGGTATGTACGAGTATGTATGCAAATAAATATGCATCCACGTATAAATAACATGACATGTTTCTTGAGATTCGAGAGATAAGTTTACACATCAAGCCTTGGACCCAAAAATGTTATTATTACATTTCTTAGATCTTAAGCCTCTAGTTTTTAAGTTACCTTGTACTCCTTACGTATCAGCATTTAGACAGCTGTTTTTTTCTGCACTATCCACCCACTCAATATGTAAAAATATCGCGTAATTCCTTTACTAATCTGCTAACAATATTTGCCAGCAATCTACACGTCTTCGTATTTTTAAATTATTACTAACAAAAAGTGGTCTTTTTTTT
Organism: Odontocerum albicorne; assembly: GCA_949825065.1. Taxonomy (NCBI): domain Eukaryota; kingdom Metazoa; phylum Arthropoda; class Insecta; order Trichoptera; family Odontoceridae; genus Odontocerum; species Odontocerum albicorne. The sequence continues at coordinate 25,185,712 of OX463844.1, read as the reverse complement.
AAGAATTGAAATTCAAAAAGGTAATAAAAATGTACTAACCCGTAAAGCTCCAGTTACCATGAACATTTAACTCTAACTGAGCTTTAAACCTTATTTGTATTCAACAAGGTTTTACAATTCGAAAAATGCTAATACATAATCATAAGACACAATGAACTGTCCCGCTTTAGAGAATGAAGTTAACACACAAGTGATTTACCTTATATTTATCCTATTCAAATAAGATTAAAAGGTTTAAAAACACTTGAAATGAAAAAAAAATTTAGAGTCATGTGAAAGATTCATTCATTCGTACAGTACTATTCAATATAGCCGAATCGGCGATGGGCACATGTTGAAGATCGTGACCCTAAGACAAATCGTCTTCGGCCCCATCAATCGAGCCTTCGATTTTTTTATAACCACTAGAGTTCCCACGTTCTACCTACAAGTTTTCAATACTTACAAGTTTACCAAGTTTACAATAAGAAAATTATCACATATGTAACCAAACAAATTCTTTAACCAGATTAATACCTTTTTTATGTGTTTTTGGGCGTCATTGAGAATTGAATCCGAAACCCCCGGATGGAAGAAAAGCGTTTTACTCACTAATTCACGGAGATTGTCAAAACAGATAAGATTGCCTAAGCTGTATCTAAAAAAATGTAAATGGTTTTTTTATGTCAATTATTGTATTTCAATAATGACGGAAGGAAATATTATGTTTCAATATGACGAGCTTGCTTTGTGCTACTTCATGTTGCCGTGTTGCTGCTTCGCTAGAGTCTCGTTTTGCGATCTCGAAGAGACGATCGTCTCTCTTTTTTTAGCAACTACAGCTCTTTATGAAATTGTGATATTTAATGTAATATTTGTAATAATTTTTAAATAAAAAAAATCTTCTAAAAACGCACATTTTAAGGCGAGTTTAATTCGTTTCCAGAATAAAATTGGAAATTTGTAGTTATATAGAATAAGTTTGAAACAAAACTCAAAGCAATCTTACTGACAAAAAAACGGTATACTTTATTAACGACCAAAATAATGTACAATATTTACATAACAACAAATAAATACGTGTATGTTAGAAGTTCACAACACTCATTATCAACCGCTTTTTCGTTTAAATATTTATATTTAACTATTCAACAGTAATTCATATCTTCTTAATTGATACATTATTTGCCATTGTTTTTTTATATCTAATAATATAGCAAAAGTGGCAGCTGTTTTATAATATAACAAAAGTGGCAGCAGGTATGTCTTATAATATTTCAAAAGTGACATATATATAATAATATCAAAAGTGGCAGCTCAAATCTTCTCCCTCCCTGCCTGGCTCCATCCTAACTCAATGTTTGCGAAGACTGTTGGGGTCAGCTCTCCTCGTCTTCAGGTTGTATGCTCTTCTGTCCCGGACTACGTCCCCCAGGTCGTGCCTCTGCATCAGGTTATCTTTTTGCACCACCCATGAATTCTTTGGTCTTCCTCTGGTTGTTATTCGAGGAAGATCCATGGAGATTGCCTGGTTCACAATGTGATCGGGTGCTCAGCGTTCAACGTGTCCATACCATCTCAATCGCCTCTCCTCCATCTTACTGTTGAAAAGTGGCAGCTCAAATAATATTTCAAAATAAAAAAGTTTAAACCATGATATCAATGAATTATAATAAAATAATAACTATTATTAAACCTAATTACTAAACTAAGACAACACTTCATTTTCCATTCGGCAGTAAGCACAGCCGATTTTACCTTGTTTGATGATTCATTTTCAAATTTACTAAATTACTAAAAATATCGGTTAAAAAAATAATACTTAATAAATATAGCGGTCTATGACATTTGCACAAATTAAATTTTTTCAATGTCTGCAAATTGATTTCCTTCAATTTTTTTAACATTTCGATTTCATTGCAGAATTGTACGAAAAGACTTAAACTAAAAAGAAAGAATATTATAATGAATATTATCGGACTAAGGGATCAATTTCAAACCCAGTTTAGAGGGCAACCTAGTAAATCTAGGTTTAATTTGCATAGGTGGATTCTACAAAATGACTCATCATCTATTCATTGCCATTAAAGTAAACGTTAACTTATAATACAATACATAAAATTAGATTTTACTAAATTAATAATAGTTAATTATACATAAAATACTCTGATAATATCATGAAACATAAATGAGTATATTTTTCATCACAAGTAATAAATTTCGTTTATTAAATATGACAATATGTTAAAAAAGACAGGCGATTTGTATTTGTTTTAATAAACTATTTGTTATTGGAGTTTGTACAAATATATAAAAACAAGTACAGTGAAATGATTTACGAACTTTTATAATTTGATTGAATCATGTGAATATTTCACCTATTCCAACAATAATTTTGAAATAATGATTTGTTAATAGGCAATTTAAATCTAGCCCAATAGACCATTGTTTTGTAATAATTTTCGATATAGAGGAAATATTTCGATTATTTAACCTTCAATAAAAAAAACGTCTTACATCGTTTAATTTGAATGAACAAAACATGATCAAGATGAAGAAAAAGTGAATTTTTTTAATTTAACGATGTCATAAATGGTTTAGAAATCTTAAGAAAATAATACTTTATCACTCACAATAAATATGTTTTACAAAAAGCGCCTTTCGAAGTACTCCAACAATTGTGTAATATTAAAGTTAGTGGGTATCTGAATATTCTAAAAACTACATTTAGTAGTAAGTACGACCTCCGTGACCTAGTTAGTAAGACAACGGTATTCTGAACAGTGGTTTGCAGGTTATTTTTGGTACCTGATAAAAAAACCACCTTGAATCAAAACATATGTAAAATAATACATTTAAAAAGCGTTTCAGGGTCCAAGTTAAAGATTAATCTGCGAGCCTCACGAATAATAATTATTTATCTCTTTTGAATGCGATACGTTGCAAAGCAAAGCCGTCAAAAATAATAATCAAATTCATTTGATAATTTTCTACATAAGGCGTGGAAAAAAATTATTTATAGGTCTTCTCCCCCGAGCATTGATCGACGGTTATCGATTCTAAAGAAACGGTTTTACTTTTCACTTGCAAAAGTAATTGACTACCTCGACGGAAGAAATCATCAAGATCCGTTTTATATTTCGAGCATACGAGGGTTGCTACTTATGTTTTGAGACAGACAAGTAAAAACATATATTTATTGTTTTTCAAAATACTCTCGATGAAGATCAATACACTTTTGCGTGCGTTTGAACCAATTTTCGAAGCACTTTTTCCACTCCGAATGAGGTAACTTCAAAACATGCGTTTTGAACGCATCAACTGCTTCTTCAGGCGTCGAAAAACGTTGACCTCGCAATTTATTTTTGATGTTCGGGAATAAAAATAAGTCATTTGGTGCCAAATCAGGGCTGTACGGCGGATGACCCATCAAGTCGATGTTTTGAGTGCTCAAAAAGTCACTTCTTTGAGCCGATGTGTGAGAGCTCGCATTGTCGTGGTGGAGAATGATCCGTCTTCGGCGGTTGGTTTTCCTCGTTTCTCCGAACACTTCTGGCAAACAAATGGCGGTGTACCATTCAGAATTGGCCGTACGATGTTTCACTAAAGACACTATTGCGACGTGACCATTTGTACCGAAGAAACAAGCCACCATTTGCTTCGAAGTGCTTCGTGCGCGAACAACTTTTGTTGGATTTTGCTCGTCTTGAAAGACCTATACAGTTGACTACTGTTTAGTTTCTGGCTCATATGCATAGATCCATGATTTGTCGCCTATCACGATCTTATAGACGTCTTTTGAAGCACCGCGGTCGAATTTTTTCAACATTTCTTTGGAAAAATCGACTCGAGCCTTTTTTTGAGCGATTGTCAAATTATGCGGTATCCAACGCGAACAAATTTTTTGACGGCCAAATGTTCATGCAATATTGAATGTATGCGAGTGGAATTAATGTCCAAACGTGCCTCGATCTCACGATAGGTCACATGACGATCTTGCAATATCAGTTCACGCACAGCATTGATGGTTTCTGGCACAACAATCGATTTTGGACGATCTTCACAAAATTCGTCCTGGAGCGAACAACGACCACGATTGAATTCGGAAAACTAGCAAAACACAGTAGCCCGGGATGGTGCTTCATCACCAAAAGTCGAAACGAGTTGATCGGCACACTGTTGTTGAGTTAGTCCACGTCGAAAATCATCGCATGAAAATGTTCACGATTTAATTCCATTTTTAGCCGAGATAAATTTTTCAAGGCACTGTAAACAACACAAATAGCACTCGTACGACAAAACTTTCTGAGCACGTATATCATTAAAAACGTCAAACTTTACGATGCTGATGTCAGATTTGACGTATCTACACTTGTGTTACCATATCTCAAAACTTAAGTAGCAACCCTCGTAATACTTATTTTTTGGGTTAGTTTATGTTGCATGCTACATAAAATGGATTTAAGTCAATATGTGTGTTTAGATTATATGTTAGTTAAACTTAAGTAAAATAAGACGAACTCCTTGGCCTTTCTTTTCTCTTGCGGGTTAAGATTTTAATTCAGATTGGTACCTTGTTACGTTTAAGTGCTAGTCTGGTTTTCACTTAAGACATTAACATCTTTCTGTTTTATTGAATAGATTGCAACTTGTCAATAAATCCACCAGGTACTATATACAGATATAGTGTAAAAAAATAAATCTGACGACAATATTTGGAGTTACGATTTAAATATGATAAAATGCGATGAAGTTATGAATGTAAACTTAGTACTAATGTATTGGATTTTTTTAGCTTTTTATAATTATTTACTAATAAACTTACAAATAAGTTTAATCAATTATATATGTGTTATTTTTACCTTCAACATGATCACATTTTCCCGTTTATTGTATACTCGTATATTTCGGGCTCTAGATAGGACAGCACAATACTGTGGCATTGTTAATGCCACAGTATTGTGCTGTCCTATCTAGGTAATTTCTTATTAGCCTAATAATTATTGCGCATAAATTGGCAACATTTTTACTATTACGTTAATATTTCAGTTTAATCCATGGATTATTAGCTTGAAAATAAAACTAAAGTTTGGCATTGAGAATTCGGATAATTCTGGAAGTTATCCAGTAACATTACAACATTGAATTTCATAGTATCATGGAGCACATATTTCGCTTCTGCCTCATCTATATGATATACGAGTACGTCACCATGCATACTTCCTTTTTGTTAAGGCTGTTCACTCTTCTCATGTTCAGAATTTGATTAATTTGGTCATGTATCGTTTTTCTAAGTCCTTCCATACTTGTCATGCCTTATAAACGACTAGTATAGATTATTGTAGTAAATATTTCAGAAATCTTTTTTTTTTACTTGGCCAAACCACATAGATGCTTATTTCTTCATCTTTAACACTACATCTTCTTTTAATCCCTTTTTTTATATGGTTCAATTCCTTAATAGGCCATACATTGTTTTTCCACATAGTTTATACAGTCCTCTAATTTCTACCGCTTTTTTATTACCATCGTCGTAATTTCATAAATGACCTCTCCATGTGTATAATTTCCGAGTTCTAGAGCTCTTTGCCACTATTTTACCCGCAGATCGACACTAGAGCACCTTGAGGATAATATGGTTCATGCCCCGAACCCATAAAGAGATCAGAACAAGGATTACTACATATCTATCCAAATACATTTACTTAATCATAATACACTCGCTTTTGTTGCAATAAACATACATTTAAAAATTGTATTGCATATCAGTACTCAAATGACCCATAATATTTCGATTAATAGCATAATTTTAGTGCCTCATTAACTTAGTTTTCTATTGCAACTAGCCGTTCAATATCTCATTCTACCTTTTTTTACCTGGCTAGCTTATTGCCATTACCTTTTCGTCGTCTGAGAATATACTTCTCAACTAGTGAAAATTCTTCAACTCGTTCTAATTTTTTCATTGTTTGCCCAAGTATCGCGTTTATTTTTCCTTTCACCATTTTCAGTTACTTTGGATTTTGCAACAATCATCGTCAAATCTTTTCGTTCACATTTCACGTACAATCGACTCATCTAACGCTGGCTAACACTATACGAGTATTCTCATCAGTTTGCATATACGAGTACTCGTACATATCCGTTTGATATTTTATGCCACAGGAATTTTCATTTATTATGTTTATTTAAATTTCAAAGTTAATGTGGTGAATTTAAAGCAGTTTTTAATTAAAAACGAAATTGTAATTTTAAATTTAGACGTACTTGTCCCATATTTTTTTTCTATTTTACACATAAATGTTCTGTTATGACTGTGAATTCAAGTTTTAGTGTTTTTGCATTTTTTATATGATATTTGAGGTTTGTTTGATTGAAAACTGATTGTTCGTAAAATCTGTGATCTTTAAAAATAATTCATAAATAAATAACTGAAGCAAGAACCATAAAACTATCATAGACCATAAATATATTTTTTTACATAAATGTACTATTGAGATTATGAAACGATCGATTACCAAAATAATGCGTGATAGTTGGACATGTAAACTCTTCTAGTATTGCACTTTATTCCACTAATAACCGATATCCGTGTTTTTATATTTTAGTCTGAGACTCCCGTCATGTTGACTGATGTAAGCATAAAACGAGAGCAATGATCATGTCTAACTGGTGTCATATTTTAGATGTAATACGGCACCAGTTAGACCGTTTTTATTACTCTTTAATTTATGGCAACATTTTTATATACGAGTATATCTAATGTTTCTAATTTCTTCATTTCGTTCAATTTTTGTGACGTAATTCATTACTGTCATAGTATTATCGCGTTTTATTGAATGAATCGATTGATCTTAATTTTTGTTTAAAGTTCGTTTTCTAAACTAAAATTTCAATCCGATCGATCTTCATTTACCTCCGAGTGTTCGAGATACTCGTTAGTTTAACACGTGCAACTTTTGAAAACCCTTTTTGGAAAGTCTTATCAAAATGTATAATTCATAAGTACACACATACACTATACTCCACCTAAACCCGTATATGTTGCGATCACATATCGAAAGATTTACTAAAATTTCTTTATAATAATATTTCCTTGATAAGTTTTCTGCGGTTTTCTTGCCAAACACCTTTTTTCTAAATGTACACGTGTATGCAGATATGATTAAGTTTCTAATCTAATGGATACAGCCACCACCTTACTATACTTAATCTGCCAATAACAGTGGGCTCGAATCCTGAATTAGAGCATTTTTGAGAAGAATCTGCTGTTTAAATGGTGCTTTATAAATTGCCCTTATATTATTATAGCAAATCAAATTGTAGGGCTCTTTTCTTTGAAATCGTGTGTTTATCATATGATATGGATTAAGAGGTTCGATAAATTATTTAAATATATACTACGCTTTGTTTCAGTATTTTAGTATTCTTATTTCAAAAGCATATTATATCTTTAACTTAAAAAAAACGTCAAGGATACAAATACATTCTTAGGTATACTGGTAAATTACATAATAAAAATGAGAAAATACTCGTACTTTGCCAGAAGGGGGAAATTAATAGGAGAATTCGTGGATAAGTATTCGTTCATTATAAAATTTTTAATATATCAACATATGATCGAATTTTCGAATATCGTGAAAGACTACAATGGCTTAAAATAAAACAGAAGCATTATTTATATCTAAATATTACTCGTTCTTAACTACCATGAAATTTCCATAATAATCCGCATTTTTCTTGGGTATATCATTATCAATATATTTTTTTATATTTTTAGTTTTTTTTTTAAATATTAACATAGTCATGGATAGCAATAATAATTATCAAACAAAGCTGGTTGATTGGAAACGATAACTTAAAGGTAATAAATTCGTCTGATGTATTTGTATGAAAATGTAAAATAAATGCAATCAATTCAACAATCTATCCCTTTGAAACCATGGTTTTATATTATAAAAATGAACTAGATGGAAGTGTCTGTCATATGTCGTTTGCGGAAAGACCACTGCGTGGTGGCTAGTCACCTATATAGAATGAGTACTGTGGAGAATCTCGGCTGCGAGTGTGGTCTGGTTGATAAAACTATAGACCATGTACATTTCGGTTGCCCTTTGCGAGACACATTTGATCTACTAAAAGCCATATCTTTGGCGCGTCCAATGAGTGTTGCGTTTCATCTTTCTTTGTGGAACTTTTACACTTATAGATCGATTGTTAAATGTTTTAAGCTTAATCAGTTGAAACTTGAAAACTTAGAATTGTAATTTAACAAAAAATGTTTTATTATATTGATTCATATAATTGCATAATGACTTTAATTTGGTGGCACAAATCATCCTAGTTTGGGTAGATTGCTTATTAAAAAAACAGAGTTAAATTAGAAAATCAATTAAATGTCACGGATTTGGCTCGCTATTAAAAAAGAGCACTCAGAATAGTTAATCTAAAAACGGCTCTGCTCGAACCAGCTTCTGAATGTTGAGACACGATACATAATGGTTACATACTTGTGGGAGCACATTGTGTAACCTAAAAGTTAACTCATGACCTTCGTTTGTTATGCAATCCTCTTCTGCGTGTGTAACCTTTATCCAATCAACCGGATTCTGTGTCACCAACACGTGGCTTGCTAAAATGGAGGAGTGTGATAAAAATTTGGAGATCAGCGGAAAAATATATACAATATTAACTCAATTTTAGATAACTTGAAAATTTATTTTCAAAATTTGACCATTTACAATTCATTGAAAAATTGTAATTCTGCTATATTATACCTAGTTACCTCAAATGGACATTTGTAGGCCAGATACAGTCTCTAGATTTTCATATTTAAGTGTTAAAAAAAAACAACATACGTATTGTACCTTTTAACTTATTTGAATTAGTGATCCATAGGTTTTGAAAAGCGTGACTGAGAGACAAAATTGAAATCGATCACATTAATTGAGCCTTCGCCTTGAGAACCACAGGGCTAGACATGGAACTCGTTCTTAGTAATCGCACGTGTTTGCAATACCACACGTTAAGAGGCAACAAACACCATACCTTCGAGCAACAAACATAATACAGGACGAAAGAAGATGTGAACCTCTGGCCACGCTTTCCAATATGTACGAATCATATTGAAGAGCGTAGCCAGGAGACTAAATTTAGATTCGTTTAAGTATATACCATATGAAAAAAATCCTGGTACAGGAGTAATATTCTGTTAAAAAACGTTCCATCTTCTTTATCAAAAATTTTGACGTAAAACGAGTTGGGCTAGTACTATATAATGCCTAGATGTTTGTTATTTTGACTCAAAACCAGTTTGGCTAGTACAATGTTAAGACGTTTGTTCTTTTGACGCAAAACCAGTTTGGCTAGTACAATACCTAGATGTTTGTTATTTTGACTCAAAACCAGTTTGGCTAGTACAATGCTTAGACGTTTGTTCTTTTGACGCAAAACCAGTTTGGCAAGTACAATACCTAGATGTTTGTTCTTTTATTTTTTACATTATAAAGTAATTTTTTTACATATTTATCACAGGTTAATAATGCAGCTATATTATTTTGGTCACATTGCTGATTTTTTATAATAACCTAGCCAGTATAAGTAAATATCAAAGTATGTTTTTTTTGTTTGATGTATTTAATGTAAGTAACAAAAAATGAACAAAAACAATATTATATCGAAGAGAAAAAAGTATTTTGTTATTGGCTAAAACTGTAGACACGAAAAAATTTAACGATCGTTCGTTAGTGGCTGGGTCTCGTGATTGAGGATGCCCTCGCCATTCCAACGTCAATTAAATTGGAAAGCGAAGCTGTGCCGCGAAGTTTTTTTAGTGAGACACCGTTGCACACCAGCAAACTCTCCGCTTTACTGGATCCGATGGCACACCAAAGTGCGACGATCACACCGGCATGTTCTTTTTTCTTTATGAAAGAATAGAGACGACCGAAGTCATAGGTATCATTTTATCCCCGAACACTAGGCGGAAAAAATGCCAGTCTTTCGAGGGGAGTAGCACAGCGCGGGGTTCGAACAGGCGATCTTCCACATGGAAGCCCTGTGCCTTACCGCACGGCAATATATCTGAAATCCGTTGTTATTTGATATAATCCATCACTAATATAAGAGCTGGTCACATATATTCTTTCAGAAAAAAGGGGAAAAAACACGGCGGTATGTTTCGATCGTGTCACTCCGGTGTGTCATCGGATTTAGTGCAGGGATGTGGCCGGTGAGTTTGCTGGTTTGCAACGACTCACTCACTTTAAGAGTAGAAAAAATAAAGCAACTGAACTTCACGACACAGCTCCGCTTTCCCATTGAATTGGCGTTGAAATGGCGAGGGGATCCTCAACACGAAGTCCAGCAACGACGATAACAATGGATACCAAAAATCGTGCTATACACCACACGTAATGAATCTTTTTTTTTATTGTTTATTATTTGAAGTTTTATACAGATTTTAAAATAAATCATTTTTTGGTAGTGCCTTTTAATTAATACTTCAAACAAAAGAAACAATTTTTGGTACAAAAATTAAAATAAAGCAATCATCAAATTTCAAATATACAATGAAAGAAAATCTCAATTCAATGTATAGAATACACTTTAATATTATTATAAAATACAGATAACTTCACAATCATACTCGTACGGGTTCAAATATATTTTTAGTTTTATTCTTAACTGAGCACTTTATAATGAATTCTAGACAAGCAGTGATTGATTTCTTGAAACATTATATATTTCGCAAATCAAATACTGCCAATCGTGTCAGTCGACAGCATCGAGTTAACAACAATCTTGAACTGAGAAAGTAGCTTGATATAAGTATGAAAATACTTTCGATTTTCTTAAAAGTAACGAGGGTAACATATGTCCCAAAAATTATTAATTTTACTTTTGTCACTGTCGAAAAATCAAATATTGATATACTTGTGGAATGAAACATTGTAAAATATAAACAATTCTTAAATCGTCAATTGCGAAAAATATACAATGTATGACCTTTGAGAAGATTTCTTCTCATTTCTTAGAAATGTTACGAGTTTGTTTTGACGAGGTGGTCTTCCGTAATTATTGAACATTGTGCATGGTATTTGCTCAAGTAAAAGTAAAGGTGCAAATTATAATTTATGTTATTATTGAATATTTGCGAAACACGCATTGTAAATATCGATCTACCACTAAGGTCAAAAAGTTTCCGACTTGAACAGGAACGTATTTAAGTCGGAAAATTTAGGACCTAATACCATGGTCAGGCGATGTTATGGTTAAAATTAGATGCCTCTGCCCTCAAAAGTATGTCAATTAGAGCCCGGCAGAAATTTTATGTTGCGATACTAACTTTCTAATTTCTACAGGAATTTTTCCGTCTTTTGAAAGTAACTTGATAACCGCGCTATGTGATTTTTTTATTGTATATTTCCGAATAAAACGTAACACCACTTCCTCCACTTCCACTGGTATACTACTGGGTAGACGTACCAAATTTTCGCTTGACTATGCAATGGGCATGACTAGCGTGATATCTGTCCATATATGCTCTTACTCGCTTAAGTTGGAAACTGTTGGACCTTAATGGTATATATGCAAAAAGGAACCAATATACTATATGTTATATTTAACTTTTTCTGAGATAATTTATGAAACACCAAACTTATTGGTATAGTCTTGATGGAATTTTCTTTAACACGGAATTCAACAACAAAACACCCATTTAACTGACTTGATATGTTTTTCATATACAAGTACATATGTGAATGATATATGACTACTCGATATTCAAATAAAGCAAAAAATATGTACTGCACACGTGTGAGACGGGGGATGCAACCTTTTACCAGATTTTCTTTGAATGACCTAAACACGCATTTTGTGATCTTTACACATATTTAAATGTCTTCCACCCATTTAGCATAGATCATATGATTATAACACCTACTCGCACTTTATTCTCTATTTATTTTACTATCCACAGTACATTAATAATTTAAATAGTTTAAATGGAACTGCAAATAATAAAGTACAAGTACATGACAATTTCAAAATACATAATTTGTTGATATAGCGAACCACTTCATTAGGCAAGGCCTGTGACGAAGTGATCTCATGCCTTTATCACAAATGTAATATATCCTGAATATTTAAACATTGAAATATCCACACTCTGCATTCTTATCGTTACACAGACTTCAATACTTATTAATCATGTATCCAATCGTATAATCACAACAACATCATGTATCCAATCGTATAAATCACAACAACATCATGTATACAATCGTATAATCAAAATCATATTCAACAAATCCTCGTCACATGTCCTATATTCGCATCAGTTATTAACTCATATGCCTATGTGGAAACCATCAAAAGCTCCTTACTCTCTTTTTATCAAGAGCCACTTTATTACGTATGCTTTTACATTAGTCCTCATAAAGTGAAATAACAAATAAAAACACCACTTTCACTCAGAAATATGTCGTGAAGTATTGGAACTGCATATGTTTCTTGCCAAATTTACACTCACATACCTATAGTATATGTATCAAAATTTATTTTCTAAAATTCTAAAATGTCTTAACTACTTTATTAGCTTTCCACATAGTATAACTATTTTGTTTACTACAATATTTTTTATAGGGTATAATGCCTAAGCAACTAATACTAATAATATTAAAACAATAACTCTTCCAAATTTATCTAAAAATATTGTATGTGGTCCATATATTTTACAGTGACCTACGAATATAAATTCAGTGTAGTGACCAAATTAATGTTTCAGGTTCATAACATTGATTAGAGTTCCGTTATATACTTATTACAGCATCGTTGACCACGAGGCATCGGAATATAACATAAAAATATCCAGTTTTCTTTGGACCAAATCTAAAATCAAGTTCAACAATTCCATAAAACAAAGTATTAAGCATGTTCGACCAGTGTCTTTCAACATTGTGAACAATAATAATAACACAACTATGTAATTTTTCCCTGTCAATTCAGCCAATTCTTCTTTTATGTGGGACACTTCAATATATCCGAATTGATGATATAGACTTACTTAATAGTGTAGCCGTGAGGTAATACTGTATTCTATCCCACTGAACGATCCTTCAGACTTGCTTATGTAGATACGGAATTTGTTGTTCATAATCACACGTATTAGCAAAACTACCGAACGTAATTACGAGTAATAAATAGGGTGTTAAAAGATAAAACAAATTAACTAAACACTTTGAAAAAATGCTTCTGGGTTTACTAGAAAAACCCTATTAGACTTATTGTCCTTCGTCAATTTTTTATCGTAATAATCTTTCCCTTTGGGTCGTGGGGCAAGGAGAATACGATAAATTATATACGTAGTATTTTCACAAAATTATGTTTTTTTACAGTTTTATATATTTATACTCGTATTTAACCGGCTAACGACTTTATTGCAAAAGTTGTGTTGTGAATAGTAAAAAAATAAATATAATCCGAAAGTGACCTAATACAACAGGGATGCAAAAAAATATCACATATTTAAGAAATATTTGAACAAACGTAAGACCACCTTATACGAATATATGTGGGCTTGTATGGGATAAGATTTTTGAGAATGAATATAAAATACATACTGGATATATTATGTTCATGGACCTTTCAGTGTATACCATAATAAGTATGTTTTCATATAATATATTCAGCAAACCGAATTAAATAATTGTTGATTTTTTTTTGCATACACATATACGAGTATACCATACAATCCATTGGGTTATCTTATTTTATGGTATATATTTATTATTCTAATAAAATAATATTTCTAGCATAAACAACAATTAATTGGTGTTTTTATGTCCATTTTTTTAGTAATTTGACCTTAAAATCAATCACTTATCTTCATTATTTTGATAAAATAATGTCTCTCATAAAAAAACTATTAATTGGTTCCTGAATTCGTAAAACCTCACCTATATGTATGTTAATTATTTAGATAAAAAAACATGTTTGTATAAATAACTATTAATTGGTGTTTGAACATCTAAAATTTTCAGTAGTTTCACCATAAAATCTTTCGGTCACGTAATTCCGCAAATGACAGTTATCTTTGGAAAAATTTTATTGCGTGTTTTTTGAAAATTATTATCGACCGAAATAATTGAAACATTGTTTACACCATTTTTTTCATTTGCGCTGTATATTGCACTTTAATATAACATACTTATTAACCATCCGGCCTTGTATTTTTTGGGTAAGAACAGATAGCAGATCTCCACAACTTTTTATCTATAGCTTTTGCCTCATTCACATCTAAAGTCACGTGTTCTTGTGATTCTGACAATTCCTAAGTTTCTCTTATTTATAATTATCCAATAATCAACTTCTTATTTTTCTCTCAATCTAACACTTTATTTGTTTAGCAACTCATTCTACACTTAAAATATTAAAAACAGAAAAATCGCTAAATTTATTTTATATTTATATTGGTAAAAAAGTTAAGACAAAATATATTCCGGCCTCTATAGTACACTGTACCGTAGGTATCATTAACTATGTCACCAAACTTTGCAATCTACAAAAATAGACTTTTAATCCTTTTAAATATATGAGCAAGAACAATTTCGAATTTCTTTACAATATGTACAAAGTAGTTAACTTGATATTTATCATCAAGCTACAATATAATATCTGCAATTGAGAATGACTGAATTTATCAGTTATAATCAAATTATTCATATAAAACCTATTCAATAAAATTTTGCCTCAATAATTTCCAAGAATCTCTCGTCTCATGCCAAGGTCAATGGCAAAGCTTCAAGAGATGCCCATCTTGGGAAGCTGTTACTCAATACTCGTTGTGAAATAATCCAAGAAAATGGTTAAGTAGGTAAGTCAATGACTTATGTATACTTTATGGTGTTTTACAAGATTAAGTAGACAAAACATAATTTATGGATACAATATTTTATATCAGTTGAAAATATTGCATATATTCTCAGCCTCGGACTTTTATAGCGTATTGAGCATTTCTTAAATCTATCAATATGTTGGTTAGACGTTTTTCTTCCACTAAGAGGGTTTGCGTTAAATTCCTGATGTAATAAAAAATATTAAAAATACACGGTGAAGACTTTTCACAGTGAGGTTTTTGTTATCCCTTGGCATGCTATAGTATCACCAACGTCTACGAATACGCTCGGTTCTTCTATTTCGTATGGAATCCTACAACATAGCAAATCGGTGATTCGAATATATTGAAGTGTGACCCGGAGACAATGTTGTCTTTAGTCCTATTACACAAACTTTCGGGCTTAGGACTACTGGAGTTGACATATAACTCGCGGTTCCTTATTGCACATGTTAGCAACACCACCGTACATACGCACACGTACTCGGCGCGTGTGGGTTTCGTTACCAGATTAACTCTTTTATCAGACTGTGACCCTAATTTTATTTTCCTTTTTGGGTACCAAAGGAATCAAACCCGATACTGGGCTACGGAAGCCATCATGTTTGATCAGTGTTTCTATGCATGTGGTTATTCCGTTTAATAAAGTGATTAGGTTAAACCTGCGACAAATGTAAATAAAATTTAAAAAAAAAATAAACAAATGAACATCTGGCTAATTATCAAAACCAACCAGAAATGTGTGAAATGACCTTAATTGAAAAAGCAGAATGGACGAGTTTTGAAAAATCGCCTTTCTAATAAAACAGCGCTTTACAATTTAGCCAAGTTTATTTAAGATTCCTAAAAGTTTCATAGCATCCAACTCATGTCGTCGAAAGATTAAAATATTAAAACCATCTAGTTTAGAATAGCATTGTTTTATCACCTCTGCAAATCATCTAATTTAGAATGTCATTAATTTATCGCCTCTGCAAATCAACATGAGCAGTCTTCAAATGAAAAACAAGCATTTTAAATTATAACTTCCACCAAGATCTGATGTTTAAAATAATTCCCTATAATTATGTATTTATTTCATTTTTTCACACTTGATAATCTGAAGATGCATCACTAGATAAAAATCTTATGTGTAAAATAATATTGTGGTATATACACGCGAACACTTATTATGTAAAACAGACATATTAAACACGCGGACTGCGGTACTGATGTGGTCCGGATAAGTCAGCTGTCCGCCAAGACTTCTTTAAAAAAATACTACAATATAAGATGGATACAATATAAATTAGTTTTAAATCAAGGCTTCAATCTAGAATAACCAACTTTCTACGACATGAGAGATTGCTGAAGTATTGAAAAACACAATCCACGAGTATTTCATGCCATTTTGCGTTTAAATTTGATCTAAGTATTCGAAGTTGATAGATGCTTTCGAAATGTGATGATGGAGACGGATGTTCCGTATCCCATGGACTGTAAGACGTACCAATATCCAAGGATTGGTGGTATCTGAAATACTTTCGACAACACGCAGGAAAGGAATCATAACACACTTTGGCTATGTCGTTAGAAAGAATGATGAAAGTCTGGAGAAGCTGGTGATCAAGGGGGCAGTTGAGGGTAGGCGAGCAAAATAAAGGTATCGTATGAGATAGATGAATCAAATAAAGGAGTTAACAGGATCTTCTTCAAGCGCAGCGTTTAACATGCCCCAGAGCTGGGAAAGGTGGAGACAGATGGTGCGACGAATCCAAGACGTAGCAGAAGACCACGACGTTCAGCATTGAGTGCACGATAAAAAAGAATACGAAATTGCTTTCCAGACCACCGAATAATTTATATAATAATTTTGGTGATTTTTGTAATATTTAAAATTGTTGTTTGACGCAGATCAGTGAATCTTGATTTTTCGTGTTGTTATTTTTTATTTATCAAAATAGTATTATAACTCACGAACATAGTCAGTATACGCGGAAGAAAAGATAACACTGTGAAACCAATCTCTACTTTTTAGATACATACACATATTTTTTCAACAAGCCTGTACAGCCTGTACAGGCTTGTACAGGCCGTATGTGGCTCGTGTGCCGCGTGTTTGACATACCATGACTACTAGTACATTGTTTCTGATTCTTTACTTGAACTACTTGGTATATCGCACATACTATTACATTCTTTACATCAGCCATATCAAACTCGTTTTGTACCACAGCCTACATATGCTACTGAGCGTCGGGACGAGAGCCACATGTATTCAATATTATATAAAAAAAGCAAAATTATTTTTTTAATATTTATTTCAAAATAACATTACGAATTTTTGAACTACATTTGATAAACACGATCGTTTACTACATCGACGCCATACAGTGCACTTTTTTTTTGTTTGTGTTACATTTTTTCCTTTGTAGTAATAAAAAAGTTTGAAAAACTTAGTTTAAAAAACTACTTATTTGGTTCTATCTTCAAAGTGACTCCAAAACACTCTCAAACAAATTGGATAAATAATAGCCAAAATATGTGCTAAACTAGTACATTTTGTAATAATATACTATATGTTCAGCACGTTTGGAATGAAGTAAGCGAAAATTTTGTCTTAACATCTATCCAACAAAAATAAAACGGCTCTCCGTGCAATACACGAGTACATTAATATAATTAAAAATATTATTATATTGTCTTTTTTTAACATTTTTATCAATCAATACTGTAAAATATTTTTAATGTGAAAAATATTTTTTTTGTGCTTATTTAATACTAACAATATGCAACCCTAACCCTAATACTACACAGCGTTCAACACGGGAGTTGTAGTATTACAGCAATACCCCAGGCATACAAGTATTTTATTTAATATATTACTCTCATCACAAAAATAACAGAAAAAACGGAACACTTCATACCGCTTATTCCTAATTTTTATCACATTCCCAGTGTGGAAAAAAAAGGATGCAAGAATGAGGAATGAGGACATTATGAAAGAACACGGAAAAGATGCAGTGCTTAAGATAAAGAAAGGAGAAATGAAATAGTTCGGCCTCAAATAAAAAAGAAACTATAAGGAAAAAAATACATTTGAAAGATAAACTATCAAACATGACTCATCTCAAGACATCATCCCAATCGAAATACACTCACACTAATTGGAGGGTAATCTTAGCGGCGTTTTTCAGCCCACACCCCAGTACACGTAAATTATAATACAAAAAAAATGAGCAGTTAATACAATTCTAAACCCAAAAATATATATGAAAATTGTTAAAGAGAGAACATACGAGTAACTGAGCCCAAATTTTGACAAAATAGAGAAATTAACTAG
The DNA here is from genome assembly GCA_949825065.1 of Odontocerum albicorne. NCBI lineage: Eukaryota > Metazoa > Arthropoda > Insecta > Trichoptera > Odontoceridae > Odontocerum > Odontocerum albicorne. The sequence goes on along the minus strand of OX463844.1, from coordinate 25,167,515 downwards.
AAGAAATTGTTTACTGGGAGTTGTCAAATCACTAGAGCGGCAGCATTTCGGATATTTTGAACTATTTATCTGTGAATTTTATGGATGTGGGTATAGGACAGATGTCTCAGAATAAGCACTAAGCCTTGTCAAATGGTTAATTATGAAATTTTTAAAAATATATTGTAGTTTTATTGATAACATACATGTGGATAGTAAATATACTCGTATACCCTGAAGTTACAAAAATATCTTAAGGCATTGGAAAAAAAAAGATGTTTAAGAGAAAAACTATCATAAGTTATTACACTTACGTTATATACAGTTTAACCTGGTGGGCTTATTTTTCAAGTGGCAATCTCTTTCCATCAATAAAAAGGATGTTAAAGAGACCTTAAGTGAAAACCAGACCAGAATCCTTTTTGAAAAAAAAACTGTGTTTCAACGGGAATCGAACCACGATTATCGGGCTGGAAGTCAAGCGTATTAGCTATTAGAAAATATATAAAACTCGTAAACAATGAAATATATTGTAATTTTACTAAGCTTAACGGATCGTTAACGTCTGTTAGAATTTACATTGCGGATATTATATCATGTGAATGAATTAACACATGTATGAGAAAATTAGATGCAGCGCGATGAAGTACGAGTATAAGGTCACTTACCCACATTGTGCAAGTTAACCTCCATGACCTAGTTGATAAGACGCCTGTTTTCCAGCCCGGGGGTCTCGGGTTCAATTCCCGTTGTTCCACAATTTTAAAGTATTCTAGTCTAGTTTTCCCTAGATGCATCTTTCTTGCAGTCATTTCTATTATCTTACTCTTTGCGTTTCCTTCTTTCAAATTTTAGTTAATTTGATCCAAAGACATTTTTTTGGTTGTCCTCTACCACGACTCCCACTTAAGTTTACATTATACATTTGTTGAGTCTGTCTTTCGTCGCCCATCCATTCAACCATATCAAAACTACTTATTCTTTTCATTTTTCTTGCTCACGTTCGTTCTTAAAAATTATATTTCTTATTCTATCATATATCGACAATCGAAAAGTATAATAAATATTACACAATTCATTGTCATTAGCTAAATACAAAATGATAGATCATAAGAATAATTATTACAAAATCAAAACGATGCAACAGTGGTGTGTATAAACTTTTATGTGCTGACTGTGATAATTTCTATATGGGAAAAACAGGAAGATTTTTTGAAAAGAAATTTCGTGAAAACAAATCCACCTTAACAAATCCTCTAATTTATTCTGAAATGACTAATCATTGTCACCGTGAAAACCATACTTTTTCTATCGATGATGCCAAATACTTATATATCAGTAGTAACGGAAATAAATTGGACAGATAAGAAGCCTTAAAAATGTCTAAGTCAGTTCATCGATCCGAACATCTGGTAAATACATATATTCCAAAAATCTCTCCGCTGCTGACCGAGATCGTCCCATGCCTCCCTTATCCCTCAGTCCCCAACCGTTGAAGCGTGTATATCGATGCCAGTTCGAACAGAATTTAGTCTTGTTTGTGCTTCCCTGAAGATGAGGCGAAAGCCTTGAAACCGTTAGGGTTATACCGTTACAAAAAAGTGGAATAAACAGTGTTTGATAAAATAAATTACAATGTCTTTAAACCTCCACAACGTTAATGCCTTAACTATAAACAATGTATCAAAACGATGCGTTAACTTTTTATAGATTTGTTAATGGGGCTTTACACAAATATCTATTATGACAGAGATTTCGCTAATATTCCACTAATCTTCACAATTAAAACTGAACTCAACAGTTAAATTACTTCCTTATTGCAGCTCCGTATTACAACTCAATTTGCGGAGGATAAGCCCTTCAGACTATTCGTAATCTGAAGGGTTTATTCTTGGCAAATTGTTCCAACCAATGAAAAAATGTCAAAGCTTTCAGATTTCACTTTGTGGAACTCCATATTAGCATATTAAGAAATATTCTAATATAAATAATCAAAATGTGTTTAAAGGGATTATGTGAGACAGATCGGTACCGTTTTTGAGTACCATCAGAAATCGAACTTGAAACCGTCTGGTTGAAGATCAAACATTCTACCGACTAGGCTAGATCAAACATTCTACCGACTATCGTGTCCTTAAAATCTATTTTAGGTAGCTTATTTGTACTACAGCATTTATTTAAGTTTTTTTTGTTTATTATTATATTTAAAAACTTGAAAAATATAAATCAGCTTGACCGAAATACTTTGTCCGCGCGAAATACTAATTTGAAAACCAAGGATATTGATACGGCACTAAAATTAATAAAACTATTTTGGTATCTTTAATTTGATAATTATCGCCTTAACGGACTGTCCAGGTTGCAAGTTTTAAGACATTATTTGTATTTGTTGCGAAAAAAGGTCTTCGTCCACAGATAGCGGCCGTTCACTCACGCGTAGGTTTTGCAACAATAAACGCTCACCGGGCAAGCGATTTCACATCCAGTTTACGTTGAAATCGCAAGTCGCCTCAGCCCTTTGAAGCCTACTCTGATTGGGTTCAACATCCTGCAATTGATGAAAAGCTGGTCGCCTTGTAGTGAAGCCTTTCACTCGGCAGAAAACGCATTTCAGTAAAATCTTTCTGCTTATTGTACGGCAACCATGGATGCATTATCATAACCTAAGGGTTCCGTTGTGATTTTTTTTTTGAGGAACGGTGATAATGCGTTTATTTATATTTTTCTAGGCGCTGTTGAGGCCGTAGTCTAATGGTTAGCAAAGTTGTACTGTATATATCGTAAGCAGAATTTTTATAACGTCAAACAGAAATGAAATCATTGAACCTATACTCGGAATAAAATATTTTGCACCATCTTGTACATATACTAAAAAAAATGACATCCAATGAATACTGGGAGATAAACATTTGATATACAAATAAATATTATTTGTTTAACTTACATAATAAACATATTTATGAGTTTCTTAAAGAGGAGAGTATATCTTCTAAATATATTTATATATCTTATTTAGTTTTTTAACGATCTAGCATCTAAATCCTGATCTAGTCAATAAGACTCGACTAGATCAGGACGATTTATAAGGGTTACTAGAATAAACAATGTGCATGGTAATATAACGCTACGAGTTGTACTTTTTAAAACTTTTAATGAATTATGAGTAAATAGTGAAATAAGACACTCATTAACGTACGAAAATATTTATGAGAAAAATAAAAAACTTTCCCCTCGATTCTTTTTTTTTTTTTCAACCTTAATATATGATTTCTTAGAAATAATTAACACCTACATACTACTTATAACTAGATAACAATTCTTACACTAATTATTTAGCAAAAACAAGTCCACTCGTTCAGGCTACTTGTATTCCATCACATTCACTCAGACCTTGGTCGTCCCAGCTAATACTGTAGGTGGACTAGTCAGGCAACAGATAATGATTCGGGAGCTTGTGCTTATAACGAAAGGGTACGTCGGATTTACTCTCGTAAGCCCCCAGGGCAGCGACTAAGGGATTGCTGTGATTTTGTTGGTTTTTACAGAACTTCACGGTCCAAGCGAGGATGTGGTGTTGTAGGGTTTCTTCTCGCTGTTCGGCGTGAAGTCGGGTAAGGTTTGTTCTGGGATGGATGTTAAAAGATATCTTGAATGCCTTGTTCTGCACTCTCTGGAGTTTCAGGTGATCCGTGTTGCTCACACTACCCCAAACGGGTGCAGCATAGGTCAAGATAGGACGAATAAGGGTTTTATAGAGGACGAGCTTATTTTTGGGTGAAAGGAAGCTGCGTTGTTGAAATATCGAACTGATAGCCCCTATGCTCTTGTGACCCTTGTGTCTGATGGTATTCAAATGGGTTTTCTACGTTAGTCGCCGGTCGAGGTGCAGGCCGAGGTATTTAACCACGTCCTGCCACTCAACCAGGTAACCACCGATGAATAAGGGCATCGACGGCAGTCTTTCCTTGATTTTGCGGGAGAACATGATGGCCTCAGCTTTGGCGTCATTGATTTTGAGCCTCCAGTCCTGGTATTATTTCTCAAGGATCTCAAGAGCAATCTGAAGACGGCGACCAGCTCGATCCACCTTGAGTGACGATGCATAGCATGCCGCATCGTCAGCAAAGAGTGCGAGCTTACAGTTTGGGGGAATAGGAATGTCGTGTGTGTAGATGTTAAATAGACATGGTCCAAGTATACTGCCTTGGGGGACACCCATAGGGATGGGCCTAGCGGATGACGTAGAATGATGAGTAGTGACTGAGAAACTTATATTGGAAAGGTAGGATTGAAGTAGTTTCACAAGATAGAGTGGAGTGCTAGTAAGGAGAAGTTTGTGTAGGGGGCCATCGTGCCAGATAGTATCAAAAGCCTTCTCGAGGTCCAGCAGTACCATGCCAGTACTTCTGTTCCTATTGAAGCCCATCGACACGTCTTCCGCGATACGGGTAAGTTGCTGGACCGTGTTGTGTCTTGTCCTAAATCCAAATTGCTCATGAGGGAATGTATTATTGGATTCGTGAAGGTATGATTACCAATATATTTAATATTTAGGTGGATTTTGGATATAACATTTATTTTTCCTTTTGTATTTGAATCTTGTTTATTTCTTTATCATACAGTTTGTTTTTTAATTTCTGTAAAAAATAAAAAAAAATGTTTAAAATAGCAAGAGAAAAAAACTATGAAACAGTTTGACAAATCAATGGTTACAAAACCTGTATTTGTAATGATAGATCATTAAAAAACTGTATCAAATAATTACATATGACACTATCAATCTTTAAAGGCTCTATCCAATAGTGTTTTTCAGAAATGTTACCAGATTGGAACCTATTTTTCAAATGGATTTAAACGGGAGTGGAGACGTATTATCAACTGGGCCACGGACATCGTTAGTTAGGCTTTATAAGAAATATGAGTAAACAATTCATAAGATAATAATCAATAAGTTAATATCTTTTATGACCTTAAACGCTCTATCAACTTAAAAAAAAACACTCAAATATTACTCTTTTCAAGTCAGTCGTTGAAAATATAAATGTTGTCAATTCATCAATAATTTATGACACAGAAAAACAACACCGAAACTCAAAGAATCCAACTTTATTGGTTCTTCTTTTGAACTGTCAGTAAGTTCAAAGCAAGTAATAAATCATTTTATTATTTATGTACAAAAAGAATCCATCCCATGAAACACGTTTTTTGCCTTATTTGAAATGTCGAATGAATATAACACATACAACGGTGTATTTTTATGATATTCCGTCTTAAAAAATATTCCATACTAACCGATGCCGTGTTTTTATTGGTTATCCTAAAGTATGGATTGGATTATTTTTGCATACACGCGCCTATTTACTAGCAACATTTATCGTATATACTCGTATATATGATACAAAAACATTTCAATCCGCATTTTTTCTCTTCTGTGATATTTAAGGGGGTATTCTACTCTAGAGGCGTGAATTTCGGATGTTTTTTCAGACTTAATAAAAAAAACTAAAAACATTTTTCATACGCATTTTTTAACAGTTTGTTTATTGGTGATTTAAGAATGTACAAAAAATTTTTTTTTAATTCAAGATGTTATCAGTTCAAGATGTTATATCTTGTAAAAAAAAGGGATAAACTGGTCAACATGATTGGAAACCTTTCGTAAATCTGAACAAAAATCATACACAGTTTCTTGATAAGAAATAATGTCGTTATGTACGAAAGAGAAAAAAAATTCGTAAAATGGCGGGTGTCTGAAAAAAAATCATTTTTTACCCTTTTTTTCAAATATATATTTTTTTTAAATAGTTTAGAATTTTTCAAGGTAGGGACGATGTAAAAAGTTTCATACCAAATTTGAAGGCAATCGGTTGGATAGAACTTGAGATTTTATGTCGACCAGGTCGAAATAAGTAGTTTCGAGAAAAACGCGTTTAAAGTTTTGAGATTATTATCCGAGTCATACCGGTGCGGTGTAATTCCTGCCTCATTTATAGCTATAACTTCGTAAATATTGAGAATTTTAAAATTTCCTTTTGAGAACATATTTTTAAAAATGTAAACTTTAAAATGTAATTTTTTTTTTTCAAATTTCTAGAGTAGAATATCCTCTTAAGGAAATACAACATCGCAACTAGGTACAGAATAAATAAAAATATAATGCAATTTACTAATTTTAAAGAACTGATATTTTTGACCATGAAGGTTGACCATTCACTCGTTCGTTTAGTACTCCTCAACATATCGAATTTGGCGATGCGGACATATTAAAGAGCGCGGCCGGGAGACTGCAGTGTCTTCGATCCCATCAATCGACTTTAGAACCACAGAACTCGCAGTTTATTATTACACGTGTTGACAATACTACTGCAAGTGAATAGGCAAGAACACTTGCACACGTCTAGCGCGCGAGTTCTGTTAACAAATGAGTTTTTTAGCAGTCTGGTACCTTTTTTTCGGTTGGAAGTCAAGCGTCTTACCAACTAGATCAAGGATGTCCCACACGAAGGATTTAGGTATCCTTATGCTATGTTTTAAATAAACTAAAATATAGTATTTTGTTGGTAAGATTATGACACGCCCAATATCTAAACCCATGAACATCAAAACTGGCTGAGATGTTAAGTGAGTTAGTAAGTTGAAGTTTGAATAACATCTTCTAATGCACCATTTGTTATATTTTCAAATTTCTTTGCAAAACTGTTTATTGCTTTAAATCTTGAAAATATTTTTAAGTCTAAAACAATTACAAACTTTGAAAACCAGGATTTGCTCTACTGTATTTGGATCTTAGAGATTTGGAAAATGATTTTTTATCCTGTATGCTATGATTTAAAGATTATCATTTTAAAATTCCTTCAGCTGTTTATAATTTTTAATTGCTTTGTTAAATAGCATTACGTTGATAAAAATATAAAGAATTGGTATATGTATTTACTAAAGGTTGTTTGATATAATTGTCTGACTTAAATTGTTTAGTCGAATAAAATAGGGGTTTAATTTGCTAGTTATTTTGCAACCTTCATCATACAACATAGCGATCCCTCCATTTACTCGTAATTGATTTCAGGAAAATAGCGCTTAAATAAAAACCATTTAAATGGAACCATTAAATGCGGTGCAAAAGAGAATATCTTTAACGTGTTTCTGCATATTATATTCTTAGTTAAAAAAAAAGTTGTTTTTTTTAATATGGCTTCATAAGTCGTTACTAATAAATAATAAAATATGTTTTGATGAAAACAATACGCTTTATTTATACGAAAAAGAGTACAGAACTCACTATTTGCTCTATATATTTCAATTAAAAACCTTTCTCGCTGTATGCATCTTCCATTATTACTGTTGGATCTGTTTCAATTGTTGATATTGACAGCATAAACTATTCTCTGAAGCTTAGCAATTGTTTTCCCTCCCTCGAGTTCCAAACAGAATAAACCGCATTAAAGAGATTTAGCATCAATGGAGACAGCATAAATTGAAGGAATATGTATATATTAATACGTCATAAACAAAACCACCATATTAAATTAAATCACTTTACCTTCAAGCGATAATTATGATAGTAACTAGTCAATTAGACGATTAAGTATACAAGATTATAAATTCCAGACTAGAATCAATTAATAATACAACTTAATCGGCACGTAACATACATTGTTAGCAAACGCGTAAGTAAATTCATAAGTACCATCACGCCATGTCACTTTTAGAGCAGGCAGAGCGGACGGATCTCACCTTTCTATCCAAGCACAATGTTTTGAGCTCGTCCATATTCATAAAGCATGCAATACTTACGCATATTGACATAACATATTAATTTTGATGTAGTTGTTGAGATTAAGACGCGGTTTGAATTATATTATATATAACAGTTTATGATTTAAGTATGTGTAAGGATGTGAGCGAGAGAATGAATTTTTCAGCTGAATGTTTCAGTAGTTAGGACAAATATGTTATATGAATTTTATAATGAAACAACTTCATCACAGGCATTTCCTAGTGCAGTATTTATCTATATCAATAATATATATTTTTTTAGCATTCTTATGCTTTGTAATTTCTATTAAAACTATGTAAATTTTACTTTTTACTACAATTTTTTTAAAACTCACCATACACGCTCGTCTGTTTCTTGTACTTTTCAACTTTCCTTCAGTTAAAATTTTAAACCATCACGGTAAGATGGCTTGGGTATGTAGAATAAATGAATGAAGAAAGATTAATTAAACAAATACATAGTGCAAATGTGAGTGGAAGGCGTAGTGGACGATCACCGAAAGTATAGTTGGGTCAAGTGAATGATATTTTTTTATTTATTTAATCCGTAAGACAATATTGTCTTTTACATAACATGGAAACAATAGCACTTAAGACAAGTTGATTCAAATACTTAAAATTATTGACAATATTACAAAAATTGACCTTAAACTAACATGAAGATATAATAAAATATTTGTAATAAATACAAAGTAATTGTGTAAATTAATTTTATATTTATAAATAAGATATATTTAAATTGAATATATGTATGCATATTACCAAATTTAGTCAAGTAGAAACGTATATTTTATAGGATTTTTTTTTATTTAATTGTTCCGTTTATGCGTTAATTGAAACTTGTTTATAAGAAGGCTGGTATAATTTTAATGTGAATTACTAAAAGTTTAAATCATTTTTGGAAGCGGACTAAGCTTATGAATCTTAAGTGTGCAAAAAAATATTTTGAAAGAAAGACACGTAGAAAATCATAAGAGTTGTATAAGCACGTGTGGGTGTAGAAGAGGCGAAGGTTGTTTGTCGAGATAGGAAAGTCGGCCACTTTATCTTCTCTGCCTATTCCGATAGGGAAATGGCATAATGACTAATGTATGTTTATTATTAAATATTCTAATTATACAAAGTTAAAACCGAAATCTTTAATTTATTATCTGTATCTCCAAAATATTTTCTTATAAATTATTCTTTATAACATTTAAGAACTGTCGTAAGTAATAAAACAAATATGAGGAAAAAAATTAGGTCGGCGTGGTGCTGGAAGAAGATATGTTCTAGGTCCACAACATTCGAGAAGGGGCCAGAATACAAAGAGTCCAATGCTTGTTCATAAGATTTATGTTAGTAAATATTATCTTATTATAATTCGAGTTTTCTAGGAACCCTAATGGTCTAGGAACTCTAATGGCAAAACTTTTCTCTGAATTTTTTAACAAAATTTAACAAATAATTTAAATATAATTTCAATACGTGTTCTGACAGAAACTCATACAAGCATAACTGTTCATCAAATAAATGCAAATAAAAGGTTTGACTTAGTCCATTCACCTCCCTCTACTAATGGTAGGCACGGCACATACATGCATACCAGTTAATGCTAGCTGGAAAATAAAATATACAAAATTTGCTATGTAATACGGGTAATTATATTTTTTTATAGTGATATTGAAAATGATTGTTTTATGGTTCGGATATATTACAATGCGTTTGGAATTGTGTATGTAACAGTTTGAAATTAGGCGAATATAAGGATGTAAATGAAGAGACTGACTTTTTCCGAACCAAAAAACGGATAGTTGAATCTTAATCAAGAACTTGGGTTTTACATCAGCCATCCTCTAAAATCGAGACGCAGCATTCCGTCTAATTCTTCAGTAGTTATTTGGAGTCATAACTATTCCTTAGACTATGTAAACCAACCCTCGATCTGAACTGTCGCGAGTATACATCGAATCTCCAAGATGGTCTGGAGGCCTCATCTGATATTGATAACTCACACTACATCCTCTTCTGAAAGACCACCTTTCCCGTTTAGAGCATCTCTCTTCAATTTTTATGGTCTCGATCAAGATACTGTATTTCAAAAGGGTAATTTTACGAACGTTATTGAAACAGAGACGCTGACCTCCGTGGGATCTCTTTACATTGCAGAGCTCTCCATGAAGATCGTCCTTCGGCGCTCGACAAACTTACATACGCCTCACATGTCCCTGCGAGCGCAATAACTTTTATTTTAGAAAGGATACCGCAAACAACATATTAATACATTCCAAGATACTCTTATTCTTAGCCATGTGACGTAATATTACACCAAGGATTTAACTCAAACATCTCAAATGGAAGGTATTTATTTTCCTTTCGTGCTTCACCTCCATAAAGAAGTGGGCTCAAGAACGCAGGTACAAAAAGAAATAAAAAAACGACAATAAAAGATATTTGCATACACACATATCATTACGCCGTGTCCCTTGTGGAATATGGGGTATGCAGAGAGAACGGAACTCCATACGGTTTACATTTTTCATATCCTCTGCATTCAAATACTCAACTTTTTTTTTCAAAATCTGGTCCTTTTGATCCAGCCATATTTACCTCATTCTATTTCTTCACAAATACCATGTACTTCTAACTTGAATATTCATATAATCATTTTTTACGTTTTTCATTCTCTACATATCACCAAATATCTTTACACTCCTTCCTTCATTGTACTTACAACGTGTACTTTTCTATTTTACATTTATATATGTAATCACACTGTACCCTTCACGAGATAGGCAGAAATAATAAATCTCGTTATTTTTCTATCCACGCATACAGCTTTTGGTTCCTCCACATTCAATCATCTTGTCATGCATAATCTTCTTTTATTCATATGTTTCCCTTTACCTTCTTTCAAAATCTGGTCCATTTGATCAAGTAACGTTTTCCTAGGTATACATCTTCCATGCACACGTTGCACTTCCGACATGTATACTCGCTTAGTCATTCTTTTATAGTTCATTATCTACAAATATCCAAACCATATTAACGCTACTTTCGTCAATTTGATTTAGTAAAAGTATGATGTGAACTAAAGACATCGACCTGCATGTGTAATAAGTGTTGAAGTGTTTATACATTTAGTATGTATTGTAGTTAGTAACCTCTGTATCTCTTGAACTATGTATCGTAAATATTATTTTACTGCAAATATTGAATCGTAAAGCGCAAACCTTACCCGTGAACACCACACTGTCGAGTTATTGTGCGTTGTTTGCTCACCGTGCTGCTATTTGTCTATCAAAGATCATATGAAACGTTTGAGGTGTCTTATCATTCTAAATATGCAATGTGACTAAGAAAATAATTTCAATGTCTGCAGAAATCTTAGGAAAAAATTAGAACGATAGTTTTATCAAAGATTGAAAGTTACCCAAGCTACTGTTTCTGATGACAAATTAACCTTACTAAGAACTATCATTTCATCGATCATCAAAGAAGCACAATGCTCACGAGAAGTGAGGTTGAAAAAAGAACATTGAACTTTTGAAGAAACTGATTGAAGAAAGGAAAGAGTTTAAGAAAATAAGTACGGCATACCAGAAAATAAGAACCCAATATTCTGAACTGGACCGAATTACTAAGGAGCTGCAGAGCTGACAAAAAGCAATATATTGACTCAATTTACGAAGATATTGAGAGCGGTGCGGTGCGCTCACCAAATTTCATTTAAATCAAAATCTCTCCAAGAAATTCAAACAATGCGGACTGGACTATTGATGATGAACAGGGATTAACAGGGAAACTGATCGAGTCATCAGAAGATGGAAATATTGTTGGTCAGAAATGTACTCGTACAAAGATGACATTATGCGAGTTCCTACACACAAACCCAAAAGCTCTGTTATGGTTACGTTTTATTTACGTTGCTTTTCCTTTTAATTGTTTTTATTTGTTTGTACCTTGCTCTTTCTTTATGAACATACGACTGTTAAAATTGATAAAGACACCGACAGCATTCATGCTGCTTTTATATAATGATAATGAGATCTGTATATAATGATGAATGATCAACGAGAAGTTCCATAGTCTAGTTAGCAGACCACTGTTTTTTGCTACGATTCCCATATGTACTGAAAAAGTCTATTTTTTTTCATGATAGCTATGAATGTATACAACGGTGTAATACAATACAATACAATAAGTAATTATAATGCCTAGCAAGGAGTCAGGCAGAAAATATAAAAGTTTTAACTGTCAGAAACATTTAACTTGTATAATATAGACCATTTTAGAATTGCCTCGTTGATTAAAAATAATTGGGCGTTAAAGGGGATTAAAATATGTTATGAAGGAAAATATGTTTCATCTATAATGGATATAAGCTATGAGGTTTTAGAAAATTTTATACGAAAAGTAGACAACTGAGAAAGTAACGTTCTTCTAAACAAAACACCTTACCTTACCTCCGATATATGATACATAGAGCTCTTGAAGAACTTTAGCCTTAATAATGATTTATTTTGTCCCAGAAGCTGTTTGTTAACAAACAACGTTACTGTCGACCATTGAAGAAAGCCTACTGATTTATAATTATATCGCATCGTATTACACTTCCGTTATATACAGTACAACCTAGCAGATGTTTTGATATGTGACGATCTGTGGCAATCTAAAAAATGCTAAAAAAATGCGTTTAAGTAAAACCAGATCAGTACCATTTTCTTAGAACACAGGGCACAAATGGGAATCGAACCTCAACCCTTATCAACTATATCACGGAGATCATCGTCTTAATTAGTATTTTGATTTTTACTTAAATAGACCAAACATTTGGTACAATTTCGGAATAATGTTACACTCAACCGATTAAAATGTAATGCGACCAAGAACACCTAACAATGAATGATCTATAAACCAATCAATGACAATTCAGAAATACAATACGTACAGTATGTTTGACAAATTTATTTCTATAAATTATGAAATACGGGCAATATTTTTGTATTGTTTGATATTTATACAAACACAGATCAAATTACATTATATTGTAATTAAATACATGGGAGATGGGACCATAAAAATTCGTTTCACTAAATATGGGAGAAAAACATATAAAAATGTTTTATTTCAAAACAAAAAAAAAGTCTGGTTTTCACTTAGGGCCCATTAAAATATATTTCTGGTTGGTTGGAAGAGATTGCCACATGACAATAAACTCGCCAGGTTTAATTATAATAAAACCAGGTCCAAAGACCGCAAAATTGTTATACGATTTGGGAGTAAAAATTCAATTTGAACATGCTCGAATGTTAAATGATGTGCTGAGCAATTATCAATTAAAATTCAATTTGAACATGCTCGAATGTTAAATGATGTGCTGAGCAATTATCAATTAAAATTCAATTTGAACATGCTCGAATGTTAAATGATGTGCTGAGCAATTATCAATTAAAATTCAATTTGAACATGCTCGAATGTTAAATGATGTGCTGAGCAATTATCAATTAAAATAAGATTTTTTATTTTCTAACATTTCATTCGAGCGTCGCAATTAATTAACAATTATTGCTTTTGTCATCTCCAAGTCCGTTGGTTTGGATACCTTTAGCACCTCTTTTGGCCGGGAAATGTTTGTTATACTGAATTTTTTATTGCAATTTGTTTTTATCAAACACTGTTTATTCCACTTTTTATAACGGTATAACCCTACCGGTTTCAAGGCTTTCACCTCATTATCAGGGGAGCACAAACAAGACTGAATTCTGTTCGAACTGGTACCGAACATACACGCTTCTTACGGTAAACATTCGGGCTGGGGACTGTGGGTGAAAGGAGGGAGGAGACAACCTCAGCGAGCAGTGGCGATATTCTTGGAATATATGCGTTTGTCAGATGTTCACCCCGATGCACTGACTTAGAAATTTCTAGGGCCTCTAGTTTGTGCAATTTATTTTCATTACTACTAATATGTAAGAATTTGGCATCATCGATAGAAAATGTATGGTTTTCACGGTGACAATGATTAGCCAATTCAGAATAAATTAGAGGATTTGTAAAGGCGGATTTCTTAAAACATATTATTTTATGACAATTCATTCAATTCAACAAAAATATTCGTTATTCTGGAAATTTCGTTCCTTCGGTATTCGTTATGATGAGATTTGAGTATATGCACATAATATATTACTATCATCTTCAGACAATATTGCATAAATCATTGAACAAGACCTTTCAGGTTAATTGTTTCCAACGTAATGTGGATACATTGGAAGTCATAATAAATGCCGAAGATGATATTTATTAGATCCACGCTGTGGGTGATAATCCTGTCAAGTTAACAGTAGGGTTAATGAGTGCTTAGACTATAATGCGTTTCTAATTGCTGCTCATAGTGTATTCCATACACATTGTTGTCGCTGTCGTCTCACGGTGCTATACGGCAATTTTTCAATTTTAATTACACCTTTGTTCTCGTCTTTACTTGCACTTTGCCTTCGTGTAGTAATATGTATGTTAATACTTTGTATTTTAGTTACACGAATTCAAGTATTTGTTAATTACTCGTTTTAAAACCTCATTTACAAGACTGAAAATACAGCATCATCCAAAATAGCATAAGTACGTGGCGAATCAGAATACATCGGAAAGATAAGACATTTTTATCGGGACTTTCTATACCAGCTCCATAAAACTAATCGTTGATCCTCGGTCTTCCAGGGACACCATCTTCGAATGCCGTATTACCATTTCGGAAATTTTAAACCACATTTGACACCGATGACCGCTCACTGAATCGTTGCTATACACTGTACATACCTTTTTTTGTTTAAGTCGCATTTTTTTCCTTTGAGATAGTAAAAAGCATCAAGCACCGAAAAAACAACTTATTTTGTTCCATCTTCAAAATAACAACAAAAAACAGCTCGAGTAATTTGAATAAATGGTAGGCAAAAAATACGTTCAACTATTAGTTTTCATAATAACATACGTTTAACACGTTTGAATTGAAGTTATCTACGTAAAATTTTGTTCTAACGACATATATGTATATGTGTATGAAAAATACGAAACAACTTCGCGGACAACGTATTATTTATAAATTCACTGGTTCACAGTATATTGGAGTCCGGTTCATCGTCACATGGAAAAAAAATCCATAACTCCGTGATATTAGCGAGTCCAAAAGTTATATCTACGACACTTTTATGCTAGGGAATATGGATTTTACCCATGGATCATTCCCACGTGTTTAATGGGTATTCATGGTAACTACTCCTTAAACGCTAGAAGAGGTCTAGGTGCCTGTTTGTACATATATGTTACATATTACTAGAAAAAATGTCAATTCCTTGTTGAACAACAAACTTTTGTTAAATTTGCCTGACAATTAATTTACGTCATTGTGAATTAAGATTGTTTTCGGTGTCGTATTTAAGTCTACCTAAGTTTATGTAGTACCTGAATTGGTAAAGTGCTTTTCGTAAATTGAAAAATAAAGCACTTTGAGATGATACTTTGGTACCCAATTAGATGTATAATTTTAATATTTAAAAATATTATAGTTGAAAACTTGTGAGAATTAATCCTAATAGAATCTTTATTACGAGTACCTCTCAACTGAAACTTTTTTGTCAATGTAATTTTTTTAATGTTTATCATATATATTCATTCGTTTTTTTTAACATCACATTACAAGATTAGACTAGAATAACGCACGCTTCAAAGCTTTTTTGCCTTTATAAACAAAACATCACAGAACAGTGATGTGAAAGAAAAGTGATTCGGTCGAAAAAGATGTTTCGACTTATTTTGTGGATGTTTTCCAGCAGACAAAACATTAACATACATAGTCATTAAATTAAAGGCGAAAATTGAAACGTTGGATCATACAATATATTCATTGAATGCCCACTAAGCTTTATTTTTATGAAGATAACACATCGATCAATAAGTCGAGGGATTAACTACTAAAACAACATTTGTTTGCCAAAATTCTTCTTTATTCATCAACCTAGTTTCCTTCAAGAGCGATACATTCATTCCAACGCTTTCTTAACTTTTCTATGCAGCCGTGTAGAACGATTTATATTTGGTTTCAAAATAGGCGTTAGTTTCGGCAATCCCTTCTTCATTGGAGCCAAATCTCTTTCCCTGGAGCATCTTTTTGAGGTCTGCGAACAGCCATCGTTACCATCGCCTTGTGACACGGTGCATTGTCCTGATGAAAGAGAACTTTTTTCTTCTTCATATGGGGCCGTTTTTTTGCAATTTCTGCCTTCAAACGCTCCAATAACGCTATGTAATATTCGCTATTGATGGTTTTTTCCCTTTTCAATGTGATCGATGAATATTATACCATGTGCATCCCAAAATACGGAGGCCATAACCTTCCCGGCCGACTGTTGAGTTTTTGGTCGCTTCGGACGACATTCACCGGTTGCTCTCCACTCAGCTGACTGCCGATTTGATTCCGGAGTATAGTGGTGGATCTAAGTTTCATCCATTGTCACATGCCGACGCAAAAACTCCTATTTATTTCGCGTAAACAGTACCCAGCGCTCTGAATCATCGATGCGTTATTGTTTCTGTTCCATTGTGAGCAAACGCGGCACCCATTTCGAAAAAAGCTTTTTCATAACCAAATGTTCATGCAAAATAGTGTCAACACTACCAAATGATATCTTTAGGATGTCTGCTATCTTACGCAACTTTACTTTGCAATTTTCCATCACGATTTTAAGGGGGTTTTTATGTTTTTTGGTGTAACAGCCTCATTTGGACGACCAGAGCGTTCAGCATCATTTGTGTCTGTACGACCGCGTTTGAAATCAGTATACCACCGACAAAAGGTTGTTTTCGACGGAGTAGAGCCCGAATAACACTTTTCAAGCCATCGCTGAGTTTGAACGATATTTTTTCCCATTAAAAAGCAATGTTTTATCAACACACGAAATTAGTTTTTTATTCATTATTTTGAAAATAGCAAAAGTAGCGTCACTAAAACCACTGTAACTCAATGACACAATATCATGAAAGTTTGACACGTAACTTCTAAAGATTGGTAACAACTGAGAATGGTATGGATTTGTTAATAGAGGCTCCATCTATTGGTTAGTCCCGGGAATTGTTGATTGATGTATTATATCCATTTTTAACGAATGCCAACCAATATGAGAATGTTCATAACATAACATACATTGCAGAGTGTTAAGACAGTTTATACTTTTGCGATTTTGTCTGCGCTTTTTTTTAACAAATGCAGATACCGGGAAGTATCTTATCCAAGCTAGCTGCAGTTGCTTCCTTTCTATATTTTCTCGACAAATTACGTTTTGAGTGTTTTCATTTGATCAATTACTCTCCATGAATCAAGTCGTTACTCTGTCAGAGTATGCAAAGAGGATAGACCGACAAACTTTCCGAACCGTCTCATACATACTGTTTTTAATCCCACTTATTAAGATATGTTGTATTTTACATATATAAAGTGCCCTAGTAAAGGAAAATTTGATCTCTAAACTGCACTCTTAAAATTTTTTTATTATGTGGAATATTTCTTTGATAATTAACTTTATCCCTGATTAACTGTGAGATATTTGGCTACAAAACAGCCTTTGTTATAATTACACATACAAAGTATATTCAACAAATTTAAGACATCAAGTGTAGGAAATTATTGTCGAAAGAATGACTAAGCGTATTTTCAAATCAGAAATGCGAGGTAGACCGAGGAAACGTTGTTGGATCTAATGGCCACATTTTAAAATATAAAATGTGAAGTATGAATTATACATAGTGTATATGATGAGATTTATAAATGTGGAGAACGTGAAAGTTGTGTCGTTGGATTATGTATATTTGTTCTTTTTGCCTTCTCCAAAGAGACATGGCATAATATGTACAGTATATGTATAAGACAGAAAAACTAGCATTATAAATATATTTATTGGCATTGGTCAATCAAATTAGATGATCACCAAAATAAAAGTCATAATTGAAGATAGTATTACATAAGCTGAGAAATTATCTATTGATAGCTTCCATTAATATTTAATATTTGCATTTATTTCACATGTCTATTAAACTGTCAAAATTAACCATTTAGAAAATGTGAGAGAAGTCAAGTGACTTTCTAAAAAATATGAAATTTTATATCATATAAACACACATATGTGACGACACAACGAAATTGACACTTTTTATTAGTACCTATTATAAAACAGAAAAATTTGCAGACATTTAAATTAATTATATACGAGTAATATTTATAGTAAGACATTGTGGAGGTTTACATGCACTGGAGTGGTGATGTGTGAGGAGTTTGATTTCGAATGATGTTTCCAGTTGTAATTGAGTGTCACTGTTTGTCAAGTTGATGAGAAAGTGCAACGGGGTTTTGTTTTTGTGTAATCGAAAATCGGAAAGAAGTATCGATTTATTTTTTCATACTAAATGTCCTCAGTGAGAAACAGGCAAAAGCCTAGTATACTGGGGACACGACAAATGAAAGGCAACAAACCCAGATCCATTAAAATTGTATGTCCAAATTAAATTACCTGTTGTTTTTTTTTCGCAAATTATGTATATTTCTTGTCATGTGTAAAAAAAATTTTAAAAAATTAAAAAAATTGTAATTTGTTTTATCAAACACTGTTTATTACACTTTATGTAACGGTGCAACCCTACCGGTTTGCCCTACAGGTGTTCACCTCATCATCAGGGGAGCACAAACAAGTCTTGTTTGTGCTCCCCTGATGATGAGGTGAAAAATTTAAAACCGCTAGGGTTATACCGTTACATAAAGTGGAATAAACAGTATTTGATAAAACAAATTACAACGACATTAAAATTATTACACATGAATAAAAGAGTAAATACAGCCTACGGGTAAACACAATAGTTTTTGATATTATACATAGGAACTGTGAAATTATATGAGCTTGTCTCGAAAGTCACATATTTTATATTAAACACTTTTTTTATATTAAATAAATCATTTTTAACGATGTATAAAACAAAATAGTATTTAAAATGCGCCTTGATTGACTGATAGCGTTGCGACGTTATACTCGTAATACTCGTCAAGTTACTCACTCGTCGGCAAATACTCGTAATACATTGTTCGTTGTGAATATTACCGATTAATTGGTTTTTAATTATTAAAACACATCTTTATCGGTCGATAAATCTTTCCGTCTTGTCAAATGATCCTTTTTGCAAGCCCAATTGTTTTTTTGTACAGTTTTTCGATGCATTACACCATAGTTTTCATCTAACAGTGTCATTTGTTACACAAATAAGTATGTTTTGCTCTATCAAAGGTTTTGTTTTGGGTAATATAAAGTACTTGTAATGCTCTACTTTAAGTAAAATAAGTTAAAACGTAAAAACGATTACATACTAACAACGCGACTTTGTGTGGGTATATAAAATCATATGCAGTTGTATGAACAAACACAGCTGTCAAATTTCGTCGAGAGTTGTTACGTCATAAGTTAAATAGCGTATCAATGAGTGTTGCGATGAGTATTTGAATGTTGATTACTCATATTGACTATGCATTTTTTTTTAATACTAGGCAATCCACCTACCCACACTAAGATGATTTGTGCCACCACATAAAAGTCACTAATACAATTATGAGTCAATATAATAAAATAATATTTTTTTAAATCAAACAATGTAAAGCTTCAACTTCAAAAACTTAACAATCAATCTATATGAGGAAAAGTTCTCCGAAAAAAGAAGAAATGCAATATTCATTGGATGCGACCAAAATATGTCGTTCAGTAAATAAAATCTGTCACGTAAAGGATAACCCAAAAACACATGATGTATAGTTTCATAATCCAAACCACACTCGCAGCCGGGATCCTCCACAATACCTATTCTGTAGAAGTGACAAGCCAACACGCAGTGGCTTATTAAGCAACCGATATATGACACATCGTGTTCATTCTCATTATATTAAACCATGGTTTCAAAGGGATATATTGCTATATTGTTTTATATCTAGAGTCCTGATTTACACCAGTCAGAACCCAATCCAAGGCCCATCGTAGCTATTTATCTAGTTTAATTTTATTTAAAAGATCAGTACTGCCTGTGAAAAATCAGATTGGGAACAACAGGTTGAAGATGTTCTTGTGCCTAAGAATCAATACATTAATTAACCGTGATACCAACGTGTAAAGGCATCCAAGCTAAAGAAACTTCTATATTATTTGACATCAATTGGAATAACTTGGCTTTGGTTGAATATGAAGCGACATTTCTACTGCCTCATTTTGCATTGTATTAATTAAGATTGAATTCACTATTCTTAAATATTTGGATTGAATACGACTCATTTTAGTTGAAGATCCCAAGAACCTTAGGGGGAAGGTACCAAAGAAAACATCCATAGTCAAAGTGACTGCGCACAAAAACAATATAAAATAGTTTCAGAGTAGATGAATGATCAGCCCACCAGACCTAGGAGACTACTCTCAAGGGATTTATGTGTCTTTCACAGACTGAAACAGGGTTTATATTATCATTTCATAAGTGTTTTTTAGGGCAATGGCTAAAAACTTAACATGTTTACAAATTGGAATGACGATGTTGATATAGAGGGAATTTGATATTTTTTAGTGAAAATTACTACTTTGCTTTTCGAGGGTGAAGTCTGTAAACCATTGGATTGAAACAACTCATTCAAGGAATTAAGACATTCAGAAATTTTATCCAATAACAAGGCCAATTAGTAAACAAAATCCGACCGGATAGATAAATTACTACATCATCAGCGTATTGAATAATTTTACAATCATCAAGGACAGCCTCCCCAATGTCGGCACAGTAATCATTAAATAGAATCAGATTCAACACAGAACCTTGCGGAAGACCTTAACAGTTTACTTAAAATTATGTTCAACATGTTCTGGATTCTAATTGTCAAATCTTATATGGTAGAATGTTATGGATAATAATATATTTACTAACTTTGGTAGAAGGCCGATATTCCACAACTTTTTCTTTGGAATTGGAAGCTTAACATTATCACAGGTTCCATTGATATGTATGAATGCCACAAATGTGTTTTACTTTTTGAAAAATACCGTTCTTATACCTTCGACAGTTTACATCAATCAAAATAGCCAAATTATTCGTACATGATTTAGACTTCCGAAAAAGGAAGGTAAAAAAGTGAGTTGTGTTCGACGAACCATAGAAACCGATTTTTAATCAGACGTTCTAAAACTTTTAAATATTACGACGAGAGTGCAATTGAATGGTAAGATTCTATCTTTCCATATTTTAAAATATAAATCACTTTTTGAATCTTCCACATATTCACATATCAGGAATTATAACCTGACTCAAAATTTTTATTGTAAATGTCCAATAAAATATTTCAATTATTTTCTAGATACTTTTGAAAATGAATGTATGAAACTTTATGGACCCAATAGGATTTTTTTAAATATTTAAAAAAAAATTAACGTTTCAAATTTGAAAGGAGAATCGATCCAGCTACAGCTTGAGTTATAAATTTGATACGAGGGCAATTCCGATTCCGATACGTGAGGAACAGTTGATGAAGCCAAGTAATTTGATACGAGGGCAATTCCGATTCCGATACGTGAGGAACAGTTGATGAAGCCAAGTAATTTGATACGAGGGCAATTCCGATTCCGATACGTGAGGAACAGTTGATGAAGCCAAGTAATTTGATACGAGGGCAATTCCGATTCCGATACGTGAGGAACAGTTGATACGAGGGCAATTCCGATACGTGAGGAACAGTTGATGAAGCCAAGTAATTGGCAAACTTTTCAACATATGTTAAAGAGAGTTTCAACATATAGGGTATATACATGAATGCCCCTTTGTAATTTTGTACTATTTTTCCTATTTTTATATATTTAAGGTCACAACTTCATTTTATTTTTCAATTAAAAAGATAACTTGCAACCGGTTTTCTTGATGACAATGCAGAACCAGTATAATTAGAAAAAAGTACTTAAAAATATGAGTGATTAAGATTATCCACATTTTTATATTTAATCTGGTTTCAATAGTGGAAAAAATTAAAGGAGTTAAGAGGAGAAAATAATCCGTTTTTTTTTGTTCTTGGAGAAAACTTCAGTTGTAAACATGTGTGGAATAACATGCAATAAGGAGTGTGATAGAAAATAAAACATTTTTTTTATCCATGTCCACAAATTTCATCATACTTGTATTGCTGCACTTAAAACACTTTCTTAGAATTTTTCGGTCAATGCAATTGATTTCACAGATTTTCCAAAATTATCATACGTGCGTTAATTAATCGCATTTTGACACCTTCTAATTGAACAACATTTCACATTTGTCAACAAAGAAACAAAACATGTGTCTATTGAACAGAGATCTTTTCACAAAATATTGCTACCTTTTAATGAAATACGTCAATACTCTTACAACATTCGCAAATGAAAATCAAAGATATTCATAATGAAAACTAAACAAAGCTGGATTCACATTTTACCACGGTCATGCCGTTTGGGTCAACTGTACGTTGACGTGAAAATGCCCGCAGTGCGGTAGGACTTGTATACAAAACAACTTTACAGTATGACTAGTCAGATTGTTTGGTTACATGCCTACAGTAAAAAGCTGTAGTATACGGTTGGATTCCGATTTTACCACGGTCATGTCGTTTGGGGCAACTGTACGTTAACTTTAAATTGCACGCAGTGCGGTAGGACTTGTATACAAAACAACTTTACGGTATGATTAGTCAGATTATTAAGTTACATGCCTGCTGGATTCTCATTTTACCACGGTCATGCCGTTTGGGTCAACTGCACGTTAACCTTAAAATGCTCGCAGTGTGGCAGAACTTGCATACAAAACAGCTTTACGGTATGACTAGTCAGATTATTAAGTGACATGCCTGCAGTAAAAGGTAGGATTCCCATTTTACCACAGTCACGCTGTTTGGGTCAACTGTACATTCATCTTAAAATGCCCGCAATGCAGCAGGACTTGTATACCAAAGAACTTTATGGTATGACTAGTCAGATTGTTAGGTTACACGCCTGCAACTGTTTAGATTGATGGTTTGAAAATTTGCCGCCAAACGGTCGTTTCTTCAAAATCTTGAGTAATTCAAATTCTGTTAACATGTGTACGAGTAAACTCGTATCAACCACAAAAAATATTTGAACATCTTCTAAGAATTAACAAAACATTTTCTTATTATATTTACCTCAATATGTAGCTATTGATAGCGTCATTGCATTGTTATTTTAGTTTAGACTTTTTTTCGTTATTTTTCACATAAGTAACGATTAAAAAATATACTTTACATTTCTTGTGTTGATCCATGTATCACATCTTTTAATATTTCGCATCAAGTCTTTGTTATATTGTATGTACTTATGGTAGTACTCAGGATGACAGTGTACAACCTGTTACGTATCAAGAGTTGAAAAAGGTCTTAAATTCCAAAACAGCCGTCCTACGTATCATCACGCCGTGCCCGTTGCGGGGTAGGCAGAGAGAACAGATCTTCAAATTTCTCTGTCTAAGCTCACAACTATCGCCTCCTCCATATTCATACGTCTCGTCATGCACAAGTTTATATTATTCATGCTTCTTACTATATGATACATTCTTTCAAAATCTGCTCCATTTGGTCCAGCCATGTTTCTCTCGGTCTATATCTTCCACGCATACCTTGATTTGTATATTCGCTTCATCATTATTTCATCATTCTTTCTCTTATTTTATTTAAAACATCTATTTTATCCATTCATTAATTTCTGATGTCTTCATTCCATCTTCTGTCAAAAATTAACCCTCCACTGTCTTTGGAGCACGCATCTCCACAGCATTTATCTTACTTTTATCCTTATTCTGTCAAGTCCTTGTTTCAATTCCAGTTTGTTTAGTTTCCTTTCATCTAAATGTTATTAGATTTATGAAAATTTAATTATTGTTTTTACCATATACGAATAATGTAAAAAAAGAACGTGTATCAAAATTGTAACTGAATACTTTTGTTTGCAGCTTCCAAGATTATACTCCGCAGCATCAGTGGACAGTTTAGATCAGGGCAACTCACAGCTATCTTGGGACCTTCGGGAGCAGGCAAATCTACTTTGCTTAACATATTAGCCGGTTACAAGTAAGTTGGCCAGCTTATACTTGTATATGGTATAATTATAGTTCAGAAAATGTAGGATGAGTCATGTGACAGCTCACAAATTTGCCCCAATACAACCTTGTAACGATGCTCAGTAATTTTAATTATTTTATCAACTTTAGTATAAGCATCAATTCTAATAAAAAGCAAGTTATTTAGGTAAATACATTACATAAGGTTGTATTGGGGCAAATTTGTGAGCTATCACAGGACTCATCCTACGTTTTCCGAACTATAGACATCTATATTTTTTTATATTACAACTAACAAAATAATATTTTGTGGGTTATGACCTTTTTGCATACAATTAGTAATCTTACGTACTACTCGTATCTTACTAATTAAAAAAGACGACGACCTCCGTTGCTAAGTTGATATAACGCTTGACTTTCACCCGGGGGTTATGAGTTCGATTACCGATGGTACAAAAAACAATAATCCCAGTCTGATAAGATTGTGTCAAGTAAGAATATACGCACGCGCCGAGTACTTGTACGAGTGTTGACTTTTTCATGTACGGATAGTGTTGCCAACACGTATAATGACGAACCGTAAGCTCCATCCTTACTCCAGTGGTTCTAAGCCCGAAAGCTCAGTTACTGAAGCCGAATGTAATATTGTCCACCGGCCACGCTCTTTAATTTGTACGAAACACCAATTCAGATATGTTAAAGGGTACCATAGGTAAAAATAGAATCAAAATACTTAGTAAGACTACTCACTCCAAGATGGGAAAACCCTCTAAACTTTGACGCCAGTCATATCTCCTATTTTTTATTCACTCTTAAAAACAAGTATCTAAAATGTTAAATTGTGTTTTTTCTTGCATGTCATTCGTAATCATATTTTACATGAATATGATTAAAAATTTAAACAAGTGACATAATGGTTGTCAAAAAAATATGGAAAAATAATCACTAGTTTTGGACGTCACGCTTTTTTAGTTTTAAGATGGTTTGGACACGTGGTGAAACTGAATGATGATAGAATTACATAGCGAATATACAAATCATAAGTGAAAGAGGTAGACCGAGGAAAACGTGGCAGGACCAAATCTACCAGATTTTTAAAGAAGGTAAAGTAAGAAGTATGAATAATAGACGATTGAATTATATTGCATTACATTTTCGTTGTATACAGTACACCCTGGTAGGATTATTGCCACGTGGCAATATTTTCCAGCCAACTAGAAATATTAAGTGAAAACTAGGCTAGAATCCTTTGTAAAAAAATCTGGGTACCAACGAAAATCGAACCCGCAACCTCCAGGCTGGGAGACAGGCGTCTTATTAATTAGCCCACGGAGGTCGTTTAGGTGTATGAATGTGGTGAAAGTTGTATGCTTGAATATAAGAGTTTGGAGATCGATTGTCTCTGCCTATCCCGCAAGGGACACGGCGTGATGATATGTATGTAAACGTTTTGTATATCAATAGCCTTTCATTTTTTAAGATTAAGTGTATGTTATTAATGAAGCTTAAGAATTTTCCAAGTAAATATTAGTAGCAACTATATTAACAGTCGGCACTTTCCAAAATTCCCAAAAATTAATGATAAAAATGAACTTCCAGCCCGATATCCCACACCGAAGCTTTTCAGGGAGTATCAGGTCCTAAACGTAGCCAATTTACACTTCAAGTCCATTCTCTGGCACTATCATCAGGAAAAAAAGAAAGTGTAAACTCATCAGAGATATATGATACGCATGGCAAGTGATCAAATGTTCACCATCCCTAGAGTTTGAACATCTTTTGCCCAAAAGCAATTGCTCTCTTGACGTACAATGGACTGCCGAACTCACTCAATAAAATTTAGGAAGTCGATTGTAGCGTGGTTATTATTGTTCAAGGAGTTTGAACACTTGGACTTGCAGGAGGAATGACTTGTAACAAAGGTTTGTGTAAACTCTTGAGTGTGGTGTGTTTTTGATGATCGTATGTTATGCATGTATGGAATGAACGTTTTGATATGTCTAGAGTGATGAAGTGTGAGGGGTTTGATTCACGTAATACATATTTAATTGTATATACATATATAATTGAGTGTCACTGTTTATCGAGTTGATGAGAGTATGCAAAGGGGTGTTGTATAATCGAAAATCAGCAAGAAATGTCAATGTATTTTTTCATGTTATATATCCTCAGTAAGATACAGGTAAAAGCCTAGTTTACTGGGGACACGACAAATGAAAGGCAACACACCCGGATCCATTAAAATTGTCTGTCCGCATTAAATTACCTGTTATTTTATCACAAATTATGTATTTATAAGATTTATTGTCATATATAAACCAATAAATATTTCTTGCTTTGAACCACTCATTTTTAACAAAAGCTATAAAAACATAACACAACATTTACCACTGTGGAAGCAGGAGATCGACATCCTTATGTGCAATCTATGCAATAAGGCGCACACGGGTAGCCGAACTAAGGGACGCCTCTTGAATATCTGCACCTGGATTCCGCCAAGCCGCCCCTGGATACGTCCTTCATGATTGATTAATTAGTAACCATAATTTTCTGATAAAACCAGATTCCCAAGTATGCTAAAAAAATAATGAGAAATATGTTTTTAAGACAATAATTTTATGAATTTCAGTATCAGGAGTCACTGGTAAATTTTCATTTTGCTTTTCTTATTTTTCTTGATGTATTGTAAATCATGAATCTATTGTTACGAAAATCATTTTTGGGAGGCAGAACTTAAGCTATGTCTTCACTTTTTAAGAGGCCTTCCCGGCATGTGATGTTCTGCGGAGATCTCGCATGTCTCTATCTTTGGGCTCTGTCTTTGACCATCCTATCCACATAGTTCTTTGACCATCCTATCATATGTCTTTGACCATCCTTCCTGGCCCATCTGACCTAATAATCTGTGTTCCGTGTCTGTCGAATGTACGAGTGTCTTACCCTATCTACGAAGTTTTGTAACATTCTCATCTCGGGAGACTCTTTATTCTAGTTGTGTCTGCTCTAGTTTCAACATTTTAAGTCATGATCGGCCTGCCACAAATCTTATACGAGTATATTTGAACTTTATCATAATTTTCAGAACTAAACACAATTAAAGCTAATTGCAATCCACCATGTACTAAGAAAAATTTATAACATCAATTATTTCAATAGATCATTAGTTTATTGGTAGACTTGATCTAGACTTATAAAAATAAATCTTATTCATCAAGAAAATTTGTATTTTAATATATGCCATCACGCCGTCCCCTGTAGGAGTAAACAGAAAAGATAGAGAGCCAGACTTTATTATCGTGACACTTCTACATCCATACAACTCCTACGAGTTCTCTGACTTTTAACATTTCCTTCTTTCAAAATGTAGTACACTTGATCCAACCATACTTTCCTTGGTCTTCCTCTACTACGCCTTCCACTCACATTGGCACTGTATATTTGTGTTGTTAGTATTACTTCATTCATTAATTCCACGAGCCCAAACCCTCTCAGAGTAATCTTCTTCACTTCAAAACTTATATGGCCTAGTTGGTAAGACGCTTGATTCCCAACCCAGAGGTTATGGGCTCAATTCCCGTTGGGAACACAGATTTTCTGTTGGGAACAGTCTGGTTTTTACATAAGGTATCTTTAATGCCTTTCTGGTTGATTGGAAGATATTGCCACATGGCAATAAACCCGCCAGGTTGTACTATACGTAACAAAAGTGCAATGCATTACAATACTTCTTAAAAACATTTATTTCAACTAGTATCAATCAGTGTTGTGCACCTCGTGTGTTAAATTACAATAACTATTCCTAAAAAAAGTGTTTGGCAATGAAACGAACATTTTCGAAAAAAATCACATGAGAAAGGCATTTTGTATGCGCAACGGGATGAAATGAGTCGCTGATAAAAGAGGAATACATTTTTTTCGCACACATGCAGCCGTACCCCTTGCGTGGACCCTGGCTGGAAAAACAAGATTTTTCAACACAAAGATAAATATCTATAAAGCAAAGCAATTTTAAGTTTGTTTACAATGGTAATGCTACTATTTTTTTAATTGAATTTACATGACAAATATTGCATAATTATACATAACACTTTTATTGTATACTGTACCAGCTGTACTGTACCAGGTTTTGCTTATTATCAAGCGACAATCTCTTCCAACCAACAATAAAGGTGTTTTAACAAGTTTTAAGAGAGAACAAGTCTGAAATCCTTTTTAAAAAAATCTGGGTTCAACGGGAATCGAACCCTCTTTTGAAGGACTTACAAATTAGGCTACTGATGTCATCTAAGATCTATACATAAGAGAAAAAAAAAAGACGGACAAAATTAATTTGATTTCAAATAGACACTTAAAATATAATATATGGATCTGGGTTTGTTGCCTGACATTTGTCGTGACCCCAATAAACTGTATGTTTGGTTGAACCTTACTGAGGACAAATAATCATGACAATATAGGTCGACAATTTTTACCGATTGTTGATTTCATTTCTTAGTAAAAAAAATCTCATTAATAAGTATGTGCCGCGTGAGTCAACTCTTAGCGTACTGCATCAATTTAAATAAATGAAGAACCTCTCTTACAAGTTCTTCATATACTCATCAAACACATATTTAAGAAATAAGGAATGTTGAGAAAATTTTCGAGTAGATGAATCAACTGAAAATTAAATACGACACCATTTACATTATCGATTTCCGACAAACGTTATCCAATTGAAAGTACATTTCTTATTTTTTTTAATAAATATAGATTTAACACAAATAGTTGAATTCACTGTCCAACCTTAACGCTTAATACTAAATCTTAACTATTTTGTTTACTGAAGACTATTCAAAGTAACATTTCGTGTAAACTTGTCGTAACTTCCTTAAAAAGGGAGTTACGTGGTTTCGCTACCTCACTTAAAAATGTTGAGTGTATGAGGTCTGACTCTGAATACAAATCACGAAATTTTAACGTTAGAAATTAGTTTTAAAGTCGGACAACCACCACGTCCCCGTATCTTCCTTAATTTTAGATTTAGACATTGGTTACTCAATTTCACTCATCTGAAACAAATTCATAAATCTCCCAGGATTCTTCATCACCTCCTACTTGTACATATATCCATCAATCTTGTCGTTCAAGATCAGATGTAGCAAATAATGCTTGCGGTACTTAAGTGTTGATACATTACGTAAACAACAAGTTTTCACAAGTTAACATGACCTGCCTGTTGATTGCGTGTTAAGTATCGTATGGAACGACCTAAAACAAATGCTAATTACAGATGCTTCAGCGCGACAGGGCAAATCTGCACGAATGGGAAACCGCGCGATATCAGGCAATTCCGCAAACTGAGTCGCTACATCATGCAGGAAGACCTGTTGCAGCCACGCATCACCGTGCTAGAGGCCATGCTCGTGGCTGCCGACCTAAAATTGGGCAACGATCTCACCGCAGACAAGAAGCGTCTTGTGGTAAGAACTTACACATATTATTTATGTTTTCTGTAAACTGAAAGCCAATTTCAACTTCACCGCGAGTATGCTTGCACGAACTTCACAACGATCAACGAATAGTTTAAAATGTTGCAGACAGACAACCTAATAATCTTATTTGTCACATCGTCAAAATAATGTATGTACTCATAAGTTATCGTACGATCATCTCACAACTGACCCTAAGATTATAGGTATCCGGCCTTAGATTCAAAGAGATAAATATTATCTCAGGAAACGTAAACAATTTTTCTGTATTCATATTCGTCTTTTGATTAACATGGAAAAAATCCAATAAACCACCATATTTAAACACAAAAAAGATTAATTTTTATTGATTGATTATATCCATTTTAATTTTTCAAGTTTGTCGATTTTTTAAATATTGTTTATTGAGTCGAAGTGCGATTTTTCAATCAAATTAATATTCCTTGAAAAATACAACTTTTTCTTACTTTTTTGGCCCGTTCATTGATTTAAGTAAAATCATTTTTTATTATGACAATATTCATCTAAAAATACTACAAAATTTCAGCATTTAATTTTTTCTAGTATCTGTAATTTACTTTTAATCCATGAATGTTGAATTACCACGACAAACTGATTCTTTAACGATCCTTCATTTCGTACATTGGTATGCAATCCTGATAGACAATCTTTCGCCATTTTATTTTCCAACGCTGAACAAATCTTAAATATTTAATGCATACTGGAACAATGAAACTCAAAGCATTCTCCGACGGGTCCATAGTTTAAAACAATCTCCCATTTCACTTCAAATGTGATATTTTCTATTCATGTTTCTATATGTAGTAGATATAGGCATATTTATCATATACAACCCTTATGCAGAATTGACGGAGGACTTCCTTGCGTCTTTATAACAATAAACCATGTAACTCTCCGAGCAAAAAAAAAATCTGCCGTAATTTTATGAAATATTCTTAATTTCAAAACTATTTTCAAACATCTATAAATTTTGTAAAGTCGGACAAATCTTGAAATATAAAAAAATCAATCGTTATAAAAATACCTCAAAATATCGAAAGTTTCCCGCATTTTACCTATTTTAAGATAATTGAGGAAACGTCCGACCACTCAGTATGGGCTTGTATAAAACTATAAAATGCCCATTTAACTGGTTTCATATTATAATATTTTCACATAGGATATTGACGTATGCTTATTTGATATTTTAAATAAACAAAAAAAACTAATTTTTGGTTGTTTGTTTTTGCATACATCCGTATAGTACAAAAAATATTCGGAAGGTCTAAATATGTCAAAAAAATCGGAAATAATTCTAAACAAACAAAATTGTCAAAATAATTAAAAGCGTATCTGTCGGAAGCGTCTAAATATATTAAAAATGTTCAACTGCAGTATAAAAAAAAACAAAATCTAGAAATGTTAACTTAATCCATTTACTCGTAATTTGAAAAATGGTACGTACGTAAAATACAAAGTTTCTCTGAATAAACGAAATAGATATATTTCGCTACATATTATAATCACCTCCAAAAACCGTGTTTGTTAGCACTGTTACATCACCCAGCAATGTAGATTTATAGTACATTTAATTTCATTAATATATTAAAAGTGGGGAAAAGGATTTTGTGGTCAATCTGTACTACCTATATACATTTTATTCAAACAAAAAATGGAATCTATTGATTATTTATATGAATATGGAAATTTCCAATTAACAATTCTTCAAAAGTATTTTTTTGCTTACTACGAGCAAGTCTGATTTTTCAAGTCACCGTAAATTATAATATTATGCAGTCATCAATATTTATTTAATGTGACCTCCGTAAATTGGAAAAGTAAATTTTGGGAGACGGTGTAATTTTTAATGTTTTTGACATCAGTTTTTCACTTAAAACAACATTTCTTTAATGTTTCATTGATGCTTCTGCATATACGCATTATAAAATGTGAGTTATACATTGATTGTAGGGCCAAACTGATTCTTAGTAGGCTGACTTAGTGGGGTAGATAACTAACTGCACAATATATTCACTCGTAACATACAATACATATAATATATATACGAGTATATTCACTGGTGGAATGACGCTATTCTGAGAATATCTTGAAAAGCGTTCTGGAAACAAATGGAAGGTTGGCCACTTTGAACATATAGGGCGGTGTCCTCATTTTTTTTTTTTGAAAATTATTGATTTTTTTTTTTTGAAAAATACAAGCAATGAAATTATATTATTTTTTTATTTATTTTAAATTTACAGGTAAATGAGATATTGGAAATGTTGCGCCTGACAAAAGCACAGAACACAGTGACAGGCAGGCTTTCTGGTGGAGAAAAGAAACGACTCTCGATCGCTTTGGAGCTTGTCAACAACCCACCTGTCATTTTCCTTGATGAACCAACTACGTAATATATTTTTTCTATTATTCAATTCATGGTGTATCGATGTAATCTGTATTAGTTTACGAATGCAGTTCTATCTTTCATAATATTTATTCAGAATTGTCCAGAATTCTGTTCATCAATTGCTTTGTATGATAGGTGTCACTTTATTCTGTCTTTGGTTTCATGGTCATCAGCGTTTATTATTCATGAAAAAAATAGTTCCCACAGCATATATTTCAAAGAAGCTAAATAACATTAAAAAGTTAAATATAAGAATACAATTTTTAATGAGCATATGTTTACATTAAGAGAGGACAAATATAACTGGTCATAAGTATTGTTATATCCTTCATAATTTATGAAATAAAAATGATCTTTTATGAGGGAATTTACTCTGCGCTGGTATGAAACAGATGACCTTTTCTAAAGTCAAAGGCCGATTAAACAGACAACCAAGCACTTATTGAATATATTAACATTGTTGTTGAAAAGTGATGTAGTTGTTTTGGAAAAATATTTTATTGTATTGTTCATTTTACACTTTTGCTGTATAAAGTACAACCTGGTGAGTTTATTGGTGTATGTCGATCTCTTACAACCAAATAAAAAAATGTTTAAGAAGCCTTAAGTAAAAACTAGAATGGAATTCTTTTTACAAAAATTGGGTTCCAATAGGAATCGAAGCCACAACCCCTGGGCTAGAAAGACAGGTGTCTTACCAACTAGGAGATCAAAATTCTCATTAAAAGAGTGTTAATTTTTCAGTGTATATTTGTTATGTTCCAGCATTTTTTTTATTTCAATAGTAAGAGTTCACATTATGTGATAATTTAATTTTTAAATTCCATTAATGTGATACACCAGATATACCATAGGTTGGTAGTATAGTGTATGTTCAAAAAGCAATAATTCCATTTATGAAAATGTCAAGGATAATCATCTTTGCATTGCTTTTTCAAGTACTTAAAACATAAAAGCAATGTCAAATATTAAATGATCAATCATAATGTGAAAGGTGAATTACTGTTTCATTGCTCAAAATAATGGTTGGGAATAAAATTTTTACCAAATGGAATGTTAATTTAATTTTAACTTTTTTATGTTATTACTGCTTTTTCACTTGACAACTTACATATGCTTATCAACTGCAGTTCTTAAGATTGTTTTCCTAATTTTAATTTTCAAATTTATATGTAAATTAATATTTTGACTTAGCGAGTTTAAAATTCCAATCTGTAAATGAATATTGAAATTTTTAAGATAACACAATCTGAATCTAAAAGAACATATTTTTTACGTTAAAATAATCTTGATTGTCATATTTTGGTTAGTTAAATCTGTTTTTCATTAATTTGAGTTATACATATATTTCATTTTAATCCCTTAATGTACATGTGTTACATGCCTAATTTACATGATTTCAAATAATATGTGAAAATAACTCATTAATATTCATGAATAAGTGTTAAAATTTCTAATGTTTTTTTGATATATTTCTTTATGAGTGTATATAGCCAAAGAACACACTTAATGAGTGAATGGCAAAAAAAGAAGTAAGAAAAAAGTCAAAGTCATCAAAATGTATAACTCAAAGTCAACATTGAATATTTCAGACTAAGTCCATTGAAGTTTATCAAAGTCTTAACCAAATTGTTGCAGGTCCCGACTAAAGTCAGCTATAGTAATTGCATGCCCCCATATTAAAAGGGGTGATTCTGCCCATTATGTAAATGTTTGTAAACTTTTGTTTTTTGTGCTTCAAAATACTTATGCTATTGTGTTACATCGTGTTCAAGGATGATAGTTTATTTTTTTATAATACTTTTTTGATTAAAAAAAAAAAGTTAAATATTTATTTTTTTCTTCATGTGATGTGTTGGTAATCTCTCTTAAAAATATCTGTCTTTGGTGGCACATAATAGCTCATCAACTGTCTGGATACCTGTCCATTCGTAAATTTTTGGTTACCATGACAGACACCTTCTTCCGATCCTGTGTTGATCCTCAATTTTTCCCAGCGATATTAATCTTAGAATGTAGCATTTTTCTCCTCATAATATATGACCCACAAAGGCAATCTTTCGACTCTTGTTCTACACTCACTCGGTATTTTACCTCAGTGTTGGAGATATGATAATACTAAGAAATTCTGAGAATTCTCTGATGAATTCACGTTTTGAATGCTTCCATTTTATTTAGCATTCAGGTCTTCATGATCCATGTCTCAACACCATAAATTAGAAAAAAAACATATAAATATGTAGTACTGAATCATACGTTGCCAAAGTTAAAGTTTTAAGTTATTGCAGAAAATTGATACCACCTTGAGATTCCTGCATGTTAAATAATATTAAGTTCAATTATTAATCAACTCTGGTGACCTGACACTTGACTTTATTCATTATCATTAAATAATCATTATAGTTATGGTAGCAATTAAATCTGAACCTTGATAGCAATGATATTCCAATGTGTCAAAATCTTGCAGCGTTCAGGAGAGGTGGAGATACTCGTACATATGACGGGGATCAAAGTTCTCATGCAAAACTTTTAATTTATGATACATTGTTTTAGCTGAAAATATCTATTACCATCTTTATCAAGTCCCTTGTATTAAATTCATCACAATATATATTTATTATATAGTTTTTAGAGTAAATAGGTATAATTTTTTTCAATTCTGGGACCACTTTCAAGATAATTAGTTTCACTTAAGATAAATTGTCTTACTGCTTCTACTAGAGCACTATTTTCATATTTCAATTCACACCTTTTTGGTGTTTCAATTGCTGATGAACTCTGTAGCCTAGTTGGTAAAATTCTTCCAGCTGGGGATTAGAGGTTCGATTCTTGTTGGTACCGAAAAGGGTTGCATTCTGGCTTTTGTTAAGGCTCTTTAAAATCTTCGTGACGATAAGCCAGATTGCCATATGATAGGTTGTACTGTATACAATGGAAGTATAATACAATATAGATGAATGTATTTAACATATTTTTTTATCTTACAGTGGTCTTGATGATCTTTCATCATCCCAGTGCATTGCCCTATTGAAGCAGATAGCAAAGGGTGGTAGAACAGTAATATGCTCCATCCACACACCTTCAGCAAAACTCTTCGCCATGTTTGATCATGTATACATTGTGGCAGCTGGACAATGTGTATACCAAGGATATGGAGGGCATATTGTGTCCTTTCTCAAAGGAATTGATCTACCTTGTCCAAGACACTATAATCCAGCAGATTTTGGTAAATAGATCTTTTTTTGTCTTATAAATTTAAATATGATATACTCAATTCAGTCAGTGGCGTAGCGAGGGTCTTCTACGCTAATGGACAAGAAATAAAATCTTCACCCTCTTATACAAAGTGTAAGCTAAGTTTACTATGGGAATACAGTGGAAACCCAACTGCCAAGGTAGTCTGTACATGGACTTGTGTTTATTGTTTTTTTGCATACATCATAATTTTATAAAAAAAATTCACGTGTATTTCATAGGTATATACATAAAACAAAATAAATATTTCATAATTATTTTGTTTTATGTCAAATAATTTTTACTGTAGTTTTCATGTCCGAAGTGCGAATGAAAGCAAAAACAACAGACATTGTTGGGAATTTTTTATAATAAAAAATATTTCCCTGACAGGGAGGAAGGAAAATTATGGAAGACCTACCAAAAAATATTACTGTCGGTCGTTGACCATCTGCTCTCATGTCACTAAATTAATTTAAACAAAAAATTTCAAACATATTTCATTCCTTAGTAAAAATCTCAAAGAATTTTTTTTATTCATCTTTGAATTCAGAATGTTATCAACTATCATAGATATTTTATTCCTTTCAGCTGCACGTTTGAATATTAAAAAAAAAAGTAATTCGATTGAATTGCCCAATTTCGAAGTTTGAATGTATTTGTCTTTCCAATCCTCATCTTGTAACTTCCCTTCTCAAGCTGCAATATTCTTTTAATGTTTCACATTATTTGCCAGATGTGTTAAAATTTAAAAAATGCACAAT
Organism: Odontocerum albicorne; assembly: GCA_949825065.1. Lineage (NCBI taxonomy): Eukaryota > Metazoa > Arthropoda > Insecta > Trichoptera > Odontoceridae > Odontocerum > Odontocerum albicorne. The sequence goes on along the minus strand of OX463844.1, from coordinate 25,131,756 downwards.
AATTACCATTAAGTTAGTTCAAATCTTATTTGCCCATAATTTTACCTTCATCGAATTTTTGAGCTCAATAGTTTAGAAATTTTGAAAATAATATTTTTTTGTGATAAAACTTATTAAACCATGTACTATAGTTACATAATATAATTTTTTTTCGATGGTTGTTAATTTTTAGTAGAGAAAATTTGAATAAAAGCAATCACATGATTTTCACAAAACAGAGTTGTCACAAAATTAATTATTTTGTATGTTTAACTATTTATAAAATTAATTAGTTTATGTTATATAGTTTGAATGTTCATGCTCTAATATTTCGAAATATGGCTTACAACCTTATATACTAGTGTCACTTTGATTTACTATTTCCAATTCAATGTGTTTTATTATAAACACTTCAAATTTTATTTCATTCAAGACTTTCTCCGGAAGTATCACTGGTAGTATCGAAATGGCTAACTTAATATATTTCATATTAGAGAGTCATAGAACAGCTACGATAAATATTGCTTGACATTGCCACAAAGGACAAATTCACTTTCATGATGAATCTATAAGGGTTTATAATTCCACTGAAAAGTGTTTAGGCCTTACAGAAAGATAATAGATTTGAGTTCCACATTAGAACACGCAACCAATTGCCAAATGAGTGTAAGTTCCTCAAGTCATACAAACAAATAAAATTTTCTACATTGAAAATTAGTTTGATTGTTTCGTTGCATGTTTGTAACCTTTACTTTTTTATTACAGTGATTGAAGTGTCAAGTGGTGAATATGGGGAAAATCACACTGAGAAAATGGTTGCAGCTGTAGATAATGGCAGGTGCACTCGCTGGGAACCTTCTGAGGGAAATGATGATGGAGAACATGATTCTCAATATTCAAACACTCATCACCAAATATTCAGCCAAACCGAATCCCTTGCAGAACTTGAACTTGAACCAGCGAGTGCCAGAACGCATCAGTACAAGTACAGAAGCACTGCTTGGGATCAATTTAGAATATTATTTTATAGAATGATGTTACAAACTTGGAGAGATTCCGTAAGCTTATTTTAAAATTTCATAATTTATATTTTTCGAATTATATCATGTATTCAACATTTTACATACTTAACAACATCTTAAAATAATATTTTCGATATTTAAGAGTGTTTTAAATACAAATTTTTCACATAGGTATGTTGATTATTAGATAAATTTATTTTCAAAATAAGACTGTTGGTACATATTGACTGAGGTTATTGAGTTACAATACCCACTCCATGTATTTTTCAAAAATCAAAGAAATCAATTTTAAATCACATTTTTAACGTCAGGCAAGAAACATAATAAGTTCAAAATTGTTCACTTGCTGAGAACACCCAAATTGTATTGATGTGCATTTTAAATAAAAAATTAAATACTGTTAATTTTACAATAAAATGGTTCTATGTACAAATTGAATAATATTTTCAGGCTTATTTCTGGTTGAAGGTGGGTCTTCATATATTCTTAGGATTGATAATAGGATTCCTGTACCTGCAAATGGGAGAAGATGGTTCTAAGACGATCTTCAACTTTGGTTTCTGCTATGCCTGCCTTATTGTACTTATGTTTGTGCCAATGCTACCTATACTATTATCATGTAAGTACTTTATTCTAATATTGAACACTGATAAGAAATTTGCTATAAAACAATTAAAAACCCATCATTTTGGAAAACTGTATATATAATTATTTGAATACATATATTTTATTCAATAAAATTTCATCAACACATACTTATATTATACTAAATTTGGATAACTGTTCAAAAGGGTTGCTGAAGATGTTTTGGATATCTTAATAAAATTAGTTCTGGAAAACTTACAAAATGTGACCTAGTTGATAAGATGCATGTTTTCTTATCCAGGGGTTACAATTTCTAGTCAGATTTTCACTTAAGGCCTTATTAAAATCTTTTTGATTAATTGGAAGTGTACATGCAGTGCTGCATTTGTATAGATGGCTCCCCTAGGCAGTTTACAGCTTCTTTTACTCTCCATTCAAAATATGATCATGATAATGATTAATCTTTTCGTTTCGGATAATGATATTCGATGATGGTGTATTTCACGCTATTGATACTGTCTGGTTCGAGTGTATATGTTTTAGTGCCACATTTATTTTATTTCCTATCACTATACTACTAAAATACTACCTGTATTACAGATTTTTTTGGCTCTATCTAATCTTTCATTACCCATATATGTTATTACATTTACTTTCACACTTTTCCAACACTATGATTTTGAATCAAACGCAGGAGAGATGGATTATAAAATTCAAGTCTAGATAAAAAAGCAATTCAAACAATTAGAAAATATATTAGAAACTGCAATACTAAAATGATGAAAGCACGAAACATGAAAGCTATGAATAAAATAAAACAGCGTGAATAAGATGGTAGCAATGAAATTTAAAATGACATGGTTTGAATAGGAGCATGATAGAAATCAGGATCATGAAACATTTTAGCAATCCATTCATCACCAACAACTATTTTGTGATGAATGAAGAAGAATTTACACTAAACCTCTTAAATTTTTCAGTTCCATCAGAAGTACAACTGCTAAAAAGAGAGTATTTCAACCGCTGGTATGGACTTAAGCCATATTTTGCTGCTTCTACACTGGCTCGATTACCCATACAGGTCTTGATGTCTAGCATATACATTGTCATGACATTCCTGATCAGTGGTCAACCTTTGGAGTTCTCTCGATTTGCCATGTTCTTTTCAATTCTTCTTATGATAGCGTTGATATCTGAGACTCTCGGTGTCATGATATCTTCGACACTCAATGTTGTGGTAAGTAAAGTATTAGTTATACTGTCTTATGTAGTTATATCTCACTTTGTGCAGGTGTCGTTCCAGAAAAAAACATTGTGTAATATAAATCTGCTTAGTTTGAAGTTAACCTTATATAGAAAAAGGGGATTCTGTGCCTAAAATCACCCAAAATTTAAATTAATCTCCGAGTCTTTATTATTAATCGAAACTCACTAATGTTACAATATGAACTTGAGCTAATCTTTCAGGATATACTTTGAATCTATATCAATAAATTATTCAACTGATAAATCCAGATTATCCTTATTTATAAATTTTGCTACCACTACATGAATATCTTTTGGTCTAGAAGTTTTCTTGTCTCCTGATATCTTGATCATATGGAAAATATCAAATTTAAGATTAGAGAAATCTTAATTTCTACAACATTTTGTGTCTGTTTACTATAACTGAAAAGGTCTTTGATGTATTTAATTCAGAATTCTAACATAATATCTGTATCTAAGATTGTTGCAACTCATTAGTGTTGAAGTTGACTTTCTGTATGGTATAGTCAATTCCTATGGCTAGCGTTGCATGTTAAAAAGGTTGTGTTTTTGTCTAAAGTTTTCAAGTTTTGTGCAACTTTATCTGATCCATCTTTCTTTGACCAATTTAATAGTTCATGTCTAATATACAAACTCAGAAAATTTGAAGAAACTCAGAAAATTATAATTCAGCATTAAATTTCAACTGTTGACCTGCATTGTGTCCAGTATATTTACTACGTAAACTAGCATATTATTACATGTGGCTTAATTCAATTTATGTTTTGTATCTAAAGGAATTGTTATTTTTTCCATACAGAACAGTGTCTTCACTGGGCCTGCATTAGCAGTTCCTTTGATGTTGTTAGCTGTATACGGAATAGGATCTGGTGATCTTCCAGTTCCACTCCACTGGAAACTTGCCATGCACTGCAGTTTTCTCCGTTATGGACTAGAAGGACTTGTAGCAGCCATGTATGGAAATGACCGACCAGACCTTTATTGTCCAAATACCGAGGTTTATTGTGAATACAAGAGCCCTAAGTATTTTATAAAAATGATGGGTATGAAAGATGCGTCATATACATTTGATATATTGATGCTTATTTTCTTCTTTATAAGTTTTAATTGTGTAGGATATTATTTATTGAGGCAAAGATTATCCCCAAATAGAACTTTCAAGGCTTTAAAGCTAATTGGGAGCTTTGTAAAATCACATATGAGTTCAAACCATTAGATCATTTTTTACTATTTTTAGCAGTGTATAAGAAAAATTGAATATATTATACTTTTTTGTTATTTTTATATTGACGAATAACTTAAGACTTTAATGATATTAAAATAATTATATTTTTATGGACTAAAAAGAGGTATTTTTGTTACTTTTATAAATTGACATATTTAAAGAAAAGATAAAATTAATTTAGTTAAAATTAAGAACAATCTTCTAAAAAACAGAGTATTTTACTCAAAAAATAGGTTCAAGTAAAAGCACAGTGTATACATTAATGTTAAAAATATTGAGTTTTCCTAAAAGTTGTTCTTATTTCTTGGATAGATATTAGAACAAAATTTTCACTGGTAAGTTCATTTCAATTATACTGAATGTATATTATTATGAAAGGTATAGCATATATTTTCAGCCATTGTTTACCCAAATTGCTTGAGCGAATACTGAAAAACACTTGATTTAAGTAGATATAATTTATCTGAAATGAAAAATATAATTATGTAAGTGCTGAATGAAATAAATACTGTAACATTTAAAGGATTACTTACAAGTAATTAATTAAAAAAACAATTGGAATGATGTACAAGTTCATAGCGTGTTTGGTTTCTGAGACAAACAGTGCATTGGAAAGGATTTTTTTACATATATGCAATGTCATTTAAATGCCATAGTATTAGTTTATTGAATACATAATGAATTTTTTAATTTGTAAAAAAATTGTGTTGATTAATTAATGAATTAATGAATTAATGTTCTGCTCTCTATCCAACAATCTCCAAGGAATCACCTTTAATAACGACGCTGCTCTTCAAAATAGTGTGCAATTAAAAACAATCATAAACAATGCAGGAGAATATATTGTTGATTAGTTTATGTATTTTGTTTATTTAAAAAAAAAATTGAAATTTAATAAAAACGCTACGAACTTGTGCATCGGCCCATTAGTTGAAGACGAACATAACTTTAAAACAAATAATTTGTCATCTAGCGTGGCAATTCTTAATCATGTGCCAGTATTCATTTTATCTGGGGCATCTCATATCCTGAGAAGTGTGTTTGAAGTATTTAAGGTCCTGCAAGTGGCAGCACAGCTTTCAGGGTAAAATGTGAATATGGTATTTGTACCTCATCTACAGAACTTTTCTTATTTTTTAACGGTAATGGCAAAGACTTGACTAAATGTAAACCATATGTTTTTTTTTAAAAAACACAATTAAAATTAAGAACAAAGACAATTATTTGTTTGAAATTTATCAAAATAAAGATTGAATAAATCAGATAAAAAATATGTATTTACATTTACTAAAAAATGTGACTAAAAACCTTCATTATTTTACTGTTTTCAAAATAACTGATACAAAATTATTGTGATATACGAGTAATGTTATAACTTTTTGTTAAATTTTAAATAATTAGTTAATTTAATTAAAGCTTCAAAAGCAAGTGATGTATTATATTTATTGTGAGGAAAAAACTTGTTAAATGACAAGTTTATTTTTTTATAACTATTGTGATAAATGTTCACTTGTAATATTTTGCGAAAAATTATACTTAAGGCAATTTAAAAATACGAAAATTGTCCATAAAGAAGTACCTATTTGTGCATTTGTCTAACACTGCTTGATCCTCTTATCAAGGTCATTCTTCTTAGTCACTTGTTGGTCGTATTTGATGTGATTATCAAAAAAGCAAATTGCTATTCCTGTCTTTATTTGAAATGAACACAGCCAGGCGTGTAGTAGTGCTGGAGTGTGCCAGTATTGTTTTGAACTCGGAACATATTGCGAAACTTTGAGAATGAAATACTTTTTATGGAATTACAGAATACATATTTTATTCATAAAATGTGATGAAAGATTTAACACTACTAAGCTTGATAGACATATATTTTTGCAACAAACATAAGTGCTTTATATTTTAATAATGGTTGTAGGTTCAGAAATATATTATACAAATTCATAAAATAATAAAAAAAATCCCACAAAATGGTGACTATCCAGAAAGTCGTAATATTGGGTAATATAAATTAATATCCATCTGTGAGAAAACCTTCACATGGGTCGTGTTTACATAATGCTGGTATTATAGATATGTGAGAAGTATGAATGCTTGATAATATTAGTAGGCATGTAAGTTTTCATATTTTGATGTATAACAAAAAATATAATTAGCACAATCATCGTTCATACATGAAAATGCAGAGTTTATAAAACACAAAAAAGTGCATTTGTAAAGCTTGGCCTTTCTTGTCCCTATATGTGCAAATAAATGGCAAGAGTACTTAATTTTATCAAAATTTGAATTTTTCATATCAATGTTTTTTTTTAAAAATCCATGATCTTTATATTTACATTTGAACCTGGAATGCTAAAATTATAAACACATTATTTATTCATGAATTATCACTTGGCATTGTATTATGGGTGGATTCAACTGAGCTGGAAGGAAGAGTAGCGCTCCAGTACTCCTTTTTTAGCACTACACCACTGAACATGATGTTAGTGTGAAATCATTTTTAAGGCATAAAATTCTCATTCTATATTTATCATTAAATCCCAGCAGTTTACAGATAAATGTGTTATAAATTAAACATCAGTGTGATGTGTCAATATTTTATCGAGGGGAGGAGAAATATTTATGAACATCTCTTGTTTCTATGAAATTGAAATAACGCAAGAACAATCAATTTCACGAGATTTATTTTCCAATTTCTCATTCTATAATTCATGAAATCATCACTCAATTTTAGTTACATAAATATAGCCAGAAAAGAAGGGATTTTGAATAATTCACCACATGGCAACAACCTGCTAGGTTTTGATATATAAAACTACAAACACTGAATACTATACAGTCACTGACTTATTGATGGTGGAGATTTCAGAAAGTCAAAGGAATTCAAAATCTGGAATATTAGTGTATAAATATTATAAATTTTATAGAGCAAATAACCAAAATCTGAAATATTAGTATATAAATATTGACTGTAGAGCGAAAAAACAAAACCTGGAATATTAGAGTATAAATATTGTAAAGGCTATAGACAAAAATAACCAAAGTCTGGAAATTAGTCTTTAAATATTGTAAAAACTATAATGAAAAATAACCTTTAATGTGTGAATATAAAATGGATTGTTTATTCACATGTTACTTATTTTAAATTAAATGTAGGTACTTATTTCTGGACGAGCATCGTCGCCTTATATTTGTTGACATACAAATGATGTATAAGAATATTAAGAATAAAATTATAACAGCAAAAATGAATCTCGAAAAACTATTAGTTTAAAAATCAAACATTTCAAATTTGAGAAGTATCATATTAAAATTTGGTTAACGAAAAATAAACTTTAGTAGCTTTTATTAGATTAAAAGCAATTAATTCACTTTAAATCGACATTCTTTTAAGATAAGGAGAATGTTTTTGACAGAAAACAAAACTTTGAAATAGGTTAAGATTTTTTTCATTAGCTAAATATTTAATAAGCTATTTGATATAATAATTGTGATTTAAAAACTTATGCACAACACCACTCAATTAGAAGTTACGTTTGTTTAATATTAATTACTTTATGTATATGAAAAATGGAAATAAAATAAGAAAAACTGATTTTTTTTTCTAATACCTTGTAAACAATTGATTTATTCATTGTTAAAAATATTTTAATTAATTTACTCATTATTTGAAAAACAACCTGGCAGTCTTAAATTAATGAAAAATTTAAATTAAATTGTATAAGAGTAGGCTGAAAACTGCATAATTCGAAGAAAAAATACACACTAGAGCAGCTGTCGGCATCCTATGGTACGCGTGCCACTAGGTGGCATGCGGAAGGTTTTTTGGTGGCACGGCATAAAGAATGACAAATAATGACATTCTTCAGTACATTAATAAAAATAATTTATTTAAAAAAATCTAGGCGATCACTCCCCTCCCCATAGGATTTCCAAATTACATGCATAATTTCTTAAACAAAACAACTACACAAAATTGTTAGTTTTTAGGGAACATCAAAAAATATCTCAATGCGCGGCTCATTTTCTTTAACGAAATTAACCGTTTTTTTGGAGAAAAATCCAAGAATTAATTCTGTGCAAAATCTCGCTTTAATTTTGAACAGGGCCTCCAATTTATATTGCGCATGGTGCTATGTAAGTTATTTGAATTACAATGAATATACGAGTATAGTTATTAAATAAATATTCAATTTCTTAAAGATATATTTTTCTTTAAAAATCCCCCACACCCCATGAAAAATTTCTTGATCCGTCAGTGGCACGTGGAGTGTTCAATACTTTAAAAAAATTTAAAAGTGGCACTTCAGTGGCGTAGGTTGTCGACCGCTGCACTAGAATACAGAGGGAAACATTTTTATTTTTCAATATTATCTTGAAGCTGAAATAATTATTCACATTGATGCTTTTAAGCTGATATCCCAGTATTATAAAAGGATTCGTCAAGGTCTTCAAAATACTGCTCCAAATCCTCTATGATTGGATTATTCGAGGATTTTTTTCCACCAAAAATATTTTTAAATTAAAGAAAATGCGGATGTCTGATACTACCATGTCAGATGAATAGGGTGGATGAGACATCAATTTGAAGTGTCAGTGGTGCAGTGTGGCCATTGCAACTACTGCAGTGTGCACTGATGCATTATCCTGATGAAAGTTGACACCTTTTATTAGCATTTCAGGTATCTCCTAGATTTTTTCTCTTAATTGGATTATAAAGCTAGTGAACACTTCACACACACACTCCGCCTAAAGCTGAATGTGATACTATTACATATCAGAAGATCTATTAGGTGTACAAATAAGTTTCCTGCCGTTTTTTATAAAAAAATGGGCATTTATTGTGAAAGAACGGAACCTCATGTTTTATTCGAAGTAGTACCCATCGCTTGCCACTACTTTTCCTCATCTTTCTGTCAGCATACGAATACCGCGTCAGTCATCATCATCATCTTTTGAGGCTATCCACGAATCGACTCAATTTTTGGTATCTTCATATGATGTGAAGTGCTGCTCAGACAGGCCATGCGTCATCGATCAAAACAAGTGGTAATCAGAAGGAGCAATGTCTGGTGAATACAGCGGGTGGGGTAAAACTTCTCAATTGAGTGTTTCCAAATAGGTTTTGACCGGTGCCGCAACATGTGGACTAGCATTATCATGCAGGAGAATAATTTTGTCGTGTCTGGCGTAGTAGTGGGCGCGCTTTTCCTCGAGTGCTCGACTCAATCTCATCAATTATGTTCGGTAGACAGCCCCAGCAATGGTTTCATTCGGTTTGAGCAACTCATAATACACGACACCAAGCTGATCCCACCAAATACACAACAAGAGTTTTTTTCCATGAATATTTGGCTTAGCCGTAGATGTTGAAGCATGACCAGGGGATCCCCATGATTTCTTCCTTTTTGGATTATCATAATGGATGCATTTTTCATCACCAGTGACTATATGGTGCAGAAAACCCTTTCGTTTATGCCTGGCAAGCAGCATTTCACATGTGGAAAATTGGCATTCAAAGTTTCTCCGTGTCAGTTCATATGAATCCCAATTTCTTTGTTTTTGAATCATTCCCAATGATTTCAACCCATGTGAAATTGCTTGTTGAGTCACTCCTAATGTAAGTGCAAGTTCTTCTTGCGTTTGGCACGAATCTTGATCCAATAATACTTCCAATTCCGCGTCTTCATACACTTTCGGCCTTCCGCTACGTTCTTTGTCTTCGATGTCAAATTCACCGTTCTTAAACTTTTGAAACCGCTCACGACAACTTCTCTCACTTAAGGCAGCCTCACCATATGCTTCTACAAGCAATCGATGCGCCTCAGCTGCAGATTTCTTCAAATTGAAGAAGTAAATCAAAAGTTCCCGCAAATGACGCTTATTCGGCTCAAAACTTGACATTTTCGAACACAAAAAAATATGTTATACTGATAAAAATTCACTAATATTTCAAGGTCATGTTGTTGACAGATGTCCAACCTTACGATAATGACATTTTACATCTGACAATTTTAACCATAACTTACTGGTGGCGCCAACTTTTGTCAAACGGCGGTGACTTATTTGTACACCCAATACAAAAGTTTGTCTTCTCTTGGTTAGTTTTCTGCGGTTTTCTTGCCAAATATGTTTTTCTAAACATATGCAGATGTGGGGAAGTTCCTAATTGAATGGCCGCAGCCATCACCTTCCTATCTTTACACTCAACTTGTTTTATTTTTTTGTAATATTTATTCTGTCAACAATGATTGGTTCAAATCCAAATAATCTGTTCTCTAAATGGCGCTATATGAATTTACCTTTCATTATTATTAGTACTATCCATTTATTGTGTTGGCATTATCCAAGTGGTTAATCATGTTTATGGCATTATCCAAGTGGTTAATCATGTTTATGCCCTTAAAATTCCAGCAAACCGATGCCATCACCTTGTCTGCTGATAAAACTGACTTTAACTGATATGCTGCCACTGTTTCAATATAGGTTTTAGGTTTTTATAATGGATCCATGGTCATAAATGTTACCAAGAAATAGTCGAAATTAACGTCAAATATACCTGAACACTCACATTAAAAGTAAAAGAGAAAGCTGAAAATATATGATATAATTTCTTAAGGGCAGCATTTAAGTGAAATCTTTAAATTAAAGTATTTTTTCTAAAATAATTTGAATGGAGCTACTAAAAGGAAGATTATTAAGAAGTAAAACAGAAATATAGTATGAATTGACATTATTCTCTCATTAATAGGATTATAACCAATGACGACCTTACTCCATATACAGCACTAATAAAGCTACTTGATTTGCTACCAGTGAAATAGATGTTTTATTTCTCTGTATAAAATTGTCATTTCCCTTCAAGTGTTTGACTAAGACGGGTTACATTACTTTGACAATCTTATATTTCATGCTCTAATATTTGGAGTTTACAACACACGAGCAGTTCTCTTGTATTCTAAATACTGACGAAGATGTTTTTTTGATAAACTTGACGTGTCTTCGAGGCGCACATTTTCCATGGGATGCCTTGTTTCCTACATGCCCATGGCCAGTGACTATTTTCAAACCAGAGGCCCAGGAAAACCTGTAGCAACAAACTCTTGTCAGATTGCAAGGTACATAATTTATTTTTTGCGTTTTCATCATCATTGATCTTTAGCCATGTGTTAAGTTTGGTGTTTTCATTATCCGTATGGTTAGTATAATTCTATAGACAAAAAAAATATGAGAGACATAAACAATTTATTTAATCCACTTCACATTAAAAAATGTTAAGAAAAGGTTGAAAAAACACACTGCAGAATCAATGATTTCAAATTTTACAGCAAAAAAATAGTATGTTTTTAATGTCGAATTATTTTATGAGATAAATAAATATAAGTTATATTTTTGTACTGAAAAGGATACAAGAATTTGCAAAAACAACTTGACAAAAATGAACTCAAATATGATTAAAACATGTTATAGCACACATAAAACAAATTTAAAACAATTTATAAATGTAGAAATGTGTAATTATTAATCTACTTTTTAACTTTTGTCTCAAAGATATTCTTCATCCCTATACATACATATCTACACGCCAAGTCCCTGGTGAGATAGGCAGAGAGAACAGATCTCCAAACTTTTCAATCCAAGCACACAACTTTTGCCTCCTCCACATTCATACATCTCGTCATGTACAATCTTCTATTATTCACAATTAAAGCTATTCTCATATGACAATTTAATTTCAAAGTAATAAGTTATTAATATTTAATTTGTTGATTATTTTAAAAGAAAAATCTTTTTCATCGATCATTTCGCACAAGTTATGTATTTTATCACATAGTTTTATTAATTTTGTAATCACATGTACAAAGTAAAATATTTTATCTTAATCATTAATTTTTGATAAGGAAACCTCCCTGATTAGTTCTTGATGATAAAAATTGATTCAGTCATTATTACCTTGACCCATTTATTGATTCTTTGACCCACTTTTACTTATTGAATTAGGATACATGCAAAACACGCATATCACATGGTTTGATTGTCTTAAAAAATTATGCCATAAAATCTCTTCTTCAAATATCTGAAACAGGTATAAAGTGTGTTGAATCTTTTTTGCATATACTCGTACATCCAATTGGGAAATGACATGTAATAAAAAACATATATTTAAAAACGCATTTTTTATTATAAAAATCATAATTAGTATATATATTAGATATACAAGATAAACAAAGAAATAACAGATAAAAAGGAAGGTATACATGTATATGTATATGAAGCTGAAATATTAGATTTTGTTTCAGAAATAACAGATAAAAAGGAAGGTATATGTATATCTATATGAAGCTGAAATATTAGATTTTCTTTCAGAATTTTTCATAAAACACAAATGTATTGAAAAAATATTTGTGTTATTTAACTCACTCATGTTCATTTTTTTAATTAAAAAATGTTGAATAATTATGTAATAACAAAAATTATATTAGGTTTGTATGCAGAAAATTATTTTTAAAATCTGTGTATGATTAGTAATAATTATTGTCAGTATTAGTTATGAAATATTAAGACTGATATTTTGCATTTTTGTATTCTAATCTAAAAGCAAAAAATAATACTTAAATTCAATAGTGTCGTTTTAACAAAATTTAACATATCTTGTAAAATGGAATTCAAGATAACAAATGAATCTAATAACTGAGTGATCCTTTTATTTAATATGTGACTTACATAAAGCGGCAAATTTTAAAATGACTATTCTTAACAATTAATGATTTATGAAATTGCTGGAAAAAAGTAATGAATGAGTCAAGAATTTTCATGAAATATTACATCCAAATAGATAAATAATATTTAACATCAAAATTTATGTCTGGTCTTTCATAAACTTTTAAAAATCAATTAATCGCGTCAGTTTAATTTTTGTAGAGTTCGATAAAAAGCAAAAACAAAACATTTTTCTTTCCTTTTTTAAAGGTTTTATTTATAGTTTTTACCTTGTTTTTATCATCCAATATTCTTTGAAAGTATATTTGGTTCTTCAGTAGAATTGGTTCACTGAATCAGGAGAATAATTCAAGTGGTGCCAATAGTAGATAAATTCCGAGAAGTACAACTATGCCGGTATGGGCATGTGCAACAGTGAAATGAAGAACCTAAACTAAAGACAGCTGAGAGTTGGGAACTCCCAAATAGACGTAGAGGGAGACCCAAAAAGAGCCTATATAAGAAGTAGGAGGAGGACATGATGAGACTCGGACTATCCCCGGGTGATTGGCGAGATCGAGAGGGGTGGAGAAAAAAAGGTCCAAGCATTCGACCCCAAATGGATGGGATAAGGCAAGGGAAGAAAGGAAGTAGAATTGGTTCACGTCTGCTGAACAAAACAAAAGTCCTCAAAAAGTTTTCAAAATTCGAAAATAAAATAATATATAGATTAAATTTATTAAAAAAAAATGTCGTATATAAAGGAAGAAATAAAATATAAGGAAAATAAAAAGTAAGTGTTTAAACAATCAAGACAAATAGGATAAAAAAAAATTAAATATAAAATATGTATACGAAAAAGAATATTGAAAAATACAGCTAATAGTTATAAGGCCTACTCTTTATGTATCAAATCTAATAATTTAGCTAGAGTCACACTAAGTCTAGGCACAGAAGGACTACTCAATGAGCCAAGTCTATGGCCCCATCTAGGCCAAAGTATAACCTATATTATTTACATTACGAAATATTCATATATTTGTGAAGTTTTTAAATTTACATTTTAATATGTTTATAGCAAAATGATTAAATATATTTTTTTTTTCTTATCAAATATTTACAAAATCTTGGTAATATAACGTACATGCACTTAAAAATTAAAATATAATAAATTAAATATTTTAATGCTTATAACAAGTGGAATGGAAAAAAATCACAAATAGATTCTGAATAAATTAAATCACCAATTTGACTGTTAATTCTAAATTGTCCATTTTAAATGTGTGTAAAGAAAAAATAATTTCAACAAACAAGTAATTGCTGTAACTAGTTTTAGTTACATTGCATTACAGTTATTGTAATACAATTAGAAATCAAATGTTTGATATCTAATAGTGTATTTTTTAGACAAATTGGTAAAACCTTGAAAGTACTCCGTAATTAACAAATCCAGTATTAGAATAACTTAACATACATTGAAACATTAAGAGCACCAAAATAACTAAAACTTTGATAAAAATGCATTAGTTATGCACATATTTTATTGGATAATATAGAATCCACGTAGGTGTTCACACACATAAAATGACATGAATTATCTTCCCACACATAAAATGATATTTTTATTTATTACGTTAAATTTAATCATTAATTTCTTTCAATAACTGAAAAGCATTTAAGATTTATTAAAATAATTTTTCAAATATAACATTCTGAACCATGGATTGAGCCTGGAAAGCTAAACATAGCTGAAACAACAAACACAATGTTTCATTTGATTTATCTCTCCCTTATATTATTGTGTAGTAACCACTGAAGTATCTCATTGTGTTAATCAATTCAAGGAAGTTTAGATGTTTTGTTAATATTTTTATCAAATTAGGTATTCTCTATGAACCTTTTTGCAGGAAATATCTCTGAAAATCTTTCTCATTCAATCTTTGCTTAGCTTTTTGGTGAAAAATACAGTCAAGATCTAATGTATACTTTTATTCAAAATAAAATCATCTTAATCATATTTAAACGAAAATCGGTCATTTAAACTGATATCTTATAAACCAATCTAATGAAAAAAATCGGTCATTTAAACTGATATTTCAATAGCTCTATTTTCATTACAATGATACTTGAATAATTTTATAATCATTCAATCACATAAGATAGACTTCTTTGTAACAAAAAGATGAATATTTTCAACATAGTGTGTTTATTAAAGCCACTCAATATTAAAAAAACTGCTAATGAAAATTTATATTACAGTTTAAAAATTTTTTACTCTTACTACTACTTTTGAGTACTATTAAATAAGCTTAGCCTCCCAGGGTAAAACAATCAGGATTTTTAAATTTATTAAAGGGGATAAACAAACTTAAATATATATTATATATTCTCCATAATTTAACCACACTTAAAACATGGACGGAAATTATAATAAAGTTTACAAACAGGCAGAAACATAAATAAAACTAAAAATATAACACTAGTTTATTATTTATATTCATTGTTAATTCAAGAAACGTTTCAAGAGAATAAATTCTAAAAAAAAAATGTAATAATAGATTAATGAGATGAATTTTGAAGAGATTTATTCTACGATTTGTATCTAAAAATAATGCATATACAGTGATTGCATTTCTTTAAAATAAATAAACTTAGAAATAAAAATGGTATAAAAAGGATCAAAAAAAAGTTGTGAATAATCAAATGGTTCTAAGAGAAATATATTAGAAGTACATCGTTTCTTTTTAAGACAAAACTTAACAGCACAAAAAAATAAACCATCAAAAAACAAGTCTTAATAAAATAATTTACGATCATTTTCAAAATTAATATCTTATTACACTTGTCAACACCAGTAGTCTAATGAGTTGTGAAAATTTGTTTCTATGAAGTAACACTCTTCTACTCATTGTGTTTTTACTTTATTGAAAATATAATGAATTAAAAAGATATATTTTTAAAAAGAGAGTTAACTTAGTGTGAAAAGTATGCAAACATAAATAAAAAATGATTTTGATGTACATAAGTGTATTATATTTCATTTCAAAATAATCAGATAAACAAACCAATCACAGCCTAATTTAAAGTTAAAATAATCACAAATTTTAACAAATATAGATAGAAAAGAAATTTATCTGAATCGAGTGGTAACTAGATAAAAAAAAAAACTAATAAATAATTTGTCATGTTAGATAAATAACTAAGTCAATATTTTTTACATGACTTACAAAAACCTATGTTTAATACAACCTGCCATATTGTCTCTTCAAAGTCATAGATATATTTAAATTGTCAATCATAGGCGTAAAGAGAGAAAAATCTTGAATAGTTTAGTAATATACCTATGGTAACAAGTGAATCATTTAGCAGGTATTTCATAAGATCCTATATAAGTAAACATCACATATTTCGTGAAATTTTAGACTTCAGAATAAGAAAATCAAAAAAATGTTTTATCTATTTTGAATAGTTAATAATAAATATGTTTGCTTTTTAGAGCAGCACTCTAGAAAGGTTTGAATGAATTAAAAAGGTAATTATATTCAATAAAAATGTTTATGACTCTTAGAGTGGCTCTTTTTTATTTTTAGCAGATATTTATGTTTGAGAACAAGATTATTTTTTTACAATTTTTGGCTAAAGTTTTAAAAGAATTCAAAATAGTCTAACCTTAAAACTACTTAAAATAAAACATGTAAAGGTAAACAATCGAGTTGAATTTTCTTACTTTATTTCAATCATTTACTTCTGAAGTCTTAACAACATCTGCAAAATCAAAGATTAAAAAATATATACTTAATATGTCAAATGAATAAGATTAATAAATAAACCGCCTTTTATCTACACAAAATACTTATACATACAATGGTACATGGTAACCTATTCAAAAATTATTTACAAAAAATGCAAGAAATTTTTAAACCTAGATCTGGATGTGTGATACTATATAAAAAATTATATATTTTTTGTCATTTTTAATACACAACGAACCCAGAAAAAAGGGTCACAATAATCGTCTAAAAAATCTTATAAATTAAAAATAATATTTAACAGCTATTATATTTTGAATAATAAACATTAAAAAATATTGAAATAATAAAAAAATGTTGGTATAATAAAATTAAATTCACACTAAAATAAAAACATGTATAAAAAGTTTTTTTCAAATTTATATTACTATGCATTAAATGCTATAATATTCCACCTTGGCTTATTTGACTTTTATTTTAATTTATAATGTTAATACACATAATGCTTGGAAACCAAAATTAAATTTACTTTAATATGAAAAAAAAATAATAAAGATGAAAAACTAAAAACACACTTTTTTAAATAGCAATAATTTTATATAAAAAGAAAATTCTAAAAGATCAGAAAATAAGAGTGATTTTTTTTAATTTAAGCTATTGAAAATTTTGTTCTACTAGAAATATAAAATTCTGATAGATAAAAAATAAACTAATTCCCTATTTAGATTTTTTTACACTGAAAGCACTTTTTTAAAATATTAGATAATTTAAAAAAATTATAATTTTTGTGTATAAAAAATACTATTTTGAAAACCAATTTATTGAAAACATAAAACTAAAATAACAATGACTTTGTTTTGATCATAATTGATTCAAGATTATTATAAAATATATAAATTAAGTGTATATAGAAAACATGTAATTTATTTACAAATATCAAATCTGCAATAATTATTTAAAATTTATTTGACTATTTTTACAAGGTTTACTCATATATATATAGTTGTTGAATGTTATCATAATAAATTTATATCATATGCAATTTGCCGAAAATAACGAAGAACTGAGAGACCATAATTTGTGTAGATTGAGTTTCTTAAAACTTGTAGAAGGGAAAATGTTGGAGTAAAGTATTTGTTATTGTGTGATATATAAGTACAAGAAATAAGCTAATAGAAAGATAAATTCATGTTTTATAATACATATGTTACTCCAAAGGCAAATTCAAAAAGAAATTTTCAAAAACAGCAATGCAAATTTAAAAATAAATATTAATCAATAAATTTCCAATTCATGTGTATCTTGATGCAGCATGTGTATCTTGATGATATTCAGGTTTGGGTGAATTTCTTTTTGTTGGTATCATTTTAAGGTATTAGTTGTAATTTAAGTATAAAACAATTTTTTTGGTGTGTACTGAATTATTTTTATCAAGAGATTCAGTGTTTGTAAGCAACATGCTATAAGTAGCACATTTAGTCGTAAAAGTAGCATTCTTATAACTTTTTACAAGTTGCTTAAGTGGTAGAATTGTAGCTATAACAGTGCTTTTTTAAAGTTACTTTAACAACACTGAAGAGTTTAAACAATTTACACCTGACGTACAACTGTATTTCCCCCATTTAAAATTATACTAAACTATATCCACAAAACTCTCTGCAGAGATATTGAATGTTGAATATTCAAAAAATTCCACTGCTTTAATTTTTCATGAGTAAAACTATAATGCTTCTTTGACACAAAATCCTTAGTATCTAAATTTATCAACATTGATATAGTTTGGTATAATTTCAATTCCACGTTTCATTCTGATCTAAATTCACCTTGAACCACACAGCTTCAAATAAGTTGATTATCAAGTGCACTGCTGAGAGTTAAATTAATATATCATTTACGAAATCAAAGGTAACTAGGACTTGGGAGTTATAAAATAAAAGTAGGTAAAATATAAATATATATATATCTTCTATATAACTATCAACTTACACCATTTTCTATTATGTTTTATATACCATTAATAATTGCTTCAACTTCGCTATGAGCATCTTTAAGTCAAATGTGAACTTGACCTAAGTCAATCTTATATGTGGCCCATTGAATTAGTATAAATTCTTATGAATTATTCATTCATTTTAGATAGAAATCATAGACATTGCACTCAAAATTAACCATAAAAATCGATAAATAAAATTATGAATATCAAAATATCATTAAACTGTTTGACTGCTAAGTCTAAAAACTGCCACAAATTTCTATTGAATAAATAATTAAGTTCATATGTACATGAAATAATGTCAATTCTTAATCTGTGTCATAAAAACACACAGATATTAATAAATTGAAATGTTCTTGCCTTAAACATGTTGGCTTCTTTCCTCAAACAACAAGCTACAAAATAGTAAATAGCTTAGAAATTCCTGAAAGAAACTTACAATAATACAATATAAATTTAATTGAGATTCAATTGAAAGATCAGCTTGCATGTATTTAATTTTTTAACCTATTTTAGATTGTGTTTTGAGATATCATTAAGGCTTAAATATAATATATATGATTATTAACATAGAACATTATCATCACTGATTTTCCATACAAACAATAGGTATATAACATATCTTGAATTGAATAAAATGAACAGATGCCACGTTTTACTTATTTACTAAGAAAAATAACTGTGCTAAAATTAAAAACTCATTCCTATTGTCACCAGTTTGTTAACATTATAGCTAGATCAATGATAAAATAGCAGTGTTTTTAAAGGAGTTTTGGGAAAATAACCTTTTATTAATTTACTTTTGAATGGAAAGTAGCATGCTACTCATGCAGTCAAGAGAAAAATATTGATAACGCTCCCTTACAGCTACTTTTAGGATGAAGTACATCATTATAACACATTACTTTACAAAGCTGAAATAAAGTTTGTGTTGACAATTTTTTTATGTAATCCCACAAAACATATATTGAAAAATCAATGATGATATGCATATAATTAACAGTTTTGCATGAAAAACTGCAAAAATGTAATGAATTTATAATAATACACAATAATTATTTGAACACATTATTCAGGGTTTTGTATTGGTTAAGCTTTATCATATTTTTAGTAGTACATAAAAAATTGCTACAAAACAAACAAAAAAACAAGCTTTGTGACCCTTTTAAAATTGTTGATTACATAAAATGTATACATAAATAACTCTCAATCACATTAATTACAAAAGTTCCAAATATAATGTTAGCACTCATAAGTTTTGCAATAATTTCCTCCTATTCAAAATATATAATAATTTAAAATCTATAGTCTTGAATGATTTTTTTATATTTAAATTTACTTTATCAAAAACAAAAAAAAAATGAAACTGGCCAATTGAGAGATTCCAAAACTTGTGAAATGTCAATATTACCATTCCATTCCAAATATGTATATTTAAGAAATGGAAATAATATATGACAGTATATTGCACCAAATTTCAACATCTTATAAGAGATATTGTGAATCTCTACAAAAATTCATTTTAATAAATTCATCTAGGAACTTGGCAATGTGACTCAAACAGTCTTGAAGTCGAATTGTTGCATTACGTTGAATTGATCACACGGCAAAGCTACTACTGCTGACTTCATCGATGTGTCTAAGCAGACATTCAACTTAGAATGTCTTATTCTTCCTCCTTGCATCGGTTTCCATATCTGGTTGGCATTGTCCTCTGACTCACAAGGCATCATCACTATGGGAGAAGCAGTTTCGAAGTGTTGAAGTGTGAGGCAAAGGCTGTGGTGTTTTATATAACCAAATGAATTGATTATCCAGTCTTGATTTCCTCCTGTATTATGGCAAGGATACATACCTGAAAATAATAATAATTCAATGATTTATTTGACACTTTACAATTCGTTCATACATTTCCATGTCTGGACCATCAATTGTTAAGTCCTCAGTAGGATGCAACCGAAATCAACATATCATTCTCATCCAACAGGTCCAGCCCCGAGTATGAAGTCCCAATGTTCAGATAAATAAACAAGTGCTATGAGTCATTTATATCCTCACAATCATATTCAATGTTTCTTTAATTACAGTTGATGTAACATAAAAAAATATTTTGATATCAGATATATAAATAAAAATCAGTATACAATTTACGCACAATACCCCATAGCCCAGTTGATAATATGCCTGTCTTCCTTCCCGATGGCACCCAAATTTTTTAAAAAAGACTTACAGTCTGATTTTTACTTATGTCCTCTATAACATCTATTGATTGGTAGGAAGAGATTGCCACTTGAATATAGAAAGTGTAATATTGAATATAAAAGTATATGAAAGTAGAATTATTGGCATATTGTTTATTATTTTTTTTTTTATAATGTTAAAAATAAAGTACATCCAAAGAAGCAAACACAAGTTAAGATATTTCCAAGAAAAAAGTTTTCTCCCTAAAAAAATCCTGGAGGAGAATGCCTCATAGCCCTGAGTCCATTAATTTACCTGTAAAGATGTTGGATGACCATGAAGTAAGTGAAATATTTGTCCTTAAGTATGGTTTAAAGTAGGTGACCATGATTTAAAGTAAGTGATACATGGTCTACAGTAAATAAAATATTAGGTTACTATGGACCATAGTTTCAAACAAATGAGCTATCGCATGCTAGCAAATGCTAGTTTCTAAAACTAGAACAGATTTTTTGAGTGCTCAGAGATTCTCTGAAATTTAATTAATCAATCGTGTCCACATTTGTAAACTGTTGGATACAAAACCTTTTGCAGCCTTCACCATGAGTTTCTGTGAATTGCTGCTCGCTACAATATGGAACTTCTAACATGCTTCTTTACTTCATCCACCTGTTTTTTTTATTTGTACGGGACGCTTCAGCATATTCAAATTGATAATTTAAATATATTGAAGAGCGTAGCCGAAAGATAAGATTGTCTTTGGTCCCATCAATTGAGTCTTCGGGTATAAAACTACTGGAGAACGCAAGGAACTCACTGTTTATCATGAGTTGCACACGTCTAGTGAGTGTATTGTTTCTAGACTAACGCTATTACCCAAAACTACTACATTTTTTGCATTCCTTCTGCAAATATTAACATTTCTAATCCATATAATACTCGTAATATATAGAATACATAGCACTGCACCATTTCTATTCATAGTCCAATATTTAAATTGCGACTAGACAGCACTTTTATCATGTAAATTGAGCTTGAGCTTGTTCAATGTGTCCCAGTTTTTATGAAGATAACACCTCAGATTTAGGGGAACCCCCATAAGCTACTCATTAACCTGTACACCGCGTTAAAAATAAAATTCTTCGAATCTTGTGCGCGGCACAATTTCGTCGTTTTTTAATTTCTAAGTTTAAATGCGTATTTTGTTTAGAACCACTGATATTTGATTACACCACCAAGTAAACATGACATTCAAGTAATTTTATGATAGTAAATAATAGTCATTACTCTTAAGGAGACTCATTAAATAAAGGAGATAAACTAAACATTACGTAAAATACACAAAGGAGTGCTACAGATCAGATCACAGGCGTTTGTGCTTCCCGCGAGGAACACGTTAAATTGGTTAAGCTCTAGAATTATTCTTAGCAGTCTACTTTCTTTTTTATGCAGCCTCGATCCGAAAAGTTTAATATTGCTCTTTTAGTCATTTTCTCTAGGAATGTGAAGTCATTGTAGAAATTTTGTTCTCCTAAGATAGGAGTAAACATTTATTATAGCAACGAAATTCACGGATAATTACTTTCATTCCAAAAAGTTCAATATTTTTTTTAGTAATGACTGTATATTCCAGATTGCATATCTACAGCTTTGCTCTTCCAGGGAGCAGCAAACATTTAAAATTCAAACAAAATTGAAGGATACTAACCTACAGTGCCTTGCACCAGCTTGCCCATACTGTCCATGCACATGACGCCCTGGCGGATGGTGCCCCCGCCCACAACACTGCTGCTCACGCTGCTGGGCACTGTCAGCTCAGGGTACACATTGTCCAGGTACCACTTGAAAGGCTTGCACTTCAGCCGGTGCTTTAAGTCTAGCCTTTCTGAGATGCTGGAATTTATTAAAATAATTTAATTTATTTTATCTTAACAATGCTATTGGATACAAAAATCATCAAATTATTTACCCAAAGTGATGCTAACAAAATTTTGTTTCTAGTAGCAGCCACATACTTGTATAAGTAGAATAGTCCAAGAAACAGTGCATCAAGATTTAATATGTTATGTTTCTAGTAGCAGCCACATACTTGTATAAGTAGAATACTCCAAGAAACAGTGCATCAAGATTTAATATGTTATGTTTCTAGTAGCAGCCACATACTTGTATAAGTAGAATAGTCCAAGAAACAGTGCATCAAGATTTAATACGTTGTTTTTTTATAAAAAAATCTTAACAATGTCCAATATTTTTTATTTAATTTGCACTTCATACATTCAAATTAAGGTGAAAACTCATTGAAATTTAAAATAATGAAACTACTGATAATTTTTTTTAGAATTACAAAATTTTTGATCAAAATGTTTACAGTTTTTAGTAAATTTCACAAGCGCATTCATAGTGCATTTTATTATATGTATAAAATATAATAATATGAAATCCGTAGAAAAAAAAAAGAAAGATTTATGATGTATGGTACAAAATATATTATACAATTAAAAGCATGATCACCCTTTGCCTTGAAGATTGGGATTTCACTTTATTTCCAAATGACAACAAGCTTACGGCTTAAGGCTGATGCTCAATCAATGTGCTCCATGTTAAAAGTCAAAACTGTTATAAAAGATAAAAAATTAAAACTAATTGATCAAGTACTAAGGGAAGATTAAGGGTTGGAATGGTGTCAGAGGAAAAGATTTGGCTCCAAAACAATAACAAGTAGATAGAAGTGTGCGGTGTTGGGGAATTGATCTAAAAAATATAGTCATTTTTGCTGTGGTGATAATCAACATCATACTTACTCTCCAAATGCAACATTCTTAGCTAATGGTTGCGCTTCATAGTAGAACTTCTTGTAATCATCCATCCATACTTCTGCTGCTCTCCTGGTATTCCTTGCAAATACGTTCCCTGACCCCCCAGGGAATGAATAAGGGTGCCTTTTCCTGAACACATGGCCTACTCTACTACACGGTACTATTTCTAATGAGCCTCCGCATTGCCATACCCTGAAATCATCAATTAAAATTAAATACAATATTAAATCAAAAGCACAAAAAAAAATTTTTATATTATACCATTACAGTTATAGTTTCGCTCGAGGAGCATCCTTTATAATGGTTTCTGAAACAACTGATTCATTTTGATTGTATTATGGAATTCCACCAAGAACTGTCAGCAGAGAACTTCAATAAAAGGAAAAATATTTAGTAATAATTTGCATTTAGAAAATGAATAATTTTTAAATGTTAATCAAAACAACAGAAAACAGAGCCTGCTTTGAGAATACTCATACACCACATTTTACTATTTTGAAAAGTTAATTAATTAACCCTTTTAAACCCACGGGGCCGATAATCGCCCCCAACTGGTGTATGAAAAAATCCCACGGGGCCGATCATCGGCCTCAATGTTTCATACAAGTTTGTATGTTTAATAAAAAAATGTCAATTTTTTATGAAATGTGTAAATTACTTATTATTTTACACTCTACAGGAGGGTCTCCACAAAAAATAGGTTTTAAAACGTAATATTAACTGAGATAAAAAATAAAATATAAACTATTGTTTTTTTGCAAAAAAATGCTTGGGATTTTTCGCACATTTTATGCAAAATATGCTGGGATTAAAAGGGTTAATATTGAAGTCAGGGTAAAACCTATAAAAAGGAGTGGCAGAGCTTACTGGTAGTCCAGACTTCATTTGGACTGTAGAACAGAAGATGATCATGAGGTAAAAAGTTATTAGGTGCCATTTCTTTAAATATTTTTATAACAAATAAAATTGTTTTCGTTTCGATATGCATACAAATTATAGTGTTTTTAAATGGTTTTTTGATAATTAAGTTCTATAAATAGTCAATAATTAACAAGTGTAAGTGACCCACTGAAAATTCACACCAGAAGTAATAGGGAACTAGGTGGATCGCCTATTAAAACAAACACTTCATATGTAAAACTTAATTCTCAAAATACATCGAAAAAAAATTATAATTATTTAATTGATGATCTCCGTGACCCATTTTCGTTTTTGATTCCCGATAGAACATGAAAAAAAGATTTCCAGTATGGTAAAAGAGTTCGACTGGTAAAAATACTTGCATGCGCTAGATGTGTATGAATATTGTTACATCTTAACGTACAAGTTAGTACAGTCAAACCTCGAGTCACGAACGCCTCTAATCACGAACAAATCGGCTTACGAACATAATTTCCGAACAAATGTTGACTCGACCTGCGTACAATGCCTCGGCTCACAAATTAGTTGTAACGGCGCATTACGCAAACGCATTAGTTGTTCTCAGGTGCGCGCGTTGTGAACATTGTTGTAGTTGCGTTCGTTGTTCTTGATACAATTTTTTTTTGCTTTTTATATACCTATATAATATACAGTATATATAAAATATATTTGCATTAAATTAACCCTCATTATGGCTCCCAAGAAACATTGTTTCGGTTTGCGAAAATTTAGGCTCGCGAACGGAATCAAATAACGAATTAAGTTCGTAACCCGAGGTACCACTGTATTACCAACACCTGCGATGACGAACCGCGAGTTCCGTGCCTACTCAAATGGTTCTAAATCCGAAGGTCCGATTAATCGAGCTGACGAAAATGTTGTCACCCAGCCACGCTCTTCAATATTTCCGAATCACCAATTCAGGTTTGTTGAAAGATACCAAACGAATGGATTTATAGACATTTAGTTATTTATAAAAAAATAAATATACAAAATATTGTTAGAAAGAAAGATATCAGTTACACAATAAAAGTTTTCAATTCCAAGTACAATTTTATATAGCGCCGTTTAGAGAGCAAACTCTCCTCAAGAGCGCCCTAACTCAGGACTCGAACCCGCTAATATTGAACAAATCACGTCTGGCGGCTATAGCAGCGCCCGAGCGAATAATATATAAAACATCAATGACAGTGTATTAAAAGAAAAGAACATCAACTCAAAGTGTACCTGAATGAAATTTCAAGATTTTCTCCTCCCCAGACGTCCATTTTGGTATCGTATGTGCCCAGCTTCTCGAAATACTTCCTGTCGATAGAAAACAGACCCCCTGCTATCATCGGAGTCCGTATAACCCCTGTGGGATCTGAGAGACGCGCCACTCGTTCTGCTCCGCTCAGGTACTCCCACTAAAATTAAAAAAAAAACATTTGTGATAGCCAATTTCTTTCCTTTTTCACTAATATGTTTCATCAAACCTTACGTACGTAAAATATATTTACAGCACGAGGATTTTTTGTGTCATACGCGGTCAATACAGTATCATAGAACAGAAGTTCTAAGGTTAAATACGAGAGTGGTTTCTTTTTTTTATTTCTCTCCTCTTCGGAAAGTTTAAACATTACCATGGCTACCTTGACCTTATAATCAACATCTTTGAACAAAGTCATGGTACTATAATGAAACCACTTCCGTAAATTCTTCAACCAGGAGATACGTCTACTGTCAGCACTTCACCTGCCTTAATTTGTTTCTGTAATATCAGTTGAAGGATCTCAAATGTTTCTTCTCGGATTACGAATATATGTTTATCCGTTTCAAAATGTCATCATTACGAGCTCTGTTAATCCACGAGACTCTCAGCATCTTAGATAGCTCCACATTTAAAAACTTCTAGTTTATTGTGGTGGCTTGAGTGACCATGATTCAATACCATATATAGTATGTATATGCGTATACTTTCAGTACTTCTCCTACCCTAGTTTTTTTCTGTAATATCAGTTGAATGATCTCACATATTTATCCTCGCATCACGAATATATTTTTATCCATTTCAAAATGTCATAATTACGGGTTTTGTTAACCCACGAGACTTTCAGCATCTTAGATAGCACAACATTTCAAAACTTCTAGTTTATTTGTGGTGGCTTGAGTGGCCAAACATCAATACCGTAGAGAAGTATGGAGAATATGTAGGATCGCAAAATTCGTATATTTAAGTCGAGATCGAAATTGACTAGACAGAAACTGGTTCCATAGGTCATTCAGCCAGCATCTCAGATATAAACATTGTTAGACTATAAATTTCATTATTTTTACCAAGAGGTATCCTGTCTATACTTTCCTGTTACGGACTTAACATCCAATGTTTCGAGAGAAAGAAAACGACTCGATAATAACGTGGCTTAAAGTTTGGAGTTTAAACAGTTCAAGTAACTAGAACTTTCGAAGAAAATTTCGAATGCAGCAAAACGCCACAAGAGTGGATTAGCCAATAAGCCCGAAAGTCTAAATACATATTTAAAAAATATTGTCAATATAAAACAAACAAATAAAAAAAGGAAATTACTGACTACCAAATCAAAAAGACCATAGCTCATTTTTTGACCCGTTCCCCGATTCTACCCAAATCCATGTGTGGAAATATGCGAAATCCAGAGATGCCTCCGATGGTTCAAATACCGACCAAAAACCAAAAACAAAAAACAAGTTTTATAAAACACATTAAATTCAAAACATCGCAAATAAAGTCAATTATAGTCCTAAATATTAAATAATTGAGAACTCTCAAACATTTGAGATGGAAATAAAAATACTTACTTTAAAAACTAGATTCCAGTCAAAACCACCCCTGAGATCAGCCGAGGCGCCAATGTATTGGAATGTGTCCATGCTGATGACGTCTATCACAGGGCACACCACCTTCGTCGGGTCCTGGAATCAACAGAAAATCGTAAATATACACATATTATCATAAAAACACGTTCAAGTAGTAATTACTCATAGCTAAAACAGTATACATTAGATAAATAAGCAAAGGATAATTGCTTTTGGCCATTATTAAACACACATATTCCTAAAATTAGATATTAATTTTAAAAATATTGAGTGTCAATGTATAAACGAAGGCAAGAGAAATGAATGATTTGATATTTTAAGATTAAGAAAGGAGCTTTAAGATGGTTTGAGCATGTGGAGAGAATGAATGCCAAAATAATGACTAAGCTAGGCCACGCAGGTCGTTTAATCTAACGATATACATAGCATATATAGTCGTTTTGTGTTCCTGACGACACGACTATTTGAGATACTGACAATAAGTAGACCTTACTTGCCAAGTGCTCATTGCTTCGCGGGGTGTTCCTATTGAATAGAGTCTCGAATATTGACATATTTAATATTTTAGAATTTTACTAAAGAAAACATGTTGCGCTTTCTTAGTAATGGGAGTTAGTTGTTTCGGCTAAACTTATTTCTTGTTTAATTTTTTGTTATATATCATATATATATTTCGCTTTAAGATTTGTATTTGAGTTTAACCTGTATACGTGTATGTAAGTTACTCGTATATAAAATAAATATTTATTTATTTTAAGTTTTTTTGCGCACATTTCTTAAAAGCTAAAAATAATATGGCAATCCATACAAACTTATGTTAACAGGAACACTATAATATTAAAAAAAACGAGAATCAATTATTATTTAGGTGTCTCTTTCAAGGAAGAACATTATAAAGCCAGACCATTCATAAAATTTAAAACGGAATTTTTCTCTTACAACAAAACGCCAGTCACCATTATTTATGCTCGAAATCTTATTTTATCAATGCAAAAAAGACTTTTTTTTAACATTTCCATGAAAGTAGGTTACTCGGAAAATACGAAAAATAAGCTTTCGAACCCTTCTCAACTTCCTTGAAAAGCGATTATATATAAATACATTTGAGTTGGAATAAATTCTAAACAGAAGAAAATCATGGGAATGAATAAATAATTAAAATTTCCGTGATAATCACGGCCTTTCGTAATGAAGAGACGCAATCAATGTTATACGTAGGCGTGGAGCTCACAGTGCGTCATTGCACGTGTTGGTAACAATATCGCACGTGAAGAGACAACACTCGTACACGTACGCAGCACGTGCGTGTATTGTTACCTGACCAACTCTTAACATATATCAGATTGAGATATTTTTTGGTACTATTGGAAATCAAACCCGAAACACTCGAGTGGAAGTCAAGCGTTATACGAGGCTCGTAATTTAATAAAACACAAGAAATACTATGTACCGTATTACACCTTCGTTGTATACATTACAAATTGGCACGTTTATTACCATGTGGTAATATCTTCCAACCTTCGAGACAATTGTTAATTAAACCTTAAGTGAAAACCAGACTAAAATCTCTTTTAAAAATATGCTTACCAACGTGAATTAAACGTGCAACTCCCAAGTTAGGAGACCTCAAAGATCGTCATATCACAAATGGTTGTGATTTGATTTGTGTCAATATATTTGAGCTTAACTGCTTATATAGTGATACGAAAAACGCACTGAGATCTGAGGAATTCTCAGCCTGTCAGTTGGTAAAATTCCACAGTGAGATTAATCTAAATGGCGCTATATAAATATACGAGGTGCATGGTCGCGTGGTAACATACTGCACTTCCTAGTGGAAGGTCGTCGGTTTGAACCCCGCGTTGTGCCACTCCTCTTGAATGACACAGGCATTTTTTCTGCGTATATAACGATACCTATGACTTCGGTCATACATATTTTATCAAAAAAGAGGGGAAAACATGTCGGTGGGCTCCGATCGTCTCGTTTCAGTGTTCCGTCGGATCCAGTACAACTGTGACCGTTGAGTTTGCTGGTGTGCAACGGCCACTCACTTAATGAAAGAAAAAAAAAACTCTATAGCACAGCTTCGCTTTCCAACTGAATTGACGTTGTAATGGGCGAGGGCACCCTCGAATTCGAGGCCCAACAACGACGATGGCGATATAAATATATCTTAAATTTTATATAATACATAGAAAAAAAAATCGTTCAAATGAAATTGTGCCAACGCCAAATAAGTGTGTTTTATTACATCATACAACATAATTGAGTTATCAGAGTTAATAAAAGCGTGACTAGTTACTTGTGTTTCATTAAATTGAAATTAGTTGAGAACTCAAACATGTTTTGTAATAAAATGCACCCATTCTTAACATAACCCACGGTCTTAACAAAAAAAAAGTGAAATCCCAGCTAATTTGTTTTAATCCCAAAGCCGACCACGAGACTGCAAGCGGCATTCTACCATTTTTATTCTTTGGAGTATTTAATTATTATATTGTTTTGTTTTGAGAAATGACGCTTCTTTAAAAAGCAATTGAGAAAGTCTACATACTAGATTCTTTATTAAATAATGCATCATTAATATTTTAATGGTACATTGTATTGTTGGCGGATTATGTCTAATCTCTGTGCACAATGTTTTATAATGCTATGGTTATTACGCTTTGTGAAGAAATTTCGCGTTGCATAATTAATACAAATATGCAAGTGTAGTATTTTGTTTTTAGACCGTGAAAAATTAGTATTGGAATATTGGTTTTAAACGCCCTACTTATTAATGATAACAATATGACTATTATTTAATTTACAATTTTTAAAATTAATAATTTGTGAAAAACGTTGCTTAAGAATTATTTATGAACATAAAATATGCTTCGTTGTTTTCGAACAAAACAATAGCATGCCGCATACATAATATCACGCTATTTCCTGCCGGAGTAGTCAGAAAGGACAGAGTGCTTATCTCGACACACATACTTAGCTTCCTCTACATCCATATACTTTCTCATACAACTAAGATTTCTCTGATTTTCTACGTTTCCTTCTTTCAAAATATCCTTCACTTGATCCAATCATACTTTGCTTGGTCTTCCTCTACCACGTCTTCCATTCACATTTACACTATGTATGTACTTTGTTTTGTAAGTCTTTCTTCATTTATTCACTCTACATGCTCAAACCATTTCAGCGTGCTCTTCTTCATCTTACTCAACACATCAGACTTAATCACTTCATTTTGTGTTCTGTTATTCATTGAAATATTTTTAAAAACATAAAATTAATACTTTGTAAATTATTGTATTATGTATATTAAACTTTTGTTTTAAATATTATAACCTGATGGGTTTATTGCCATGTGGCGATCACTTACAACCAACCACAAAGACGGTAAGAGACCTAAAGTGAATACTAGTCGGAAACATATATTTAAAAAAAATGGGTTCCAATAGGAATCAAACCCGCAACATTCAGGTCGGAAGACAGGTGTCTTACCAAGTAGACCACGTTGGTCGATATTTAGTATAGTTAAGAAACAAAAAAATATGGGAAATCAATTGATATGAGATTATTATTAAGCCAATTCTTATGTAACAATATTATACTGAGGACCATAACGCATAAACAATTTGCATTCCACTTATGATTTATTATGGTTCTATCCTCTCTTCCTATCCCGACAGAAAAATGATGTGATGTATGCGTCATATGTAACAATGTTGATACATACATCCCATCATTTTCCTATCGGGATAGGAAGAGATGATAAAACCATAATAATTCATAAATGGAAAACAAATTGCCTATGCATTATGTTATGGTCTTCAATACAATAAATGATTAATGATAGTCATTGATTTGATTATTGGTGTGCAAATTGATACTCCATTTTAATGGGATATTAATGTATAATGTTATAATTATGTTGTATAACACTTATATTGTATTTAGTAGAACCTGGCAGATACTCGTATATTTCCGCACAGCGTACTAATCTTCTCCAGCGAACCAGAAAGGTGTTCAACAAGTCTTCAGTGAAAACTAGACTGTAAAATTTTGGATAACATCTATGTACCAAAGGGAATCAAACCGCCCCCCAGGGTTACAAGAAAAGCGTTTTATTAACTAGGTCACACACAGACGTCGACACATAATCGTACAAAATAATAGGAAATATACCATAAATATATAATTAGACGACTTAAATTATTATCTACGTATTACGCCATTTTTTTCGTTTTTCTTTTCACCAAAATCAACTATAAAAATGACGATTATATTTTGCAATGATTATTAAAATAATTATACATAAGAGATAAACTTTTTCATAGAAAAATAAACAATGATATATTTGCGCAAAGAACAATTAATACGATGTTTGGAGAGGTCATTAAAAAGTGAGTTCTCATTGCAAAAATTGAGGTCCGCCAAGAAATTTTGAGAAATCGGTCATCATGTAAAATAATACATCCATCAAAATTAAACAACTTACATAAAACAAATCTGGGTTTTAATGAAATTATTTTCTATGAAATTATTCCGATTCAGTAATAATTAGATATTTACCAAAAGTTCTTATTTTTTTTCGTTTGGATTTATTTATTATCCTTGTTTTACAAAAACCATGTATAAAAAATAATTCCACTGTACATACGAGTACATACATATATATATTATCACGCCGTGTTCCTTGATGGGTAGGCAGTAACTTTTATATCCAAGCAAAGAACTATCGCCTTCTCAACATTCTTACATTACAATGTTCTATTATTAATACTTCTCACTTTACCTTCTTCCAAAATCAGGTTCATTTGGTCCAACCACGTTTTCTTTGGTCTCCCTCTTTCACGCGCACCTTGGCACTTCTAACTTATATACTCGCTTAATCATTATTTCGTCATTCATTATCTTCCCATGTCCAAACAATCCCAAAGCTCCTTTCTTCGTCTTAGTTAAAATAACCATTTTATTCATGCATTAATTTCTGATGTTTTCATTTCGCCTTCTTTCATACATTGACACTCCATACATTTTCCTATAGTTCACGCATCTCCACAACATTAAGCTTACTTTCATCCTTCCTCTGCCAAGTTTCATTTCCATACGTAAAAGTGGGTGCCAATACATTATTATGTATTGCCGTTGTTGCGCGGTTGATGTATGTTATTAGGTGTTAACATAAGTTGTGTCCGTTTTTTCGAAATTTAAAAATCAGCACCAAAAGTAAAAGAAAATGGTAAAGATTATGTCATTCGAAAGAAAATTTTCTGCTCTATGTTACAAGATATTGTGTTTGCTTTTACGTTACATATATTATTTTATTTAATTACAAGCATTCAAAATGGAATGTCAAGTAGACGAAAGTGAGCATTTTCGACACCTCCTTCTGTTCGCGTTCAATCGAGGGAATAAAGCTGCCAAAGCTGCTCGTGATATTTGCGAAGTGTACGGTGAAGATGTTACGAATGAAAGGACAGATCGTCGATGGTTTTTGCGTTTCAAAGACGGTAATTTCGACCTGAAAGACATGGAGCGTTCCGGACGACCAGTGGACTTCGATGAGGACTGCTTAAACCATATTATTCATGAAGATCCCCTTCAAACCACCGTAAAATTGGCTGAAGAGATGAATTGTAGTCACATAACTGTATACCGCCATCTTAAATCAATGGGAAAAGTCTAGAAGTTCGGCGCTTGGGTTCCACATATATTGAGTGAAAACAACAAAAATCAACGTTCGACAATGTACACAACATCTTGTAGAGCAGAAAATTTTCTTTCGAATGACGTATAACTTTACCATTTTGTTTTACTTTTGGTGCTCATTTTTAAATTTGAAAAAAAAAACGGACACAACTTATGTTAACACCTAATATAACATATATTACATTAAGTGCTCAAATTATATTGTTCTCTTTCGCTACCCTTCTTTTAATACCCTTTTCAACTTGCCCATCACACGTAAATATACTGCTCAGGTAACATAACTCATCAAGCTGTTCCAGTTTCTTTGAGTTAACTCATACATCGCACACCCTTTTTACCACACATTTCTACAACCATAACCTTTAATTTCACTACATTTATTTTCAAACCTTTCACTAAGATCTCTCATATAGCTCTCATATCGGTATCCCTTAAATCGCCTTCATTTTCAGCAAGCATAACTATTAGGTCCTTACATATGAAATTGGCGTTTTGTTTGGGAGGAACATAAAGTTGATTTTTTTTTAATATAATATATTTATTTAATCAAAGTATGTACCATTGCTATCTATGCACTTTTGCTATCTATGCACTTTTGCTATCTCATAGGTAGTTCATCGATCCCTTTACTAAAAAAACCATTCGGACGGGAATCAATAAAATCTTTGAAGTCGGTTTGGACTGCCCCATCGGAGTTGAATTTTTTCCCTTGCAAGAAATTATCCAAATTTCGAAAAAAATAGTAATCTGTTGGGGCAAGGTCCGGAGAGTACGGTGGATGTCTTAGACATTCCAATTGAAGCTCTTCTAATTTGGTAGCCGTCTGTTGTGCAGTGTGTGGTCTAGCGTTATCATGAAGCAGCAGTGGCCTAGAGCGATTAACCAGCCTCGGTTGTTTAGCAGCTAGCTTTTCCATCATGGTTTGCAGTTGCTGACAATAGACATCTGCCGTAATCGTCTGGCCAGATTTAAGAAAGCTGTAGTGAACGACACCAGCACTAGTCCACCAAACGCTCACAAGTAACTTTTTTGGAGTCAATTTTCGCTTGGGGCATGGTTTGGCTGGTTCGGCAGGGTTCAGCCATTGCGATGAGCGCTTCCGATTATCATACAGGATCCACTTTTCATCACAGGTAATGATTCGATTCAAAATCCCTTCATTATTGTGCCGGTTGAGTAATGCAACGCAGCAGTCAACGCGCGTTTGTTGATTTGCTTCACTCAATTCGTGAGGTACCCACCTTTCAAGCTTTTTCACCTTCCCAATTTGCTTCAAGTGGATTAAAACAGTTTTATCACTAACACCGCAGCCTGCAGCTAACTCGGACGTGGTTTGCGATGGATCCGCTTCCACAATAGCCTTCAATTCTTCATTATCAACTTTGGTCTCCGGCCGTCCACCGGGCTTGTTCTGCAGGTCGAAATTTCCAGAACGAAAACGTTGGAACCAAAAACGCACTGTGTTTTCTTTTGCGGCACCGTCGCCATACACATCATTAATCCTTCGAGCCGTTTCTGCAGCACTGGTGCCACGGTGGAACTCGTACTCGTAAATAACGCGATATTTCAAGTTTTCCATTTTGTAAACTGAGTGACGCAAAGAAAAAAAACAATTGAGGAAAAAACAAATGAATTATAATTTTCGAAACACAAATACTTGAGTAAATAGCTGTATAAATTTGAATTTGAAATTCCTAACCGAATATATTAGGTCCCCACATACGAAACCGGCGTTTTGCCGTACTGGCAACTTTGATCTCAAATATCTTCTCTTTGGTTAGGAATTCCAAATTAAAATTTATACAGCTATTTACTCAAGTATTTGTGTTTCGAAAATTATAATTCATTTGTTTTTTCCTCAATTGTTTTTTTTCTTTGCGTCACTCAGTTTACAAAATGGAAAACTTGAAATATCGCGTTATTTACGAGTACGAGTTCCACCGTGGCACCAGTGCTGCAGAAACGGCTCGAAGGATTAATGATGTGTATGGCGACGGTGCCGCAAAAGAAAACACAGTGCGTTTTTGGTTCCAACGTTTTCGTTCTGGAAATTTCGACCTGCAGAACAAGCCCCGTGGAGAAAGTTGATAATGAAGAATTGAAGGCTATTGTGGAAGCGGATCCATCGCAAACCACGTCCGAGTTAGCTGCAGGCTGCGGTGTTAGTGATAAAACTGTTTTAATCCACTTGAAGCAAATTGGGAAGGTGAAAAAGCTTGAAAGGTGGGTACCTCACGAATTGAGTGAAGCAAATCAACAAACGCGCGTTGACTGCTGCGTTGCATTACTCAACCGGCACAATAATGAAGGGATTTTGAATCGAATCATTACCTGTGATGAAAAGTGGATCCTGTATGATAATCGGAAGCGCTCATCGCAATGGCTGAACCCTGCCGAACCAGCCAAACCATGCCCCAAGCGAAAATTGACTCCAAAAAAGTTACTTGTGAGCGTTTGGTGGACTAGTGCTGGTGTCGTTCACTACAGCTTTCTTAAATCTGGCCAGACGATTACGACAGATGTCTATTGTCAGCAACTGCAAACCATGATGGAAAAACTAGCTGCTAAACAACCGAGGCTGGTTAATCGCTCTAGGCCACTGCTGCTTCATGATAACGCTAGACCACACACTGCACAACAGACGGCTACCAAATTAGAAGAGCTTCAATTGGAATGTCTAAGACATCCACCGTACTCTACGGACCTTGCCCCAACAGATTACCATTTTTTTTCGAAATTTGGATAACTTCTTGCAAGGGAAAAAATTCAACTCCGATGGGGCAGTCCAAACCGACTTCAAAGATTTTATTGATTCCCGTCCGAATGGTTTTTTTAGTAAAGGGATCGATGAACTACCTATGAGATGGCAAAAGTGCATAGATAGCAATGGTACAAACTTTGATTAAATAAATATATTATATTAAAAAAAATCAACTTTATGTTCCTCCCAAACAAAACGCCAATTTCACATGTAAGGACCCAATATTTCCAAAGATCTCTCAAGCGTCATTTTTAATACATTATATGATATATCTGTACATTTCAAATAAAAAAGGTTAACCGACTGATTAAACTATGTGTTACATAAACATTGGTCTGCAAAGATGATAGTCTACAATAGTATTTTAGTACCAACGTTGATGTATGTGAATGGAACGTAGACGTGAAAAAAGACTGAAAGAAGCCGAATAAATGCTGAAGAAATGTGTACACTGAGAAGAATACACAGTGACAATACATGACAGAAACATAATAAAGTGATGATATACAAATGCGAATTTTAGACTGTTGTATGTAGAACGAATTTATCAAGAAAGACTAATAAAATAAACATTAAGTTAAAGACGTGGCAGAGGAAGACCAACTTGTCGTATTCGTTGCTGTCTCTTGTAGTCGAGGATCCCCTCGACTTTCCAACATCAATTCAGTTGGAAAGGAAACCTGTGCCGTGGAGTTGGTTTTTTAAATTGATGAGCCGTTGCGCACCAGCAAAGTCACCGGCCACACCGATGTATTTGATTCGATGGCACACCGAAGTGAGACGATCGGAGCACACCGACATGTTTTTTTATATCTTTTTGAAAGAATAGATATAAACGACGTCATAAGTATCCTTATATCCCCGAATACTGGACAGAAAAATGTCTGTGTCATTTAAGGGGAGAAGCACAGCGCGAGGTTCGAACCGACGTCCTTCCGCAAGTCCAGTGCGTTTCCACGCGGCCATGCACCTCGTAAAGAGGAAGACCAATCAGAGTATTATTAATTAAAATAAATAATATTTTAATAGAAGCGAATGTAAAATGTCAGAGATAATGTAGGAATTGTATAAGAAGGCTTGTGTGTAGAGGAAGCGAAAGATGTGTCACGATATGAAATTATGGCACCAGCAAGAAACAACATGACGGTATGTATGTATATTTAAATATTGACCTTTACCATGTAATATAACATGGATGTAAATAACTTAGAATTAAATAATTGGTCAATATTCTTTTGGAATGACCGAAAAAGGTGATACTGTCAAGCTTAATATCCGATGACTATTTTTGCAATCGATTAAACTCAGCGAAAGATCATATTTAGTTGAAAAAGCTAAACTTATACAGTAAATATGAATACATTTTTAAGTAGAGTAAACTAGAACAGCAAGGGAACTAAAAGTTCCAGTGATATAATTAACTTCTCTCGTTGAGTTTGACCTCATTTCGATCTTCTAACAAAATCGTCGTTGCAACTCAAGATCCCTTTATTTTTCCGCGGTCTGTCTGTTGACTATAACACAAGTTTTTTATAACTCTTTCTTTAACAATTAAGGTAAATATTTATATGATACCATCTATACATCTTCTCATTGGTAAATAAGACTGTATCAATACAGCGAGTAGTAATGTAACCATGACCACACGCAATGTTATTCAAGAATGTGGTAAATTCAACTGTGATTGTTTATCAATAATTTTATTTTCGTATTTCGTGGATAGATGTTAGGGCGAAATTTTCGTTGCTTTTTTCAATCTTAACACACTGAATAAATAGTATTATTAAACATAATAGTTAAGCGCATTTTTAGTCATTGTTTAACCAAATTGCTTGAGGAGTTTAACTGGCGTTGTTTTAACATGGAATAAAATAAGTAGTATGTTTCGATGATGCATTTTTACTACCGCAAAGGAAAAATATGCAACTAGGATTAAAAAATATATATTAGCAGTGTATGGCCAGGATGCAGTCATCCATCGTATATGTCACATGTGGTTAAAATAATCCGTAATGGTGATTCAACTCTCGAAGATAGAATTCGCTCTGGAAGACCGATTACCACTAATATCGTTGGTCGTCAGTGGATAGCTCGGCAGCTAAATGGGATGGGATGACTCTTGCCCAGTGACCCATTTATAATTTATGTGACATTTAGTTTTACACTTATGAGACGAAGAGATTTGAGCAAAGTTATATTTAAGAATAGTTTTATCAAGTATACTTAATAAG
Source organism: Odontocerum albicorne (assembly GCA_949825065.1). Lineage (NCBI taxonomy): Eukaryota > Metazoa > Arthropoda > Insecta > Trichoptera > Odontoceridae > Odontocerum > Odontocerum albicorne. The sequence continues at coordinate 25,093,783 of OX463844.1, read as the reverse complement.
AAAAAAATTACGTAATGATAAAACGCATAATTCTACTTTTTTATATGCACTGCTATTAATAACAACAAATCATAAAGGAATGTCAAGATTGAGAATGGGAGTTGAAATGTTGACAATGGCGTAGTATGGTGTTAATTTCCCATAAAATATTCCCATAGAATTTGCAGCAGCACGGCATAATAAGACCATCACTAATTGTTATTTTGCATTATGAAATATTATGATTCTTTAACAATAACTCCGTAATATAATATTTTCGCCGTGTGAAATAAACGCAAAGCTTTGTATTGAATAATTCGATGCTCTATATTTTTAAGTCTATAATGAGTTTTTAATTGAGCCGCACGAATCATAAATGGGTTGGATGAACGTGAAAAAAAACGTAATACAAAACATTTTAATTTATCAATACCAAGACACCTCAACGACCTAGGTGACACTTTGGACCGTTTATTGACGACCTCCGTGATTTAGATTGAAAGGTCTAGTCCGGGGGTTGCGAATTCGATTCCCACTTGAACCAAGATTTAAAAAAAAGTTTCAGTTTGGATTTTACTCAAGGCTTCTATAACAACCGATTTAACCCACCTGGTAGGCTGGAAGAGATTAAAGCAACAAGCTGGAGGCTGTAATGTGTACGATGAAAATGTAATAATATCTGTCACAGCTGATGTTTGGGGTTGAGAGATAAAAAAAAATACAGCATTCTTTATTAATTTGGTTAATTGGTTAATTTTTTTTATCCACTTTGCATGAATTTTTCCTGTTACACAGAGGGTCTGCTTCTAGGGATAGCTTATTCGTTAGGAAGAATATCAGCCAGGATTCTTCTCATCCTGCTAGGCAGTGCCGAGAATATATTCACAGTTAATTCAGTTCGTTCGATATCTCTATACCACGCATGACTGTTTAGCCATGATATTCGTTCTGTAAGTTGGTATGTAGAACAGAGGGTGATTCCTTGTACGGTTATATTTATTAAATACATGTGTACTTAGTGCTTCTAGAATCGCAGGATAGTTAATTCAACCTGAAAAAAACTTAAGTAGGAATATCGCAATGGATTCTTGCCTTCTTGTTTCGAGGCTTATATAGTTACACACCGTGAGAAGTCCAACAAGGTGAGCATATTTTGGATAATCACCCTTTGTTCTGTACCACAAATATCTGAGGATTTTTTTATATTTGTTCTACACTATTTTTATATTCACCAAATTCTTACATATCAGTAAGAATTTGGTGAAATCAATTCCTCAATTTCGCCAAATTCTTACATTCAGTAGTAACGGAAATAAATTGGACAGATTAGATGCCCTAGAAATTTCTAAGTCAGTACATCGATCCGAACATCTGGTGAACAGTTATATTCCAAAAATCTCTCCGCTCTTGGCTGAAATCGTCCCATGCCTCCCTCACCCCTCAGCCCCCAACCGTTGAAGCGTGTGTATCGGTACTAGTTCGAACAGCATTTAGTCTTGTTTGTGCTCCCCTGAAGATGAGGTGAAAGCCTTAAAACCGGTAGGGTTATACCGTTACAAAAAGTGGAATAAACAGTGTTTGATAAAAATAAATTACAACACACAATCAGATTATCGCTTAAGGCAATGTTATGCATCAATACTCGTACTAGGATAGTTTGAAAATTTTGGTAAAAAAGCAAGTAAAATACATAATTTACAAAGTGACATCGCTACTGGCAAGTATCATTTCTCAAGCGACCTGTGTTAAAATTTTCGGTCAGATGCGACGAGTAGTTAACGATTGACAGCCATCTGAATCGATCACTTTGAAATTTGTCGTAACAATGACAAAAACAACGAGTCCCGTGTCGTCAAAAAACATTTTTATTTGAAGACGTTAACAGTCACATAGATCAAAGCCGAGTTAATGACTATTTTGAATATAGTAGTTTGACAAACCCTATTTTTCAGACGGGATGAAAAAAAAACCGCTGGACCAAGTGTATAGCCCTCAAAGAAGACTATGTTGAAAAATAAAATAGTTTTATAAAAAAAAATGTTTCCAATGTTTTCTAAACTTTTCTATCTACCTAAGACTTTTATCCTCCAGCAGTTCAATAGAGGCTTTTGAATTTGTCAAAATCTTGAAATTTTCATAGCAATGTGAATATACATAATATGGCATATGGTGACTATAACCGTCATGTTTTACCCTTAATTAAAATATTTATTTCCAAAAAAATACTTATGTATAACATTTTGGTGTCTTGGTGAAATATATAAATTGATAATAATGGTTATATATAATAAAACGATCTATTTGATAACTATGTAAAATATTGTTTATTTGGTTTAATTAATACGTTGTAAAGTATACAAATAGCGAGTTTATTGCCACACAGCAATCTCTCCGAAACAACCAGACAAGAGTTATGCATATTAGTACCAACTGCTGAGAGAATGATAACGACGTAATTAAAAAAAACTTAAAGTAATAAAAAAAATTAAAAGTAATTCAAATACTTGCAAATGTCACCAAATACTGAAAAAGGAGACCAGAAAATACGATTTATGGAGAAACATTAAGATGATTTATTATAATACTTTTATGAATTTGTTTTCAATTAATAAAACAATACATTGCTTCTCAAAGCTAGACAAAGAGATATTTAATTGAGAATATCTGGCGTTAAAATTGTAACAGATGCGATGCATTTGCAAGAGATGAGGTAATTAATAGTTCGTTCCAAAACGAAAAGTTCACGCAGAGAGAGATAGATACGTGCGCCGAGTCACGCTTACTTTGCCAACTAACAAAGCATGACTACACATTTCGTATACAAATGACGATTCTTAGCATAAGAAGATAACATTTTTCAATGCAGATAACATTGAGACGAGAAGCATAGTCTCTAACAGAGATTCCAATATTATGTTCCACCGAACACTACATAAAATTTGAGACTCCGTAACAAGCTCTTGTTTAAAGTAATTATATAAAATATTTATTTGACTTCCCGTAGCTGAGAAAAAAAACGGGAACGAAAAGAAAATACAGAAGTTGAATGCTACTTCTGAGATAAGAATTAAGATATCCACAAATAAACCTAATTTAAAAAAATATTGTACGGAAAAAAAAAAGTTGAAACCTTCACCAGTTTCAATTGGTCTGTTTTTTTTGTATTTTCAATAAATTGTTCATGATTTGTCGTATTTTTGGACCAATCTTAGTGATCAATTGTATAAGTTCGATCCCACCACCATCCACGCTGTTATGGAGGACAAAATAAGTCCCCATCCAGCGCGATCTACACTAGAAGATCGAAATCTTCATTTTTATATGAGTGTGACGTCACGTAGTGACGAAGAAAGAACTGCCCAAAGGGAATCCTTACTCCGGTGGCGACAGAATAGAAGACAGAGTGTGAAAATAATAGAAGTGACGACGGATACCGATCGTCCAGTTCATTACTCAGACAACTCCAAATAACATGTTTTGCGATAATGAGAAAAACAATATTATAATCGTCACCATAAATCAAATACTATTAATTTTTGCCCGAGTTTTATATATTTTATCAATAGATGTTGATAAATTGATAAAACTCGGGCAAAAATTAATAGTATTTGATTTATGGTGACGATTATAATATTGCTTTTCTCATTATCGCAAAACAGGTTATTTGGAGTTGTCTGAGTAATGAACTGGACGATCGATATAAGATCAATCGTATTCATTGATTCTCAAGATATTTTTTAATCATGTTTTTTGTTTCATATTGTCTTTCCATCCTCAGCTCCAAAGTATCATACTCTGGCTGATTTGAAACATATAAAGAAAAATCATCTATGACATAAGTTGATTTTATTTATGTTTTATGTATCTTTTGCCGATTGTTTCTAATTATGTAGAACTATATTATCGGTTTCCTGATCAAACTTTATTTATGAATCGTATTGTACTGTTAAGTTCTTAAATAAAATAAATTTAAAATAAAATGATAGGACAGTTCATTGAGAATGAGACGTATGGATGAGGCCGAAGCAAAATATGTTAGATATGTTCTCTCTGGCTACCCCAATAGGGATATAACGTGATGGTGACGATGATCACGATTGAGAGATAAAATGCATACTCAACAGACTAATTCCAAAGATTAAGAACATTTTTTTAGAAGAAAATAAAATAATATAAAATATACCACAAAATTAAAAAGGAATGAGGTTTAAAAGAGAAATAAAAAAAATCTGGACGTTAATAATGAATCTAGCAAACATTGTGATACATCCCCGCCCTGAATTTTATTTTGTTAATGAAGGGACTCCATATAAACACTCGTCTCTCAACAATTTATCAACAAAGAGTATTGCGTTTCTTCGTACGCATATCGAGACACGATAACACAAGTCTTGAAAAGACATGCTAGGCAATTTTTCTGGTAGGAGATCAAGACGTCACACTACTTACGTTAGAACCTGATCAAGGACGTTACCTACTCTAATCTGCGCAAGGCTACGCGTCAGGTCGGAGATAAATATGACTGGAAAATATTGTGCAGACCTTATCATTAAAATCATGACTTTTAGCCATGAAGATGACGACTAGAGAGAGATAAGTTTAAATAAATAAATATAAAAGACCAAAAGAGATTTTCAAGGCAAAAGTGAAAAGGATTCGCTCGTACAATAGCGATTCAGAGACTCACCTCACCTTTCTTATGAAGCAGTATTACGGTTGCAGATTTCCAATCTTCTGGAATGTTTTTTTTTTTCAGAAGGGACTTATTGAGGAGTGTTGATAAAACAGTGTCCCTTTCTCTACCCGTTTGTTTTAGGGTATTAATGGGCAAACTGTATATACCCGTGACCTTTCCAAATTTCATACTTTTGATTGCAAATCTGAATTCTCCTGGTAAGATCTTCGAGATATTTTTGTCCTCCGTTGTTTCGAGATCTAAGTTTGTATCAGGTACATGGATATACTAAAAATACCATAAACGAAACACCTAGATTCGTAACGAAACAAAGACAGAAGATGTAATAAAGGTGTGCAAGGTGAAGCGGCAATGGATGAAGCACGTAGCCGGACTGACAGATTCCCGATGGACATCCGAAATAATCCAGTTGTACCCAAAAGGCATAAAGAGGCCCAAAAAAAGACCCAAAGCACGTTGGATGGATGAAATCAGGAAGCATGGCGGCATTACATAGCACCAACGAGCACAAAACCAAATTGTATGGAGTTAACTTGAGGAGACCTTCATTCGACAGTGGATCCACACAGGTTCAACAATGATGATGATGATACTGATAATCGGAATTAAATTGATATAAATTATTTCCATGAGGCGATATAATCTAGATTTGATTTTAACCTAAGACAGCCATTACAATCAGCCATAAAACTCTTTTGAACTAATATAGTGAAAGGAAACACTCCTGGAAAATAAAAAAAAAGCGTTGAAAATGTTTGTTTTCTTGTATTTGGTATTCTTGAATGTGATGAATTATATATTCAAAAAGAGATGTTCTGAATATAAAGTAAGCAAAAAAAGAAAAGCTTAAAATTGCCGGCAGTATCGAACCAGAATTCCGCAATGCCGAAATTTTGACCCGTGAAATATCTCACCATTTTTTTGTAAAAAAGCTTTTCTCAACGTATATTTACTACGTAACCAGTTTCGAATATTGATTGTTAAGGAAAGATTTAAATAATTAGCAATTTCTTTAAATTACATTTATGTAAATTTTACTATTTAGTACAATAAAAAGAGTAAAAAGCGGTTTTTGAAAATATGCTGCTGCTTTAAATACCAGTTAAACTAGAAGTAAGATCTATGTAATTCATATATGTTCACAAACATTTTCAGTTCTCGATGACTTTAGTGTACAGGATTTTTCCACAGTACCCAAAGTCAGAACACACGTTCATAACAGTTGCATTTATTCAGTCATTGTCAATAGAAATTCTGACATTTGTCTGTCTCACTCCTACTTATGTGAAAAAATGGGGCATAAAAGAGTGAGACAGACATAGCGTGTCGAACGCCATATAGTACAAGTATTGAAAAGTGTAATCTAACTAAAACCTCAATCACTAGTTAGTAGTTTGCAGAGTGTCCGTTAGATGTCACTTTCTATCATCGCATCAGAATATCGATGGTCCAATAAAAAACCACGTGAGTCACATTTCAGTGAAAATATTGGAATATTCAGTGGCGCTCCTGTAAACCAGTCGCGGCGTCTAGGTGGCACCGCGACGCACACTTTGGAAACTACTGGCTTAAGCAATATGCTGAAAGAAATATGCGTTATATGTTTATTACAGAATTTAAAACTACACCAACGCAAAAAACAGTTATACAATATCAATTGAAAGTTTTCATTGCAAAATCCCTTAATTCAGTTCACTATTGTTTCACTTGCAAACATGTTTGTTCAATTAGTGAAAAAACCCTTCACATGGACCCTACGTACAGTAATGTAAGCAATCACTGTTGAGTTATATTTTTGTTTGCATAATGAGTAAGCTTAGTAATAAAAAGTAGCATATAACATTTCCATTAAATAGATTTATACGCCATTGTCTAGAAAAAGATTAATGATTGATACAATTCAGCATTTAAAAATAAAATAAGAGGATATAGAATTATTTAGAAAACAGCCCGCAACAGTCACTCGAAGACCATGGATGCAACAGGGAGATATATTTTTGTCTATACAACCTTGAAGCCTATTAACTTATATCACCTTTGTCCACAGAGATCTGATGTGCCTATAAAGAGAGGTGATTCAAGGAGACTTGAGACAAAATAAGTAAGATGGTTGGGAGTGCAATAACATCGTCGCGAAATCTTAGGTTCTTCAGGAGCCGTAGTTATCGAAAATGCGAGTATAGCACTGATTAATAAAACCGATTTTTATTTTGATGAAAAATGGCCTGATGCAAATTAACTAGCTAGGAATCGAACCTGCGATCTATAATGCAAAGCAAGCATAACCGTTTCGCGTTGATGATATAATCAAAAAGTCCCATATCTTTGTATCAAGTGGGTTTGTTCCCGCAACGAACATATCTACTGCTAGAAAGCCCAGAAGGGGTTTTAACTAAATTAGAATTAAGGGCCGGACTAGAATAAAAAAGTCATTTCGTTGATAGTTCAACTATTTATTGAACAAAAGGCTTTTGGTACGAGAGGTCGAGGATATTTATCAGGAGGTACCTGTGTGGAATACACATTCATTATCCTTTTAATTTGTTTACTTGTTTTTCCACTTTGCGTTCTCCGGCGGTTAATCCTTTGGGAAATTTATTGGCGTAATTTATGCATTGTTCCGAGCTTTAGTCGTATTTACGCACACTCTTGGGGTATATGTGGAAACGCCTACAAATAAGTGCGGTTCTTGTTGGATGTTCTGCAGGGACGGTATTAAGGGCAAAAAACGCATTTGTACAAAAACTAATAATCCCCTTTAAAAGTACGAGTAGAATTTTTAACACGTTGCAATCCACCACAAATTATGAGATCCTACATATGATAAAGTGAAAATGGCTTTTGGGTTGTTCGAGTTCCTAAAGCAAAAAAATAAAGGCTTTCTCTGGAGTGAAGGCCAACTGATGGATGGCACAGAGACATTTTAAAGTATTCTTAAATTCACATTATTTAAATGTAACATCAAAACAAAGATGCCCGTTAGCCACTATATGGCGCCAAAAAATGAATAAACGTAAAAGGAGCATAATTTATATCGTTCAGCTCCAACAACCTCAGAATAGATCAAAGGAGATAATTAACACCCGTCATATTTTTATTCAATTTATGATTCGTTACATAAATTAAAACTAACCATAAAATTTCTGCCCTGCGTTGCAAACAGCGGCTCGGATACACCACACCATTGCATATCATGGAGAGACGTCTCTGATAATCGTTTACATATTATATGCAAGTTACCACATCGGCCGTGGGAATACACGTGAATAATATGATGAAGTACCTACTACATAGTCCGAACATCGAAAGGCGTAAGTTGTTATGTAACATGAATAAAAATACTCATCTCAAGACTGAATTTATGGTAGCGACCCTTTCTAATACCAACAGAAAACCTGTCGAAAATGAGGTCAAAAAAGCTGAAACTCGTCAAAAACCACAGCGATGTAAAATAAGCACATTATAAATATGATAAATGAATAAATATATTAATTTAAATTTAATAAATAAAAAAGTAAATGAAGCGTCAGTTTAAAATTTATCGAATAGAAAAAAAAAACAAATTATGCAGGTTGTAATTAACACTTTCCGTTAAAAAATACACAGAATATTACCAAAGAAAATTTACTTTGAAATACGACTTAATTACAAAAGTACCATCACGCCATGTCCACTTTTAATGTGGGTAGAGAGACGACCTCCGTGGCCTAGTTAGTAAGACGCTTGTCTTCCAGCCCGGAGGATGCGGGTTCGATTCTCGTTGGAACCTAGATTAAAAAAAAAAGGATTCCGGTATATTTACGCCTCTTTAATATCTTTCTGGTTGGTTGAAAGGTATTGCCACATGACAATAAGCCTGCCAAGTTGTACTGAATACAACGAAAATTTAATACAATACAACAGAGAGGATAGATCTCTATGCCATTCTATTCATGCACAGAGCCCTTACCTTATAATATTAATAAAGATCGCCAAACATGCTCTCCTGTTTTTCAGAATTCTTACCTTTCCCGGAGTTAAAATTTTTCCACCTGTCTCTTTCTACGAGTACTATTACCTCAGTCTACATCTTCGTCGCTTTACATTAATTTCAAACATATGAATATATATATATATATATATATATTATATATATATATATATAATATATATATATATATATATAATATATATATATTAATATATATACTAATATATAATATATATATATATAATATATATATAATATATATATATATATATATAATATATATATATATATATATATATATATATATATATATATATATATATATATATCTAATATATATATATATATATATATATATATATATATATATATATATATATATACTATATATATATAATATATATATATATATATATATATATATATATATATATATATATATATATATATATATAAT